>LR736879.1:88526-677172 GCA_902654985.2 Oryctes borbonicus | reverse complement strand
CTACAAGATCCATAAGGTCAAGTATGGATCTTGTAGACACAGTGTTTATATGTGTTGGAATGTCGAAATTTCGAGTTAGTTTCTCGTTAAAATTTTTTAATACTAGCGTAAATTAATTAATTGTTATCTGTTTGGATTTAGATTGCCGAAAGAATGTTCTAGATTTCCAAAAACCCTAAATTTAACCAATTAATTTCGAAAAATATTTTTATCTCGTATAGCAACATTATTCACACACCTTATTCAAATCAGCACACTTGACTATCTTTAAATTAATAGTAGAATTCACAGAATTTATCATTTGAAAAACATTTTGATAATGAAACACAATCGAATACTCTTATTTTTCGAAATAGCATAAAGCATGTGGTGCAGGGATGTAAGCGAAAGCCTGACATTTTACACCATCTACAGTTAAACAATATAACTTGTATAAAGCTCGGCATTTTCCGTGCGCTTCACGATATTAGCACGTGTTTATTCATCTCATGAGGATGGGTTCGTGTTGCCTACAGGTTTCCCTGAGAGTCGACAAAACACGAGTCTGTCTAGTCTCTGCTAAATTCGTGATGCGCATGGAAAGTGGCGAAATATAAAATTTTACTGACAAGCGAAACGATTATTTGACGAACAATATTTAATTCAAGAAATCACGTTTGAGGTGCGACTAAAATTATGTTGAAGATTGTTGTAGAGAATTTTACATTAAATCGGAAATTTTAAAGAAACTCTACATGTTGCTATAAAGTATACGCCTCATGAATTGGCATTGGTTAAAAGATTTAGATTACCAACAAACATAGCTTCCTGTATACAACATTGAGAATTACGTAAACGAACATAAATTTTGCGTCATGGAATGGCGCAAAAAATTAGTGAATTCTAAAATCGTAAAAAAAGGACATTAGCTATAAGTTTAATGATAAGGTTTCATTAAAAAATGAAGTAGAAACCAAATTTAAACCAGTGTACAAGGAGCTTATAAAGTGTTTAAAGAAAAAAAACGCCCAGTGTAACCCTTAAAATAGAAAGCAAGCTAGTGAAAGCACATCAAGTTACAGTAAGTTAGAAGGAGAATTTATTAAAAATTAACCAACCATAATCAACGACTAGCAGTTAGTTTTGTTTTAAATCATAATTAGATATAAGTTATGTAAGTAATTTATGAACCTAAAATTTAATTGCAACAGCAATTAAATTTGTCTTTATCCCGAAGATATAGTGTATTGACAGCAAAAGGACAGACACTGAAAAAGTAAACAGCTTAATTAGAAGATCTCATATTTTCCTTGAAATAAGCTAGTGTACGGAACTAATAAAAATATTTCATGCCGATTAAAATAAGTTTATTTCAAAGCCTTTCAAAAATTCTTACCTAATGGGAATCAAAAAAGTACAAAGCGAGGATCCGGATAGCCATGTAATACAACATTTCAGAATTGAAAACTAACAGAGTGGAAATTCCCAGGACAAAAACTTTATACGTAAACAAGGAGTATCGCAATAAAAAAAGGATCGACGTTGGTAGCTAACGTTGATGGATAGTTAATAAATAAAGGTGTATTATGCAGAGGCTAGCTAATTGCAATCATTAATATGTAGGCTGCAGTGGTTGGAAAATTACATCTCAGTTTTATTTTTTAATAAGGATAGGAATACAGAAAAGCATATTGTTTCTGTGCTACACGTACTAATGAAAGGAGAAATATTAGCTAACTCGCAAGGAAACATATAAATAGATAGCAGCCGTAAAAATATTGTAAGTTTAATAAAAGGTCATATTGTTAGATACATTTTTAGGGTTTCGAAGATCTTCTAAATGTCCGCCGTAAATTTTTTCGTTGTCTACGAATCCGTCTATTTTCTCTACGTCGTTCCAATATCACACCGAAGACTATAAAGAGGACTTTTTGAAACCGTTTTCGTTTCACGCTAAGTCCTTTAATATTCTTCACACGTCCTTATCTCCATCGGAAGGAAGCACAGTCGTTATTGGCTCTCCTTGACCTATTTCTGTTTGGGTTTCAGATATACGGAGTATTATTTGCACTATTTGCCTGTCACTTCGCGGTTCGTCGTCGAAACTTTAACGTCTCCTTGTCTTCTCAGTGTAAAACCTATTGCTGGTCACGTTCAGAAAGTCCTCTCTGAAACTTATTTCTATTACTTGAATTTTCCACTTGGCTTCTACCGTGATAAAGATTTGTACAAGCGTATTTATATAAAATGATTTAAAAGGTTAGGAAATAAATTATGGCGTCGTGAAAATAAAATCTTTGAAGTGACCTGAAGATAAAATCGATTGTAAATGTCTTTGTTTCTGTATCGAGCGCTGAAATTATTAGTAGGATTCTACAAAAGTCCTTAATTCCGTTTGAAGTTTATACCAACGACGAAATACTAAACTTCAATAATCCCTTAAGAGGATTCAGTTATAGTTGTCGCGTTTGCTATTTGTGTTTTTTTTTTTCGAGTAAGAACGGAGACTTTGAAGCAGGTAAAGGTTCTGTTAATGAAACACGTCGAAAAAGAAAACGCAAAAAATATCTAGCGATTGTTATTTGCAAACGCAAAAAGCGAGCCACGTTTTAAAACGCAAGTGTTTTCATAAATAATTCAAGAGCTTAATCCTATTTCCACTGCCATCAATGTGCGATATTAACATTTTCATTTTGTGATTTTTATTACTCCTTACAAGTTGCGAATAAAATTCATTCGGAAAACATTAATTGAATTTTGGTCTTGAAGTAGTTACAACGACACATATTTTGAGGAGGAATTGGCTACAATTGCTAATTCTGCGGCTCCAGTTGCTAGTTGATATTTGGCAAGAACGGCTAAGTGTACAAAATTATCTAGCGGGGGTTTGTTTTTTACGAAGAGCAGTTCGGTTTATTGTAGCCTAAAGTCCTATCTTGACAAATATTAACCTCGTGTCACAAAACACTTTAATGCGACTACATCACTTTTTTTAATCAAATTATTTGTTGAATATTATAATTAGGCCTTCTTAAGAATGGTTTGAACTAGCTGTCATTTCACTGTGATTATTCGTCCGAATATAGTTTATAGAAAGAAAGTTTATTATAGAAAATCACTTCTGGGATTAAGGATAGCATGCGGTACCCTTCAAATCCCGGCGCAGATTTACATTATTTTATCATGTTGATAGTATGGAACACCATCAATAAGCGCAAAGTAAGAACGTATACTCGTACCGTTTACCGCCGTGTTTCAAAAAATGGAGTTTTATCTGAAGGAAACCGCATCATTACAGCACTGCAGGCAGTAGATGAAAAAATTAAACATACTGCAGTAACAGCACTTAATGGAACATAGGTTAACCAGACAAATTATACAAAAGATTTTGGTATCCATCCTGACGAACCTTCAACTTGGCAAAAATCAAGAGAAAAGTAAAAATAGGATAAAATTTAAGCAAGTGTATTTGTCGTAATTCACAACAAGTTAACTACGGAAATAAACTACTCTTGTATAAGGCTGTTCTCAAACTTGTTTAGACCTACGGTATTCAATTGTAGGGCACTGCTAGTAACTCGAACCATGACATTCCACCACACTCCCAGAATAAAGTGGTCTGTAGTGAATTCTATGGTATGTTATATCATCAACGACAGAGAGAAACCTACAAAATAGGGATACCCCAATTCACTCGATAAATGGCTGTTTGGCAGCGCACCATCTGAAATGGTTCAATTTAATGACCTGTTAAAGAGCTTCATATTTTAAGGATCGTGTCAAACAGTTGACACGATGCCAATGCATACAGATGCATTGGCATCGGCTTATGTACATCAACTTTAGCCTATCCTTATTACTTACTCAAAGCACTAGGTTCTCGCGGCCAATATCATGTGATAAAGATTCTTCTGGGCAATTGACCCGTGTTGTGTGGAAATTTCTTCCGAACGTTGTGTTTACAATTGCGGTAAACATTATCAGCGACGAGATCGAAGCGTTCGTTTCGTTAACTCGTCAATCTGTGCTTGTTATATACCCTTCGTTGATGAGAGAGAAGAGTGGCGCCCTCTTCTACCTTACAAATATCCCTTCTTAAAACGTGACGATAGGTTTCATGTAACTGCGCATTACGTCATCAGGCCGCAGACTAAAAAGAAACTTGTTTTTAGCAAACAGAACTAACAAATGATACTTAAAATTCAGTATTAATATAGAATTTTTCTTAACTTTTAATACAGAATTATTATTAAGTTACTTACTATTATTTACAAAACAGAATGGCCATGAATATGAAAAGGCATTGAATTGTTTCAGGATTGTAGTAGTAAACAAAAAAGTTTTCCGTGATGCCAACGATGGTACTTTCAATGCTATTGCACACTTCACAAAAAGTACAATTAGAAAGCCAGTAAATATAACACATATTTGTCAAAATATTTTTGATTGGATATTACGATAAACCATAACGAATAACACATTATCACTATCATCTGATGGAATCAACCATAAAAAGATAATATTTACGGAACCTCCACTTTATCTTAACTTCCAATATCCAATATATATAAAAAAACAAGGTCTCGAACCCAAAAGATCAAAGTTCAGAATGAGAATGTAACCTATTTTATTCTCATAAATTTAGACTAGGGTATTGATTTTCTTATCTCTTATTCCTTGTCTTTGTGGGTTAAGCTATTTCTACAGTCATCGGAATTAGAATCTTTCTTGTCGCTTTCTTTGATGGATTCTTCTGTTGTACTTCGATATAATTGCATTTCTGTGAAGTACCAGCTGGGGAATTAAATTTCGATCACACGTAGGCAAACTCAGAGATCCTAGATTTTATAGTTTTGAGTATTACATCTGTTTTCGTTGAAGCTTTTCGCCTTTGATGCCTTATCTATAATTTTTTTAAAAGTATTTCCTTGGAAATCCAGTTGCCTCTTTCTCTTTTAAAGTAGCAGTACCACTGAAACTATCCTACGTCGAAGCGATTTAGACATAATTGCGCAAACCACATTATACGGAACACAAAAGCAAGTGGAAAACGAGAACTATACTTCACACCTAATTAAATCCTCATCGTTGATTAAGCACTGGTTTTGTGTTCTGCAATAAAGTGAACATTCAACGCAGTAAGATCTAATAATAACAATTAAATGTAGCACGTAATGAAATTTTGTTCGAATTGTCAATTAAATTTTATGAGATAGGGCAATATAATTTCCCTATAATGTAATACCACCTGGATGTAAATAAAAGAAAATTAAACGCTAAACTAGATTTAATTAGGTGAGACTTGTTATACTTGAGCCAGATTAGGTTGTAGAACTTGAATTATGAGTTGACTATGATTTGAATATTAAGTAAATACAACACAATAATTCTTAACACGCTTTATTCGTACTCGACATATTAATACAATTCCCATAATCCCCTCCATACCATAGTATGTCATCTTAAGTATAGGGGCGCTGGTGTATCTTTCTGTTCTTCGTTTTCCCCCCGGGAAATTCAAATATTGTACATTATAACAGATTCTCCCCCTTTAAGGAAGCTTTTACACTTAACAAAGAAGTTTGCCAATACAATATATAATAATTCAACCTGTTACAGAGTTATAGATTCAACCGCTCAACTGGTTTTCTAGATCTAGTGCTTCGTCTCAGGACTGGACTATCGTTGGTTATTGGCTGCACCGGGATCACTTCTGCAGATGGACTATTACATATTTGTCGACCTTCGTTTGGTGATTCTATAGTCTTGGTTTCCGGGGTTTCCGTGATGATTTCCGGAATAGTGAAATGTTCTTCCTTGTCCATTACATTTCCCACCTTCCGTATTTGGTCTGTATGACGTTTCCACTCGTTTCCATTTGCATCTAATTTGATCTTGTAATGAGCAGTACCCAATTTATCTTCAACATGCCCGGTCTTCCATTCTTCTCCCCCCAAATAATTTCTAGCAATGACCTTTTCTCCTATTTCGAACGTTCTAGGAGTTGTGGAATATTTTCCTTTTGGAACCATCTGAGTGAATGTCGTTAACACCGGATATTGAAAAATTAACTGCGATGGACTTTTGTTTGTGGTTGGGTGGGGTGTGATTCTGTAGTGTATGAGAATGTCTGTCAATTTAGATTGCAAAGTTCGTGCATCACCTTTCAATGAGTAAAGTTTGTGTTTTAATGTTTGCACGAAACGTTCAGCCAAACCATTGGTGGCTGGATGATAGGGCGCTGACCGTTTATGCGTAATTCCCTTTTGTTTTAAAAATGTTTGAAATTTGTAATTGGTAAATTGAGGTCCATTATCACTTACTAGTATACGAGGCAATCCAAAAATAGCAAAAATCTCGTCTAATTTTTTTATTGTCGTATCTGTTGTGATATTGTTCAAAATATGCACTTCTGGCCATTTTGTATGCGCATCGACCATGATTAGAAAGTACACCCCTAGACATGGACCTGCGAAGTCCACATGGATTCTCTCGAATGGATGCGATGGTGCCTGCCAGTGATGCTTCGTCAGTGGAGGGTTTTTCAAATGTTTACAACATTCTTTGCAATTCTTAGTGATATTTTCTACATCACTATCGAAACCTGGCCACCAGGCAAAGCTTCTGCCTAGGCTTTTCATTCGAGAAGTGCCAAAATGGCATTTATGTAGGTCTTGTAATATCCTTTGACGAAGACTTTTCGGTATTACCACTCTATTTCCTCGCATAATAATATTATTTTGCAATGAAAATTCTTCAAGTGGTATATTAAATCTATCACGTGCTGGCATCTCTTTGTGATCCTTCAAACCTAACCACAGCTTTTGTAGTACCGCATCGTTTTCAGTTTCTAATTGTAACTTCGTCAACGATATAGGTAACGTTTCGATTTGATTTATTTCGAGTATATCCGACTCTTCGAGACTACATTTAGAAGTATCCTTGATTGGCAACCTTGAAAATGCATCCGTGTTTGCATTTGCTTTACTAGTCTTATATTTTATGGTGTAGTTAAACCCTTGCAAGAAAACAGCGTAATGTAGCATGCGCGTAGCGGACAAAGTTGGTAATGCTTTGTCAGGAGCAAATATATGAACCAGAGGTTTGTGGTCTGTGTACAAGGTGAATTCTCTTCCATAGAGGAAATCAAAAAATTTTTTCACTCCAAAAACAATAGAGTATGCTTCCTTATCTATTTGTGACCATTTTCTCTGACTTTCATTTAAGGTTTGAGACACAAATTGGATAGGTTTTTCCGAACCGTCAGGCATCACGTGTGATAGAACAGCTCCTACGCCCATTGAACTTGCGTCTGTGGCTAGAATTACTGGTAGTTTGAGTGAATAATGCACAAGAAATTTGTCTGACATCATTTCTTTTTTTACTAATGCAAATGCCTTTTCGCAGTCTTTAGACCATTTCCATCTTTTATCATTTCTTAAAAGCTTATACAAAGGCTCTAGTTTGGAACTTAAGTTTTCTAAAAACCTATGGTAATAATTAACTAGCCCTAAAAATGATTGCAATTCGGTGACATTAGTAGGCCTTGGTGCGTCCCTTACTGCTGCCATTTTTGAGGGTGACTTATGAATACCGTGCTTATCTATTTTGTACCCACAATACTCAATTTCATTCTTTAGCCACTCGCATTTATCTAAGTTTACTTGAATATTATAGTTAGTTAATCTGCTTAATACTAATTCTAAAATTTGTAAATGTGAGCTGTCATCAGGCGCGGTTATTCGAATGTCATCTATAAAAACTTGAACTCCTGATATTCCTTGCAGTATAGATTCGATTAATCTTTGAAATTTTGTTGGTGCAAAATTTAAGCCATGCATTAATCTAGTAACTTGAAATAATCCTCTATGAGTATTTAAAGTTAGGTATTTTTGATCATTTTTATTCACTTTCCATTGCAAATAAGCGCATTTTAGATCAATTTTTGAAAATTTCTGTCCCCCAGCTAATTTATCTAGTAGTTCATTTGTAGTAGGTAAAGGATATTCATCAATTTTTAATTGAGGGTTTAATGTAACCTTATAGTCCCCACATATACGAATATTTCCGTTAGGTTTGATGATAGGTACTATTGGTGTTGCAAAATTACTTGTTTCTATCTTTCTTAATATACCCTGCTTTTCTAAATTACTCAGTTCTTCCTCTACCCGTTCTCTGATTGCAAAAGGTACGGGTCTTGGCTTGAAACATATTGGTTTTGGTTCATTTTTAAAACTCAATCGTATTGGTTCTACTTTCATTTCCCCAACAACATTTTGAAAAATGACAGAATATTTATCAATAATTTTGCTCAATTCATGCATACCATTATAATCAGAATTTACGGAACATACCTGAGGAAGGCATTTGAAAATAGTATAGAAATTTTTTGAGTTGAAAGCGTGCATCCACTCACGTCCAAAAAGACCATGCTTGCTGCCCGAGACAATGTACAATTTTAATTCTTTTACTTCATCTGCATAAGTGACCCGGACAACTGCATAACCTAAAACATTTAAAGGATTGTTTGAATACGTGCTTAATCTAACATTTGTTTTATGTAATTTTAAATATCGCCACTTTTTCTTGAATTCCTCTTCACTAATGATAGACACTGAGCTACCACTATCAAACTCTAATTTCACTTGTTGCTTGTCTATTTCGACATCAATCCATATTTTATCCGTTGGTATCGCTTCATTTATGTGGTTCACATACGCTTCCACATTACTAACACTTTCTTCTATACTGTTGACATTTTTTTTCTTTGAACAGACCTTCTGTATGTGCCCTTCCTTCTTGCAATAGTTGCACGTACTATTCTTGTGTACACATTTATTGGCATAATGAGGGCCGCCACAACGATAACATTTGACTGTTGAAGTTTCATTTTTGCTACTTACTATTTCTTTTCGAGATGTCTCTACGTTTGATTGAATTTTTTTCTTAAATTTACCATTTTGCACTAAATTGACTGAACGGTTAGTTTGCAATTCATGTGCATCATTTTGCGATGATTCCATGCTTAAAGCTATTTCAGTTGCTCGTTCTAAGGTTAGATCTTTCATTTCCAGTAACCTATCCCTGATTTTGTGATTTCGTAGACCGCATACCAATTGATTTCTTAGTGCTGTGTCTAGAAATGTACCAAAATTGCAGGTCGCGGCCATTTTCCTTAACTCGGTCAAGTAATCACGGATTTTCTCCCCTTCCTGCTGTAGGCGATGGTGAAATTTGTAATACTCAGCAATTTCTAAAGGCTTTGGGTTGTAATATTGTTGCAAGAACTTTTTCAACTCACTGTAGGTTTTTTCGTCGGGTGAATTTGGTGAGAGATTGTCACATAATACGTCGAACCCTTCTGCTCCCAAGTAGTGCAATAGATAGTTTCTCTTTGTATCAGCACTTGTTACATTATATATTTGAAATGCTGTTTCTAATCTTAGTAGCCACCGGTCGAATTTGGTTTTAGAATTATCAAAAAATTCAATGAAATTAGCGGGAAGGCGTTCTATCTTCGTATCTTCGCTTTCCATCTTCGATTCCATTTCCATTCACTTTAATTATTAAATTTGTTCGTATCGTTCAAATCCTCGTCGCCAGTTGTTATACTTGAGCCAGATTAGGTTGTAGAACTTGAATTATGAGTTGACTATGATTTGAATATTAAGTAAATACAACACAATAATTCTTAACACGCTTTATTCGTACTCGACATATTAATACAATTCCCATAATCCCCTCCATACCATAGTATGTCATCTTAAGTATAGGGGCGCTGGTGTATTTTTCTGTTCTTCGTTTTCCCCCCGGGAAATTCAAATATTGTACATTATAACAAGACTATAATTTGGGAACCAAGTCATATTAATTGTTCAAAGGTATGATTCAATGTTGATTCAATGAGATGTTTAAAAACAAACATTTAAAAAAACCTTTTTAATTATTGAGGTAAATTTGCCATTCGCAACTGCATTCTAAACAGAGCAACGGGGTGCGTAATTTCGGTGGATGGTTGCCCAACACATTAATCGTCACCAACCAATAAAACGCTTAAACCAGTCATAAGGTTACGCTTGACACAAGGCACCGTCCCCAAATGCTTTCTTCATTGGGATGAGATGAACAAAACTGAAGGCATACGTTCAAAAATAACATCAGCAAATAAAAGCACAGAACCGCATTTATGGGGTGACAAAGCATAAAAATGTCACTGAACATACACATATGATTTCCGGATTCTCCATGTTTACCCTCTCTATTGTTAACGATTGTTTGACATCTATCCTTCTTTTTCAACAATTCTTAATAATTGGTAATTATACTGTCAAATCCATATGTGGAACCGTAGTTTCAGAAGAGGTAACTAGAATACTTTCGAATTGAGAACCCCGAGAAGATAGTAGTGATGCCGTAAAACGAGATTCATTTGTCCAAAACATTTGACGTACGAACGAATTTTTGATGAAGAAAGTCCAGACCATCCAAACGAGGTTACCATAAAATAATTATAAAATTCATCAAATGGTAATGAATAATCGGAGATTGAAAGTACATGAGATTGCTGAAACTGGGAACATCTCAATTGGCCGGTTGTATAACATTTAAACAACTCATTTGAATGTAAGTATGCTTTCCATAACAGGGGTGCCGCAGTCGCTCACAATTGAACATAAACACGCACGTGCGTCAACTTCAAAGAAATATTTAGCGATGTTACAGCTCAATACTAATAATTTTTTGGTGCCAATTCGTAACTGCTGACGAATTATATATTCATCGCAGTACACCAGGGACCAAGGAGCTGTCGAAACAGTAGATTTTTCGTGTTAAAGAACAACATGAATCTTACACATAAACACTTTTTCTTGCTGGCGCCAGGTATCTTAACGGTATTAGTTCTTCAGCTAGTGAATCACTAAAGATGCTAGTAAAGCTAGTATCTTAAAAGTCAACTATATTTCTTGTATAATAAGTTTTATAGCTTTTTCAAGCGGCGTTGGTATTTTACTACAAAATAGGTTTCCAATATTAGTTTATGCGCCACGTAAAATACAAAATTCTCCCTCATAATTTCGTAGATTCTTTTCCTTAGAGTCTTGCAGTTATTGCAAATACTTTTTATACCATATATTCCCTCAATTCAGTTGCTCAATTAAAAGTACGGCGAAAAGTTTATTAAAAAGTAAAATAAAACATTTTAATATCAAGAAGAGGGAATTAATATTAGTTAAGCTGATATAGCAGAAATTAGAGCACACATATGTTGAGGGAGCACGTGCTAGAAATTACACAAAATCGACTCGGAAACCCCATGTGGAACTGAGATTTCTATCAGCAAAATGAGGAATTGCATGTAAATGCCTTTGTCCAAAAGGAACAGCAGGCGTATGCGATAAAAGCAAACTTCGATAATGGGTAATGCACTTATTGCCGAGGTAGTTGCAAAATATCCGTCTGTTTGAGATAGGGAAAAGAAACATTTGCAAGTTCGTGGCGTGTTTTCAGTAAAACCAATATTCGTTGGTAAGTTTCTAACAAAGTGTACATACCTGCATTTCTCGGAATAGCTAAAGGAAGAGAAAACTAAATCGAATAATAAAAAGAAGACAAAGTTGCTAGAGATTGAAAAATCCACGGTAAATAGAAGTTAGGAAATTGAAGTGTTAGTATCCTTTAGCAGAATTCTAAACCTAACGGGCTCGTAAATCCAGATCGTAACTGATTCAACACGCCTTGGAGATACAATAATCTCGAGGAATTTCAACCTAATTAGAGCTTCTTAGATTTATGATGTATCAGGGCTTTACCGAGGTCTCAACCATTATTGTTGAATGAGAGTCAATCGTTTACAGCTGTTCTTCATCGCTACATCCTACTAAGCTCCCAATATGTGAGAATATAATACTAATTCAAGAAATACTTCACAAAACTTCGGAACTTATATTAATCCAGGCAGCAGATAATGTTCATGAAATTTTGGACTTACTCTTCAAGTTTCGGCACCAAATTTTGTCTAAACTAAAAGTGGTACCAGCTTCCTCAGTAATTTTATTATTTTCACTCATTTCTAACATTCCATACATTCTTAGTTTATAACCTAACAAAGTACGTTCGAAAAATGGTGGTAATTTCAAGTAATTAGATGTATCTACATTTTTCTACATAAGACCTGAACGCAGCTTGGGGTACACGATCATAAAGCGGAGGGACTGTTTATTTTATATTTGAAAATATGTCAATAAATTGCGAATTGATCTTTATAACGTTTGAGAAATCGTGTTGTCAATAACATTTCCGAATTTTCCTCCAGTTTTTTGTTTCGTTTTCAACCCACTCTGGATTTACTACAAATGACAAAACCATAGAATTGATGCCACTTTCATTTAGCATTCCAAAGAGCCTCATAGGCCTGCTTCTTTTACTTTCGTTGTATATGAATGGCAAAATTGGCCAAAGATGTTTTTATCACATTTTATTGCATTGTAGGTCTCCATTGGAAGTATTTTTCTAGTTTCTGCATCGTCGTGATGTAATTAAGAAAACGTTTACATTTATTTCTTTCAATTGAAGACAAACAAGAGCTTTTGGCTTTTTTGGCTAAAAACGGCCCTGTTCCTTTTTAGCGCTACTATCTTTGTTGAAATCTTCAAAACGTCTACTGTAGAGTTTAGTAAATTCCGAACTTAATAAATTATTGTTCAGGTTGAATCAGTGGCAGTTAACGTAGATGAGCTAATTTAGGCAACACTCAGATAACTTCAAACTGGAAGGAGTTCTCGCGCTCATGCGCAGGGTTTCTGGAAACCCAGTATGGTCTTTCAGGGTTAATGCTTTCAAGTGTGGTTATATATATAATCCCTATGCTGTTCATATTTTCTAGTAGTGCTATAGACTACATCTAGAAAATATCCGTTTGGAATTTCCACGATTTCTTTGAGTTTATTGTAATATCTCTTTGGTCAAAAAGTTAACTGCCAAAAGGATATGTTTCCATAGACGATTAGCATCTATTAAAGTGACTCTATCGTTACTAATAAGTCTTCTGCTTGTGTCTATCTTAAATTTTGGGTTTAATTGCTTCAAAAGACTTTTCCATTTGCTGCGCCTAATCTGAAGTCAGAAAGAGTACCGGCGATGTCATCATTAGATTCTGCAACAACCGAGGTCGTTACCATGTTTAATACATGTTATTTTAATGTCATTTTGAACAGAACACCCTATGCAATGTATTTCACGAAATTCAATTTCAATATGATCGCCTAATACAAATTATTTACACATGATGTGTATAATTAAGCTGATAAACAGTATACCGTTGTACTTAAAACAAGAAAGTTCAAGTTGATAACCACTTCCGGTACAAGTTTGTCGTAAGCGAAAATGTTTTAATCATTAGGTTCGATGCTATAATGCTATTCCAAAATTTCGGAGTTCCTTTCTTATGAATAACACCATTAAAACTTCTAACGAGTTTCATAAAATACCTGTATATTTTTCCTGGAAAAGTATATTTGTCTTATAAGAATTTTCTTCTTCCTCCCATATCTAGAATGAGTCCTTCTTCAGTAACTAGAAATTAAATTATGCAGATATGTCTTTCGTTAAAATGTAGGCTATGCAGTGGCAAAACAATGAAACGTTCTCTTTCAAAACGTATTCAGGTTCAAGTATTTTTTCAATGTGCTGATGGGAATTTCACGAAATACTTTATGGAATAAAATTTGAATCACTATTGTGATATGTAAGATATTGAGCGTTAATCAAACAACAGTACGTTGCAGAAACCTTAAAGTACTTACATTATCTCCAAACTATAGGAAATTCTCAAGAAAGCTAATGTGAGTTAAAGAAAGGTAGAATTTTATGTCGTGCAGGAAGTTTCCAAATATTTAGTTCGAAAAGTTTTATCTAAATTAGCCTCTAAACACTAACATTTTGTCTTAAAAAATCTATTAAAAAAGAAATTATATAACAATAACAATATTTTAGAGATCAGCGGCTCGTTAGAATTGCACAGAAAATTAACAAACTCATTTAAATTCTAACCACACCCATCTGTCTTGTTACGACTGGAGAAGGAGGCGAGTAAAGTATTAGTCATTTTTCTTTGTATAAAGCAATTCTCGTAGGCTAAGCAACTCGTTCAAGTTTGGAAATTCCGCAATTCTATGGAGAGTGTGGGCAGTATATGTAATATGCAACATATCTTCGAAGATGTCTTTTAGGTTTCACAATTTAAAGCATATAAGTTCCGGCATCACCTACGAAAAGCAAAGCTTTCTTCGGTTTCGCTACGCCTTCGACAATTTTGTTAGTACTGCTGATAGCTACTTTCACCATTCTATTAGCATCTAACCGTTCTATTATTGTGCTGGCTATAAAATGTGGCTTTAGGCGATCTAGATACAAAACATCAACGGTGATGTGAACTACGCTTCGGCGTATCCCTTAATTTGGTTTGAGCTCAACCAATAATAAACAATGAAAACCAAATTCACATATCCGCACATATCAAAATAAAATATTAATCCAGTAGTACACGAATTCTGGAAATGCCCAATTAAAATGTATATAGTAAAAATAATAGAACACGTCACAAAATGCCCAGAAATAACCCAAAATATAATGTCGTGTAAAGCAGATGAAGTCCAAAACAAAAAGGAAATAACTGTCGAAGGAACTGAAATTTACTAACACTATACAGAAAAGGTATTTAAAGAAATCATAACATCAAAAAACAAATTAGAAATTAAGAGTAGAAAAAAAATCCGAGATAAAACATGCTCAACCAGCCTTTCTTACTATCAATTGACGATTGACTTGCGTGGAACGCGGATAGGGAAGCGGCTTGACCAACGGACGCATGTATATATCGGCTCGATTCTGGACGCGAGTCTATGATAGAGGCGGTCCCCATCCGCAAACCGCCATCCTCTTAGTCAAATTTTATCACTTAAAATGCATCATCTTTATTTTAACTACTTCCATATTATTGGATTTAATCAAGACGTTCCGAATGCGTATAGCACGATATACTTTCTAGGCTACCAACTCACTTAATTAGCTGCTAATAATCTTTTATCCTGCAGTGCATAGCTAAAGCACTTCCTAGTTTTCATCAACTTCTCAATAATTCCATTCCACGAACTACCATCCGAAACTCTACTCTTGCACCGCTTTCACGTTCCCAACACGCAAAGTTTAGCTTAACAAATCGTAAACAGCTCCTCAATAATTCAGAGCACTTCCAAACTTTTTGAATGAGCACGACAGTGGCTATTAAATCCGCCAGGATGTATTGCGGTGAAAATAAATTTCACTGGACTGGATTTCATTGTTGTAGATCGTATAGTGTTGTATAAAATTTTCATTGAACTTCTATGTAAAATGGCGACATTTCATTTCCGAAAAAGGGAAGAAATATATATGTACTTATGTATGAATTGTCGTGTCTAACTGCTGTTAAACATAAGATCGTTGTTGAAAACATCGCATGTATAAAGCGATATAATAAATCACCCTTATTCAATTAGATTTACACGGCGCACTACACCCATTGTATTTGTTAAAAGGTTACAAAGCGAATCTAAATAGTGTTCTGCGTGTAGAAGCTAAAAATAGACGTTATTTTGTTGCATCACATTCCGTCTGCATTGATTCATACACACGCAAAGGTTATTTTGGAATTGGATTAAGCTTATTGGCAAGCAATGGAAACCCAAAATGATTGATGTGAAAGATAAAGATTCTTTTTAAGCATCAAAAACGTAAATTAAAACGCAAGGTAATTAAATTTATAAATCAATATCCTAAAATAACTTTCTTAATTATTTTTCAAGTAAATATTTCATTTTGTGTCACGCTTCTATGTAAAAGCTGTTAATTTAACGGCTTGGTGGTGCAGTGGTAAAAGGACCTGTGTCTGGCTGGGCAGAGTTAAGCGCTGTGTGTTTGTGTCACACCATTCTCAGTTCGAATCAATTAACCGCGCCTCATCCTCTACGGCGAGGGTGTTATAATAACAAAACCATGGAACACTTTACACACACATATTGTTGATTCTGCTGCTGACGTTATCGCAAGCTTATATACTCCGTTGGGTCGACACTACAATAGTAAGTGGAGGAGATGTTTTTGTGTTGCACGAGGTTCTTCCGAAAATCACCGTAATATATTATTTTGCCAAAAGTGTCTTCTTGGGTTCAAAATTAAGTGCCGTTAAAATTTTTTCGTTGAATATTTCGAACTATACTACCAGAATTTTGGATCCCTTGGTTATGTTGCATATCTAATTGATAAAAGGTAGTGGATAAATTTTGGGATGATAATAATAACAACAATAATAATAATAATGATGCCTACTCATTTCGGTCACGGTATTGTGTATATTAATCTTCAGGAATGAATGATATAAAAGCATGCATATACATGAAAAAATAAATAAACAAATAAAAGCTAAGTGAATGACAAACAAAAAAAAAATAGTAAAAAAGTAAATAAATACAAAGAAATCTCAAGACTGGTGGAAGAATATTCCTGGTCAGAGACACCCCAAGCAGTTTCTAATTGGACGCGGGCGTAGCTTTCCAGTGTACCTACCAGTAGAGACAGAAAATCCATTAGTACAATATTAGACCCGCTAGGAGGACACTATATGCTCATGGGAAACATAACTTGCCTAGGTTTGGTAGAGGATACAGCACGTAGATTCTGCCAGCGCGACCGTACAGCATTGGCAAGAACACAGCTCCCTTAGTGAATGGTTTTCCTTGCAAATATTTTTCATTTCTTCAAATCATGGATAAAACGTAGTTCTTGCTTTGTCGTTCTGTATCGTTCTATTACGCCTCGTGAGCTTGTCTTCGTTCTAAATTTTGCGAGAAAAACTATTTAGGTGGAACCAAGCTTCGTCTGAGGAGAAGAAGTTTTCAAGGATCATTCACTATGTGATTTTCAAACTATTGGCAGTATTGCACTCTCACTGCGTGATCAAAGGGTTTGAATTCTTATGCAGTACGAAGTTTGTGTGGTTATTTTTCCATATGTTTTCTAAAAACATGCTACATGTACCATATTACAAACTACTTCCTTGTAAAAGTTTCATTTCTTTAGCGAATGATGTGTGCACGTCCTTACATGTGAGTGGACACTATCTATCCGCGGCCCCTAATTAGCCGTGTTTGCTCGGAAGCTTCCTTTATTAGCTGGAAAATACTAACTAAATATTTGAATGGAAAAAGATCCCAAATGAAGCACAATTTTCGAAATCCAGAGAATATATTGATTAGATCAACTACTGCGGTTCTGAACTGCCAAATTTCAATCTGCTTCTCCATAAATCCTCGATTTAACAAACAAGCTTTACTCCAAAGATCCTTCCTTGATTCTATCTTAAACAATTGTAAATTCGAATAAGTTCCATATAAAATTCAAAGATTCGGTACAAGAAGATAATGCTTCTCTTGAAATAAAGAAAAGGATGTACTGGTATTGTGTGTAAACCTTATCGATTTATATATTGTGTACTTGTCTAAAGTACTCAACTAGAAATCTTATTCACGATTCACTGATATAAAATATTCAAATCCTCAACGACAGTCTTTTTGGTTGCGCGAACTCAATACTTCGTCCAATGGAGAAAGAAAAATATTCAGATATCTATATATCTGAATATTTTTCTTGTTTGGTTGATGGGTTGTGTACTATACACAACCCATCAACCGTCTATCGTAGATTCGGAACCTGTTCAATATCTCCGCACAGACCGTTCGACGTGCCATCGAATACAGCCTTACATATGTATGTATACGGTCCAACGAAAATGACATTGATTTACTGCCCCAAAGCTCGTATAGTTATCCTATCATTGTTGAAGCGCTCACAACGAGATGATTGACCCTATTATATATTCCCGTATTGAAAGGAAATTATCTGGGTGTAGCTCCAAAATTAAATAAAAATTCAGTGGATTTTCCAACAATCTGTATAGTCTGTGGATTTACAAGCACATCGTAAGAACAGTTTATGCGCCAACGTAGTCAATGTATCTCACTTTATTTTGTTTCCATATTGCAACAGATGTTGAAGTTGTAAATTCACCTGAAAATGCATAAAACTGAAGATATGTCCTCGTCAATTTTGTCGCGAAGGGTGGGACACATTTTAACCGAGACGAACTACGTACTACGCCGAAATGAGAAATGTGACAAAGAAGCAAATGTTATAACGTTATATTGATTGGTTTTTGAAATGAGAATTTCGTTTTTCTTTAAATTTTCAATGTAAGTTCCTATAAATAATCTTTTGTAGTGTTTTATAAGAGGGAAAAAGATAGATGATTTTTCAGTATTAATCGATTTAAATTAGGGTTCCTGGAATTCGGGTGCTTCTAGAACACTCTTTCGGCAATTTGAAATAGATGAATTTAACGAGTATTAGAAGTTTGAAACGAGAAACTAACCTGGCATTGCGATGTACGTACTAACTCATAAAAACACTTTATCTGTGTTCATTGCTGGAACTCACCTTACTTGAACCACACTTTTTCTGCAAAGAAAGTAATAAAATTGATGCAAAATTATACGAACATTTCGTTACTGTATATATTAGGTACTACTTTTATTCTTTTAAGCACAACTCTATTTCACAAGATAAACTATTTAGTATTCGAAGCAGGTAACAGAGAAACAATATCTACATTCAATTCAGCATTTCTAAACCACTCGGGAATTTCAGCTTGGATATTCTTATCGACCATTATGTACCAGTTCAACGATAGAGCGATTTTTAAAAATATCGCCAAGTAAGCGATACTTCGTGTAGCTTCATGGAATATTAACATCAGCGTTTATTTGATAGAAAACTCAACTGATTGTCAATTTAGAGTGTCGAAAGCGTTCAAGCGACTACTGGAGCGCTTCTATGTTCTATTTCTTAATTGGATGAGGTGAAATAATTGCGTTTAATATTAAATTGTGTTTTTATACGTACACATTCACTCTTTACGATTAAAATGCTTGATAAAAAGAAGCATATTCGTGGCTTATTAGTAATAAAACTGATTGGAACAGAGGTCCCCTAATCCCGGCGCCTCCGAAATTATTCCAATACGTCCCAACTGAGTTTTATGTCGCTTAAGTTTATTGAGTTTGCTCCGCGGTTGAAATATCTATAAAACTTTCGGGTGAAGACAAAAAAAAAACTTCTTGAGGGATATTATAGCCGCCATTAAACGGCATTTTATAGGCACTATATGCCACAACTTCCAATTAGATTGGAATTTATATGTAAGCACTTTTTTTAAGAAATTAACGAGTCTCATCATCGGATAAAGAATTCACCGGATGCTAGGTACAAGTCTGAAAAGTTCTATTCACTTTAATGCATAGTTATGATGGCTACATTTTATGTGGCAATTTATGTGCAGTAAAAATCGTATTCTGAAATACTTTCACTCTCCAATAATATTTAATTCATTACAAAGTATATTCCTTTACAGTTTAATGTGAGGCGTCGCAAGCATTTTTCGTTAATTTTATTTGTCAAATTGCCGCTCCTCTTCGGCTTAATCCTCGTTCAATAGGCTATGTACGTTTCGTCGTCCATTTTGTCAACTTTCTTAAATGGTCTATTATTTTTAGTTCTACGGCCATCACTTTATGTCCTTGCTCTTATTTCCAGGTATTTTTCAGACCGAAAAATACCTGAAAATACAAGCGAAACCAGCAGTAATAGACCGCTTCAGAAAGTAGATGAGGAAACGTACGTAGCATGTTAAACCAAGATTAAAGAAAAGGATTGTTTTCTTTTCCCAAAACGTCTAAACCCGAATTAAGCATTGCTTGAAGATTAGATCTTGAGGTCTAGAAAAAATAATGGGTGGAGGCACTTGCTTTATATCGTAATCCTGCTAAGAAATATTAATGTCCAATGTCAAATTTATGGATGCCTAGCTGGTATTTGCGTATGCTCTCTTTACTGTTTAATTATTATTTAATTAATAGTAAATAATTAATTTAATTAAATTGATTTAATTATTTCCATATTTACTACCTGTGCATATGCACATACATGAACGAGGGTTGCTTTTTAAATTTTGGGCATAGGTAAAGGCGACACCAATGATACGTCGGTCGTCGAAGCTTTAATATTTATTGAACTTAAATTCAAAATTTCAACATACAGCAAGTGATTTAGCCGCAGCAAATTTCTAAGGCTGTCAAGACTCGAAAAATTAAATTAAACCAAGAAAATTCCCGTGCAATGATCTCTTCACAATCTTCAGAGAAGATCATCTCAACAAGAGTAGGTCGTCGAGTTGCTTCCCGTTTCTAGTAATGAAGTATCAGTCGACAATTTTTCGCTTCCGGCACGAATTCCAAGATGGACGTACCAATTTTACCAACTATCCCATTCAAAAAATTCTCCATGATGAATTGGTTTGAGAAAACTAGTTCTTCATTGGATCTTTCAACTGAAGAACAAGAACGGCTCGCGTGTCGAAAAACTTGGAGTCAGTTCAACAAAGGAAGCTCAAAAATTGTATCACGATTGGTGGTGAATCATAAATTAATTCCTAGAAAGCCGAAGCCAACCATCAGTTCACTGCGTGAATGTTTCAAGAGAAAAACCCAACAAAAGTCAACTATTCCCTAAGTGTGTCGCAGCTTGTGTATCAATTTCGATGCAATTCCTTCACACCAAGATCGAAGCGCTGTTAATGCCGAATGAAAAAATCGTTGTCCACTACAATAATGCGAGCCCAAGCGCCTAAGTTTTCAGAGTAGCAAAACATCGAGTCATGACCAAGGTCCCAACGTTTCCTAGAATCAAGGATGGGTTGCGCAGTCAACGGTTCCCGTCACCAAACGATAGAGCTACATACATACAGATACAAACACTTCGAAAAACAATAAACCACTTTAAGTCGATCTACTGCTTGCAGTATGAGATAACCCTCGTATAACATACTTTTCTCTAAACTTTTTCCAAAACTTTCTCAATTGTGTATTGTTGGAAACGATATTTTCTTACAAAACAAAATCGTTTCAGTATTCATGAATTCTTCAGAGCTCGACCCTAAACGCTTATTTACAATTTAGATTAGCCTCGATCTTATTCATAATTAGTTACTGGACGTTCGTCTTGGTCAAGCGGTTGTAATTACGAGAACCACGCAAAATAACTTCTTGGATAAAGCGTGACAGTGACTTCGAAGTGAGATAAATCCTATAAAATAATTTTGCGATGATGAAGCCTCCTAATTCAGAAATTTAACTCTTCCACATGTCTCATTAACAACTCTAACTGTTGACATTAAAAGAATATGAATTAAGAAGGTAGATGCAGTACTATTAAATAAATAGCATGGACATTTGTTAGATTTTTTTAGTGTAGGAGATAAGCAGAAAAGAATAAAAAAGGAAACAATGGCGATCTACTACTTACACGAAATGAGCGAGCTAAGAACGGAGAATCGTGGAAACAATGTATTGTCAATCAATAAGCACACAAATACTCGGTGATTCAGGATTGCAAAAATTTCCGAAAAGAAGAAGAAGAAGGTATTTCCTAGTTTCCTCTACATTGCCTTGGATTTCAAACAAAATATTTGGGAAAAGAGTAACTAGAAAGCTTACAATCAATAGGACATCCTCTGACGCAATACCTTTATATCCAATACGAACAAACTAACTGTGTCATGTCGTTTTGGTTAAAATAAAAACTCGACGTTTCGCCTGCATTCCTCGCCTGCATATGGGGCTTCTTCACGAGAGGAAAAGTTGGTAGGCAACAGTTAGCACGGTAACTCAA
Organism: Oryctes borbonicus; assembly: GCA_902654985.2. Taxonomy (NCBI): domain Eukaryota; kingdom Metazoa; phylum Arthropoda; class Insecta; order Coleoptera; family Scarabaeidae; genus Oryctes; species Oryctes borbonicus. Next base: position 655,377 of record LR736879.1, on the reverse strand, counting down.
CGTGTAAACCACGCCAGAGGCGAAACTAACTAAGCGGGAAGCAGTTGATCACGGCAACTCAGCATGTGAACCATGCCAGAGGCGAAGATCAACTGCGCTTTTAGAGCTTACTTCCGAACCCGCCCCTCAGTCTCGATGGATCGGTTAGCACAATAACAAAAATTTATTGCAGTGGAAAAAATCGTGTTTCTTGCTCAAAAGACAGCACACGCCAGGAACATATTGTACAGACTCATACATACCATGATAATACATTCTTACCTATTTGAGAATAAAAGTAACTCTAATCAACTATCAACTCTCATACCTCACAAGAACCAGAGATCGCTTAATGACTAACGTATGGTATAGTCTAACGGCTATACATTGGTTGTGGCGGAACTAAACAACAGTTTAAGAAATAAAACACGAAACTAACTACCAGCAGCTTCTTGGAGCAAACTGCTTCATTTTAGGTGAAATCTTAAGATTTTTTTTAGTAGCATCACGTTTGTATGAAGCAATGTTTGTTTATATTTTTATGGTGTATTTCAAATAGCTCCGCAGCCCTTTCTTGCATCTCATAGTCAACACAAAGGGAAATTAGAACCATAGAGCTGTTGTTTTAGCCATACTCTAACATTAATTCCACCACATTTTTATACCCTTACTATTTTTGGGAGACACGCAGATATCCATTTTGAGAATTTGATGGATGAGGTCAAAACTTCGTTAATTATAATAAATTATTTTTCCAGCTTTCGAGGTATCGCTTTGTACTCGAGAATGGAGAATTTTTTACTAATGCCACCGAACAGAAAAACCATCCGGAAGTAAAAAAGCGACTTCGTGAACGTATATCAAACAATATTCTGTTGAAAACTGCTGAAATATTGTAAAAACTGGGAGAAAGAGAAGGGGCACTTCCGACATTTACGATAAATTAATTTGACGTTTGGTCGGTAATTATTATACCCGTCCTGTGTTGAGAAATTTAGTTAATATTTTAGAAACTACTGTTAAAATATTACGACTCAGGTGCTAAGTATGAATAGCAAGGCAATGTTACACAGCTTATAATGATTACAAAGCGTGGTACACTGAAAACAAAATTAAAAAAATATTTGAAAATATGTTACTAGCTTGCTTTGAATACAATATCCTAAATTTTTATTGGTAACTATTTGCTGGGCAATAGGTGTTTCTTGAATTTCCTCGGTTGGGATCTGTTGGGCAACGAAGTTCCACCCGCGTAGTGTTTGGTAGGCTAACTCTGCAGTGCGGTACACTGATGAAAGCCAAAAAAGCTCGAAACAGGTATCTGTACCTCTATGAATTAACCTACCAAATGCAGGTTTTTAACGCTTGTAATTAGGACGCGTGGTGTTCTATGGCATTTCACGCATGTGAAGGTATCTGTACCTTTATCCTAGCTTAACTCATACGATATTGTATCAAAAATACTCTACTTTGTGGCCTATGTCAAATCAAAGTTTTTCATTAGATTTATTAATAGCTAATGTGCCAATCGAGTGGCTGGCGACGCCGATTTTAGTTGATTCTGGAGACGACATTAGATCCATTAAAAGACATGAAGGTTGTCTACATTAGGTCTACTTCAGTGGCGGAAACCTAGATCAAAGATTCTATTGAGAATAAAATATACATTTCATATAGAATATCTTCAAAATTGGTTAAAATTCCTGTTTCAGTTGACGCTTCAGAACAAGATATGATTTTAGAAGATTTACCGTAATATTGGAGAATTTCAGTTTGCAATTTTCTAACAAGGAAAATAACGGTACTTGTTTGTTGGAGTTGTAACATTTGTTCAGTAGAAACAAAGTTTCGAAGGTTATCATTATCACCTGTACGCAAAAGATTTTCGTAGATCAAACAATTTTTTTCTTCTTGCCACTTAAAGTGTAATTTAGGAAAATTAATTAATTCTACGAAAGTACGACAATCCTAGGATAATAATAAATTTATTTTTGCACTCCTTCAAAACGACAAGCACAAAAGAAGATTAAACCTGTTCTAATCTAGCTATCCTTTAATAAATACTTACTACAAAATCATATTTCTGAGTAAATATAAAGGGATAAAAGCGAAAAAACTTGTTACCAAAACATTTCGTGAGTTAGTAGAATAAATAATTGCGCTATACAGTCTGATCTAATTAAGATATATTGCTTTTTCGGCCGTTTCTGTGAGAATTTATTGCGAATTTATAATTAAAACGGTGGTTATTAAATTCCATCTCTTTCCAGCACATTACGTTGACTGAATTAAATCTTAAGCATTTGAATTCAATTAAATACACTTAGCGGCAAAAGAATCCGGTCATTTAAGTATTTTTTTAATTATGACAGATATACGGCACTGCAAGAACAATACTAACACAAGTCAAAATTCTACAATTTCAAGTCATGGTAAATTTAATGTGTTTAGCTATTTCGTTGAATATGCAATACAGCGATATCGTGGTTCGCTCTAAGTGCCATCAGTGTTTCTAATATGGTAAAAATAAAACTCTTAGGTATGATAGTCTAATTGCTATACTTCTATCAGGAAGAAAAATTACGTAGAAGATACATTCATTTAAGTTACGTTTTATGTATCATATATTTTTGTAGTAACTTACCTTTTCCCCATGATTATTAAATATATATATGCTACAGTTATCGTCTTAGAAGTTCTGAAGCAAAGCTCTCTCTAGTAGTTGAGGGCTTCATTTTTAGAACAAAATTCCCGTTTCTGACTTGTTATCTTTAGAGCGTGGATGGTTGAAGGATAATAAAAATAAAGTCCAGCCAACGACTCCTTCACAAAATTCTCAGAAGAGTTTCACGCTAAAGTTGTATCTGGAGTAAAACGTCATCGAAAAGCAGTCGCATTGATTGTTGTAAGATAGCTGATTTTCAAAAATAGTGTTTATATATCAGAACATCGCTATATGAGGTTAGTGTTCATTCAATACCCGTTAAAAAATTCATTTACCTCTCAATAAAAATCTCATTTACGGAAAAGGCGTTTCAAGGACATTTCCGAATTTCGCGACCTTGAAATTCATCTAAATAATTTGAAAAAATTCTAAATTTCTAAAATGTTCTCAATTTTTTTGGGGTCGTCACCACACAAAAAGAGCCTTTCATTCACGATTTATGGGAGCTAGTTAATTAGAATGACATTTGAGTTAGTGTGGTCCCGTGGTGTTGAGGGCAAAGTGGTTACACAGACTGCACTTCTAAATAGGAGTTGATCATGTTTTCTAGAGAATAATTTGCAGGCAATTCAGTGTTAATAAAAGATATACCGTAGCGACTTTTTAAATCAATAAAAAAATTTTAATATTTTGCAAGTCAAAAGATTAACTGCATTGATACGCTGTAAGTTATATAAAGATTTAAGAATTCACGGGTCACGCACATAATTATCATAGAAAATGTGTTCTGAGACGCTCTCACAATCCAATACATATTTGGCTGAAAACAATATAAAAGTAGTGAAACATCCGCCGTACTCTTCAATTTGGCAATATGTAACCTTTGGCTATTTCATCGGCCCAAAAACATTCACGGCGTGCGATATTTTCGTCCAAGCAAGAAATTGATCTGGTCACTCATCAATATTTTGTACGAGAGATATTCCCTCTGCGTTTATCTTGACGGAATATTTCAGAAAATATAGTTTGCGGCGATTATTCCAACCGGAACGTTTGTAGTTGTTATTTTTTTACAACTTTAGTTTTTGCAACGCCTCTAAATGTCGGGAATACCAAGCAGACTGCCTTTCACGAACTCGCTGCTGTTTTATAACCTTTAATTATAAAGTACCACGCTATTAATTCAACCTCGACTAGCGTACTGCAAACCGAAATGCGAACAATGAAATGTTATTACCCGTAATTGCATTCGACGGATTGCGAATGCACTTTTGTGAAATTCGGTCCGACTGTGTAGGTACTTTGAAATTAGTCGCGGCTATATTTTATACTTCTTTCGTTGCTCATCCTCTTTCCCATGGTGTATTCCGGAAACCGGCATGTTTGCGTTGTACACAGGAACGATAGATGTACGCTTTCAACTGTTAACGGTAGGGAAAATGGAGGAAGCTCAGGAACGTTTGCTTCCGATAGAATTGTTTCGAAACGTTTCAGAACGTCTGTATTCCTTCGAGGAACGTACTCGAAATACTCACAACGGATGGGTTAAATATTAATTACATTATGAATCGCAGACGTTGATTTTTAATAAATTCACAAATACTATTGGTATATATAATATTAGTTCTACGCAATTGTTGTTAGGAATTCTTGGGAACCACCGCCTTTTGCTCTAATTGCAGCGTGCAGGCATCGACTTGATCAAATCAATTCATGGATTCAACTTACATTTGCAGTAAATACCATATTGACAATATATATATTATATTTTGGTACTCGTTAATAACGATTTTTTTCAACAAAACATGTTAACGTTCCAATAAAATGAATACCTAAGAATACAAAAACACAAATTATCCTGAAAATAGGAGGCAACTTTTCTACTTCGTGTAACACGGGTAATTTCACCCCTACCGGTAACATAGAAATATTAATAATCAAGCAGCGGATTTTATTTTCGTCTATATGATATAACGCATGTTTTTTTTTTCCTTTTGAATTACTTTACATGTTGGTTAGAATTACATCTGACTGTTGAATCTTGCTTAAATCATAAAAATTGAAATTTCAAACTACGTTTAACATATTTGACAGTGATGGTGCAAATAAATTTCTGTTTAAACGGCCAATAATAAAGCTAAATAATGATAGCAAGGGCCGTGGGGTAATAAGGCAAACAACACAACAGTATTGGCGCACACCGCACCGCACAAGTTTAATTAATTAATCTGGGACAGTTGTTTCGAAGATCCTCATTTTCAATCGAAGACGGAATGATGTGAGAAGAAACTGTAATTAATTAACCAGACAGGACTGAGAATGACAACGGTCCGTTTTCTCTATTCATCAAATTGGTCTTTTTATATAAATAGTCTCGTGAGGGTCTAATTCCCACGTTCTTAGAAATCGACTAAGGCGTTCTTTAATTTAATTAATTCAACCTGTATGGTGCAGAGTGTGTCGATACTTTTGTGTTGTTTGCCATAATAAAGCTAGCAGAATAAAAAGTTCGTTTCCTGATAAAAGTAAAAGCAATAAGCTAGCAAATAATTACAGTAAATACTCAAAGTGGTTTCAGTGCGGAACCTTATTCATCGTTTCATGTTGGTAAATAAGTTGACGAGGTTTTGGTGTGGTATCGTGTTATAAACATTTTGCTTTGGTAAGGTCATCTATTTTGTAAGTTATATTTTTAAAAATTGCAATTTTTATGCGTAGGAAAATAAAATATTCTAAAATAGTGAGATCAGGAGTACGTAGAGGAAAATCTACTACATAGTTATGAAAATATTCATTGTTTTGTAAAGTTTTATAAGCTGTATAACAAAGTTTCATCTGAGAAGAAGGATCATTGCCGCCATAGTTCGAGCAGTTCTTTTCTTGAGTCATTACTGGGTTTACGACATATTACACCAGTTTCAAAAAATTTAAAAATGCAGCCAACAATTTGTTGCTATATATATATATATATACATAGATATAATACTGTAAAATGCGGAAATTGAAGGCGAAATTCCTCCGTTCATAGTTACATAGAATAGGATCATTCCTCGTTTTGTTGCTCTTGCCTATTACCAAAAGAACTTTCAACGAGCAACCTCTAGTAGCATGCTTTAAAATTTATATAGTCTATGATGACTTCGTGCGAGTTTGCTTTTCCTCACAAAATTCTTATAAATTTAGTGATTAACCATTAATTAAGCATTAATTATACAATAACTTTCAAGAAAAAACCTTATGTGTGTCTTTTAATTTAAAACTTATAAGACGCATTAATACATCAAATGTAATCTGATTTCTTGACCCTCTCAATTTTAACCTTTTATTTTATCTTTGCTTGGGCTTTGCCAAGCTATTAACTCAGCCCGCATACACAAAATTTATACAATTCTAAATATGAATATGCTCCGGTCTGAAGAGAATATATTTCCAAAAAATTTTAAATTATATCCAATAATTTATAGTGTTTTATAGTACTTTGCAAACTACATTAAAATTAGATCACCAATAGCAATTTTCAAAAATTAACATCTACTTGCAGGAAATATTGTAGTTTTTTAAATATTTTGCAATTAGGTCCATAAGCATGCATAGCAATGGCCAGTAGTATTTTCACAAATTAATATAATACATATGTTATTTTTTTACGTGTTCCAGAATTAAGCAGAAGCATCGTATTTATACAATGTATTACTTCCAACCTACTTCACCTTATATACCGCATGAATAAAATATAACAATAATTTCAAACTCATTTTATCACTACGAATACCTCTTCAGGTTGTCAATTCAACAAGCGTTGATGGCTACTTAACATGAAATGTAACTATTTTTCTACCTTCATTCAATATTATATTCATCGAAGAGAAGCATAGAACGAGCTCTGGCATTTAGCTTTAATAAAAGGCGCTTCTACCTGTCTTAGTAATCACTATCTCCACAAACTGTTAGCTGAAAGAGAAGCTTACTGGGATTTTGAACTAGATTTGGCGAATAAGGTGCCAAATTTGGCTCGATGAGCTTTAAATTAGAATAGTCAGTAATTGTACCACCGATTTCATGCTAAACGCACATCCTCAGGCAAGACATACAGTAAGCAGCGCATAAATGATCAAAGTCTTATCGAGCAGAATATTATCGAGTCCTATTCAATATATTGAACGTCCGCATGAAAGACTTAAAAACCGAATTGAATAAGTAAAACCTAAAAGAGCAATAACACGTTAAAAATTATACTGTCAGTATGAGTTATTTTTAATTATTTGAAAAACGTACTTTGTTATGTATAAAGCTATATTTAAACAAGGTAACTTTGAGTAGCTTTATTATCACGAATTAATTGAACTGAACGTTGGAAATGAAATATTTGAGTAAAATTACTTTAATAATTATTTTCTTGCTGTAACTGAAGTTCTCTGAGTAATTTTACATTTGACCCCAATCCTTTCTTTAGATTACTGATTCGAAACTTTCCTGAAGGCATTTATGTAAATTAGCTGCTGTTATAACTAAGACGATTAGCAAATTTGAACGAACGGAATTTGTAATTGACGTACCGAAATTAGAAAGACCAAGGGTTAATGACGTCCAAGTTGTAGAAGGAAAATTAAAAAAAAATAGCAGTGTTAACACAATATCAAAATGACTACAAATACCACATACAACGCTTTGGCGCTATTGAACCGTCATATGGAGCAGTTTCTATAAACAGTGTTGAACGTAAGGAATGCTACTATTCGACAAGTTCAGTTTCTATTGATTTTTGGCTAATTTGCTGAAGTTGTACCTACTTTGGGATAATTCATATTGTATATTTCTCTAGTTCGGATCTATCAAAGAATAGGGTTTATTTACTCTTGCTCCCGAACAATGATTTTCTTTATTTCTATACATTGCAATTAATTTAAAGGCAAGTGATGCGTTGAAATATTGCATTGGTCTCTAACCTTGTATAGAAGTTTGAAGACAATAGATTTAATTATTTAGACCAACTTCCACAATGTTTTAACTTACTGTTGTACATCGGCCTGCAAAGCTTTTCCCAATTAAAAAATTTGATGCACTTTATAAATTAATGTCATTATCATGTCAGAACCACGTTTCGTATAATTACCTATTTAAATTTTCATTTCAATTAATATGACCCCCTAAAATTGGGCACCTGTAAAATTGATCGCTTGTTAGTATCCAGCAAACCGAAATTACACCGTAGTGACCATACTGCATCAAAACAAAAAGTGGTTCAACTTCAATCCACTACGGTAAAATTAAAGCTAACATTGATGTGGATAATGTTTTGAGAATTACCTTCCTAGTTGACAAGCAACTTATGAACTTGTTTTGCGGAATGAAAAACTACTCCTCTGTTGTAAATTTAGAAGGATGTACTATTCCAATTGAAATTTCATTAAAGAAGAGAAATAGTTTCATTAATTTTACCTTTACTCTTATTTCTTTTTAAGAAATATTATCTTACTTAAAAATATAAATTTGTAACAAGTGCGCATATAAATGGATATGTCTCATTAACAAAACGAATTGCAGGGATTAACAAACTAAACAAGAGTAATGACAACTTACCAACTGTTATAAACATTGATATTTTATCATTCTAATACTGCTTAGTTTTAGAAAAAGTAGCCTCTTACGTAATTTCAATCTTTCCCAAATATTTTGCTTTAAATCTAACAAAATAATTTAAAACATTCCCGATTTATAGCGGAACTTTTCGGTGCGATTGAACTTTGAATTCTTTTTGAGAGGCGGCAGAGCGCGAAATCCCGGGAAACATCTGTTGAATGTAACCGCTAGAAAGCGCACCGAAGACTGAAAGCAAAATCACGTTTTCGGTCGACGCTGGCGCTTTCATTCAGAAAACTTGCAGAAGTTTTCCAGTCAGATTTCTAGGCGTTGCTATCACGTTACCAGTAAAATGCTTGTGTGTATCTGCGGGAGATTGCTGTATACGGAATGCAAATTAGGAAATAGAGGAGTCACGCTGGATGGTACCAAACCAACTAGATTTGTTCATTGTAACAAGGTTTCCTTGAAGAGTGAACGGATATTCAATTGCAGTAGATATGCAAGTATCACATACTTAGAAGGGGGATTACATGGCCCAAAACATACGGAAAAGTTTTAGCGAACAAAAAGTAGTGTAAACGCTGACTGTTTCTTATTATTTGTAAACAAACAATGTAATTTGTGTACAACAAATGGAATGTTCAAGGTGCCGTCCTTCCATTACATGGACCTTAGCCGCGACATCGGTGCAAAGACCTTCGACCCTCGGCATCTGTAATCTACAGGATGCTACGGCATAGCGGACACTATGCATCTTTCTCCAAAAGCTCAGCAGAATTGGCGTTCTCAGCATCATTGGATAGAAACCAGCAACAAAAATCCAACAGCGGTTGATCATCAGGTTGATTTAGAACTTGCGCTTTTGGTACATAGTAGAGGTAAAGCCGTTACTTGTGGAAGATCTCCAAGCGCAAATTCCTCCCTCGACTGATATTCTCCGCAATCTTGTCTTCGAATTCAACATACGCAGATTCTCTAACATTCTCGTTAGCATGACCATGAAATGCATGTCGGCTAACTCAATGCTCTTGCAGCGCGTATAACGAATATTAGTGAAATTGCGCACGAGTCAGTGAGTATCAACTGTACGTTTAACAGGATCCTCCGTAACTCCAAAACCATTTATTTGTGGACCCGTATTCATTAAGACTTTTGTGCATATTCTGAGCCATACTATCACCCCTCAAGGTTTGTGTCACTTCTTTTAATGCTCAATCAATCAAGACAACAACCAATATACTGCTTGAAATAGTTAAATAGTACTATATAGCCAAAGATGGACATAATTGTTGCTGGGCATTGAAAGAATCCTGGCATTACCAAATTACCACAACAATAACAAACTTGATCATATTTAGTTACAGTGCAATATACCCGCATAGTATCCCATTTTGACCTACCCTACTTGAACATGATGTGTTTTTCGCGCATATTTAAATTTAAAGATATTTATTACCTACATTTTTTAAAAAATATCAAAAACTAATGTTTTTTTCAGCACTTTAAAGCATTACTACAAATATAAAATACGTAGATAGCTGCCAATTGACTTACGTTTGACATCTGTTTAAAAACTTACCTCTAAATTCAATCAAAATTGGCATAACCCATAACTTTTTGAACAATTTTGAATCACTTCTTCCAATAATGCTTTCGTTACCTAATACGATTCTCTCGTTCCCATTTTTACTCCCGTCTGTCTTGTATTTAATGTGAGTGAGCAGCGTGTTCGAAAAATATTAGTCGTAGGGGGAAAATTTAACAAAGATATAAGGGCCTAAGGTAACCTGCTATGGGTAATGTTCTCTCCGTATCCGTCAATCTGTATGGTAACACATGATGATTATTACACTGGTTTGTTTTATGCTTTCATGAGTTCTGATAAGAAACTGAAATATAAACTATATGACTGAACTTTGCAAGAAAGATATTTATAACCAACCTTCCTACACATTTTCTGACCCTTTTAAAGTTCGAGGTTGTTCGAGGAAACGCACATTATATAGAAATATGTACTGAAGCGTGTTACTAACACATGCAGTTAATTGCATGTGCATTTACTTAAAATATTCGCCTTCTCTCCACTGACACTAATTACACTACGTCATCAACTGCTCCTAACCATTGATAAATATGCATGGGCTTGTTAGGCCGCTTCAGCCTGTTTACACTGTTGTACCAAAGTAAATGTGTATTATCATAGAATGAAACAACCCTTAAATAACAAACCTGTAGACCAGATATGTTGATTTTAAAGCAAATTTTCTTTAACATCCTCCCAAATAATAGTAATTCCATAGATAAAAACTGCAAACAACCTAAGTGACTACAAACAAGAAATTTCCACGAAATATTTTGAAACTTTTCGCTATTTGCTGCACGCGCTTCCAGTAAAATAACATGTTCACATCTGGAAAACTAACCCGTTCCCTAATCAGACCACGTCTAGAATTAATGAAGGTAAATCGTTTTTCAGAAATGGTAGCAGCGACATTTTCTCCGGTATCTCGCCATATGTGGACGAAAGTTCAATTTTACACAAACTCTCGAACTTTGTACATAAGTTCTGAGCAACATCGACGGCATCGTTTGATCTCAAGATTGCTAGTGGGGTCTTGTTGAATAAAACACTTCGGCCTGACTGACTCGAAATGGCTGAAATACCAGGAATAATGAAAATGTTCTGAAGAGTGGAAAAGAAAGGAGAGGTAATAATGTGATTAGAATGTCAAATAAAGGAAACAAGTATTAATAATGATAATATTAAATAATCTATCCCTGCGGCCCTGACAGATCGTGATGCTAGGGTTCTTTGGTTGCAGATGTATTTGCGAATATTTCGACAAATTATATGATTAGGGTACCTTTAGTTAGATTCTTTCATCCATATATGTTTCTACTTCATCCGTATTCATACGACAATAATATCACTTTCCACAAATGTATATGGTGGTTAAGTGGCAGTCTAACTTCATTATTAATTTCAATAATAGTAAAAATAATAATGATGACGTAGAAACGTATATGGACGAGAATGGCTAATTAAAAATACCCTAATTATATAATTTTTCGAAATATTTGCAAACAACCTCTACAATCGCTGCAGCGCTCAGTCAACAATTCCTGGTCACTATTGCACAGGTTGTGTGCAAATATTTCGACAAATTATGTGATAGGGTATCTTCAACTAGATTCTCTCATCCATGTATGTTTTTACGCCATCTGTATTCATACAACACAAACAATAATGTCGATTGTCTACCACTTTCCACAAATGTACACTGAGGAGCTGTTATAGCGAAACCCACGTCTATACACGGTGGTTAGGTGATAATCTCACTTCATTGGTACAGTAATAATAATGTAACTATTAATGAAGTTAGACTACCGCCTAACAGCCACGCATAAATGCGCGCTTTGCCGTCATACGGCTCATCAGTGCACATTTGTGCAGGGTAATAGCCAATCGACAATATTTGAACAAAATATGTTATCATTTTGAAAGAGATATTTTCATCCACACATTCCCAATAATAATAATTCCTTTATTTTTTATCTAAAAATATATCAACCCGTCCATTCAGTAGAGCTTCCCACCACTCAACCAATCTCGCGGAAAAAATTGCATACGAGACTGGCCTACTTATTTCGCTATAAATAAACAAGAAAAGGGAAAGCCCTTGTGGCTTTTCCTTTTATCTTATCTTAAGTTCTCTTAAATTTAATATAAATTGAAAATTTTAGGGATTGTAGGTAATGCGTTAATGGTTTAGTAATGCATTTACCACATTACTTAAATAATTAATCTAGAATGTTGTTTTGACCTGGTGTTATTGAGAAATTTAGGGAATCCACGCAATCAGTAATGTCCATATCTGTAGCAATTGTATTAAAAAAATTAATCAATTTTTTTAAATATTTGAGTAGCTCATAAATATCTTTAGGACAATTTTTATGACACGTGTAGTATGCTAGTGGTTACATTAGAGAAACATGAAATTAAAACGATAGTTTATTTATTATTAGTGTACTTCGGGTATATCCGGCATAGAACGTTGCTCTTCTGAGACGCATTGCACTTAACAAGTTGTCACATTGCTTTGCTTTTGTATTATTATTATAATAACTTTATTCTCTAGCACCTTTTTGGTTTTACCATTCTCCGTATAAATAAATAGACAGATTAACTAATAAGCAAAATATGTACAAAAACTTGAGTGCAGAAGTAAAATCAGTAAATTTCGAATGAATATCCAAAAGTTCTCAGCGTTCTCTTTTACTATAATAGCTATTTACTAACCCCACATCATCAATTGAAAATTAATCACATACCAACGTCCTTATACTCTCTTCATAATACCTGTTCCATATAAGTTTTCCTTAAAGCTGTTTTTTTTGGCCATTGTTCCGCCTCAATATTTTTTTATTTATGGAGGTCGAGCCCTACCGCATTTTCCGAATCACTGGTGAACTTTATTAATTTCTATCTACCAGAAAATTTAAAAGTAGCCGTAAAGAAAAACTTTTCTATAATACTTGTTCATCCTTGTATGAATCCCTACACGTTAAGAAAACAAGTGTTATAGAGATCGATTTAACCATGGATACTAATTAGTGCAAGTAGTAGAGTTTCGTATAAAAAGAAAGAAAAGAAAGCTACTCGTTTTCCCATAAAAGAAGTTTGAAGAAATGTTTGGAAACCTTTGGAATATCATGTTGGCCCCAAGCTGTGTGTTTTCCGCGTAAACCTAAAAAAAAATCCGTACATGGTTTTACGTATTGTTTTAGCACCACGTGGTTGGCAATAATGTAAATCTGGTACGTTGATTTACAGTTAGTGTGTAGTAACAGCACTGAATACGTTCCAGCCTAGAAAACAAGAAAATAGGGTAAGACGAATATTTTAAAATTTCTTTTCGTGGAGAAAGTAACACGTCGCTTCCTTCCCACTGGCCATTACAAAATGGTACCGAACAAGTAAGATGCTCTAAAAGATAAGCCAGAGGAAATTCTGTTGTATAACTCAGCCAAAGGTAACGTTGATATTTCAGATACACTATGCTAACCTTTATCTGAAGACAAACATATCAGTTATACATGAAATGGTATTGTTTGGTAGTTTCAAATTAGATTACTGTAAAGATCAACAATATGGGTCTGTTTCTAGGCGAAATCAGCAAGGGTTTTGTCAAAGGTTACATTTCAGAACGGGTGGGGATACTCCGAATATCATCGTTGAGGACGCATTGTGGTTTTGACGCTTTACAATTTTAAGAAAGTCTATCTTGGCAGCTGAGACCAAGATATATGCATTCACTAGGAACAGCAGCGAAGAAGCTTCTAAGTAGTCTTCTCAGAATACACAGAATGAAGGAGAATAGGTAGTAGTCCTAGGAATTCAAATCTGGGGAGTAAGGTAGTAAGGGAGTAAGGGGGGGAGTAATGTTGAACGAGTTGGAAACACCATCAAAAGGCCTTTTTTCATGAACCAATCGTGAACATTTTGCTTACAAGAAGAGTGCATAGTATGCACCTACAATCGTTTTACTCTCGAATAGTTGACGAAGGTTATTCCTTGATAATCCCAAAGAACGTTTCGTTTTTGGTCAGTCGCGGCACCCATTCTCCGGACGGCTTTGTTACGTACAAATGTCGGAGCAAAATATACGCACCCGTTCATTCGAAATGCCCACAGCATTAGCAATGCCATTCACCTACACTCTTCTATAATCTTTTACCACATCACGTTATGATGTTATCAATGATTTCTGTGTCCTTAAAAAATAATTTTGTACGATAGCCCACAAAATTTCGTATAACATTAACATTATTAATTTCTTTAACGGTAAATGGAGCACTCTTTAGAAAATTGGATGCACCTCAATTTTGAAAAATACACTTCATTCCAACGATGTCTTCAACGCGAACAAAACCTAGTTTTCTGATGTGCATGTGAGCTCTATATGGATCACGTATTTCTACATATTGCATTAAAATCGGTGACATCAGAATCTAAAATTAATAAAATCTTATATCGTACTTTTGGTAAAGCTGCTCAAAACATGCTAATGAGTCTATTTCAACCTAATTTGAAATGCAGAAGATTATAAAACCAACGTAATTTAAAAGCAAATAAATCCAGAATCAGCCATCAGTACATCATCCATTCTACAAATGCCAACTTAGCACCACTATCTTCTTGAAGTCTAAATGTTGAAAGAAAGTCGTTTATTATTACCGTTACCATTAATCGTCGATTTCTGTATAAAAGCAAGCATATATTTTCAAATACGGACATTTAATTAAGGAAATGACTTACATACTAGGAGAAAGATAACAGATAACGTACTCATTAACCTAAATTTTTTACCCTCTTTGTTTATCAAATTCGAAATGACTGCAGTTATTTAGAATTAGTTTATTGCGTGTCATTGCACCCTGTGATAAACATTAAATAGCTTTTCACCGTATTTTAAACACACTGCTACCAACGTTAAACGTAGTTTTAAAGAAATGTGTGCATTATGTGGTTCTTTATCGCGATCTAGATTACCTTTTTTTCAATGAATGTGTAGTCTTTATGGACTTTACTGCGTACAAATCGTGTTCATAGTACGTGTACGTAGTACACTACTGTAGTAAGCAAATAGTAGTTTTTCCAATATTAATTGGGAGCAACGACCTTTTTCATTATTTAAACTTCAAAACACATGCTTTCGGGTAATTTGAAATGTCGGTCATGTCATTATTGTCTTATGATTGTATCAATTATATCATAAGTATATAAGATAATCATAAGCATTTTTATTTTCAACAACCTGCTAGGGGAGATCTTTCCCCTAGCATCTACCTAGCCATGAAGAAAAGAATTCGGGATAGTTTCAACGCCCCGCTTGCAAATACATTCAAAGATCAATTAATGTAATTAACGTAACACATCTTTAGGTAGCCCTTCAAATAATTTTCCACTATCGCTGTCAAGTATTCATCCAATGAAGAAATCCATCCTCTGAGGTATTTTTTTTTATTTAGGAAAGAGATAATAGTTGCTCTGTACCAAGTCTGGATTGTAAGGTGGTCTCATCTTTATAAAATGGCAGTCACTGATTACCTTTTGATCTTGGTGAGCTTTGTGGGTTTTGGCATTATCATGGAGCAGAATAATCTATCGCTCAGAATTGAATGAATTCAACTATTTAGTTGCTTCTTTATAGACTTTCTTATTTTACCGGTGAGTTTCAATGATACACTCACGTCTCATCACCCGTTACAATTTTTGGAAGATCTTCCAACCCTTGTTCTTCGATTTGCTAAGAGCGGCTCCTCAACTTTCTTGATGGTTTCATTAGTTCTTGCTTTAACAGGTCCTCCGCATCTTGGATCATTTTGAATTGATTCTTTGGCCCATTGAAATTGTTTACTCTAAAAGTTTATCATTAAGTATGAATAAATATCCTGTCATAAAATTCTTAGTAATACTTCTCTGTTCTAGCGAAATGTCACTTATTTCTTGTTGATTAAGCTTTTATAAAAACAGCATAATTTTTTGGGTATTTTTTCATGGCTAGGTTATTAATATAGAAATCTCCCCTCCTATACTTACAAAAATTTAATAATATTTTATTTAGCAAGTTCCGCATGGGTACAATGTATGTGTAGATTAAATCCTTGTTAAAACCTCCTTCTTTTTTTCTATCTATTTTGTTTGTTATTGTTATACTGTGTTATAAATCGCAGTTATCATCAACTTCTTCACCTTCAGAAATTTAATTAGTGACCCTTTGTTATTAAAATTCTTTTGTATCTTGGTCATTATTTTTTCATTTTCTCTTTCAAATGCTTTCGTGTCTTACTGCTTTTTGAATGAGGTAAATTTCTAATACCCTGAAACATTCTATATATTCATAAAATCTATTTCTGGTATCAACTTTTGCCGTAATTATGATGTCTTTGTGTTCAAATTTAATACCTGTTGTCTGTCATGACCTTTTTCATACTCTCACCGCTCTTCTGAACAATTTTAATTTGGTATCCTGTTTATCGAATAATTTCTCCAAAATACAGAATACTTCTCTAAAAATATAATCAATAGGTATAAGGGTAACTAAGGAAAACTGAAATTGCAAACATGCATATTTCTAACTCACATCTCCACAGGATGTCCCACGAGGAACTGCATCGATCTATATAAAAGAGTATACATTAGAGATTTCTGAAAACTATATAGCCATTTCTAACCATATTTGTAGCATTTACGTTTTTTTTTGAAAATCTTTTACAGGTGGACGAAGGGGTGTGAGCTTTCATAACTGTGAAAGTGTTCAATTTCCAAAATTTGAAATTTTACAGAACTCTTGGTCATACACCGTTGGAACCGAAACAATTTTTCGAAAACATGTTACAATTACGATTAACTTGTCACAACTTTTTTTTTAATTCAACTGCCTATTTTTCCTTTTTTAGATACTTTTCAAGATATTTAGAAAAACGTTTATTGCAATACAATTTTCTTAAAAAAAGGAGTACCCGACAACGACAATATAGTTTATGCAGTTTTGAATATATCAACCAGCTTTGGACGTATCACAACAATCCAGGTTTCACAAAACGTTAGATTGCCAACTCTCTTGGTAGTTTTGCCTTTTAAATACGTGAAGATTCGAATTGATCCAGTAATGAGAATTTTACTGGTTAACCAGACCATTTCTTGTAAATTAAATATTAAATTCTAATATAATTGCAACGATGCAAAATTGTCTGCTTCTTTTCTACCATTAAGTGATCATGCATGAGCTCATATAGCACATATGTGCATTTAATCTTTAAATAATAAGATTCCAGCAAGACGAAACCTATATTTCTGATATGCGCAGGAGATATTCTCCACTACAACGAGTTAACGCCAGCGTGACGATTTTATAAAAGCAGTTCCGCGAAGAGGAAAACATAAAAATTCTTAATTTCTTCCGTCGAAGTTTCGAACCAAAACTTTTCAATGTCTCGAAATCCAACGCATCCACTAAGCATTAAGAGAACTTCAAAAGCCGTATGAATGAAGACGTTATATTCTTATTCAAATTGTGTTTATAAAAATCACTCTGAAAATCATTTTAAACTATGCAACTGAAGTCAGTATTATGAGAAATTTGAACTTGACGCTTGGTGTACCTTTATTTACTAGGCTCTTGCTCGAAGTAATTTTAGACTGATAATTGTAACGATAAATAGTGCGATAAGCGTACCAATTAAGATTGTTAGGTATTTAGTACGTCGTGACGGTTTGACAAGCACCATTCTAGAAGTTATAGCATGTTCACCATATAATAATTAATTACCCTTGTCATAACTTAGGACAACTGATTAAATTTATATAGAAACCCTTACTGGAAGTGAACCTATTTCTAACTTAGGACGTTGCACATAAAGTGTATGTAAGTGCGCTACCTTAATTTCCTTTCAAATATAGTAATTGTCCCAATTCTACCAAGGATGAAATTATATAGCTAGTCTCGTTAAATTAAAAAAACAAATCTAAAAATGGCTGCTTAATTTATCAGTGCATTTTCTTATAGAATTTGTAACAAATGTTTTGATGTGTTCAATTTTGAATTTAATAGAACACTGATAAACCTTGCTGCATATTAAAAAGAAATTTAGGAAAGGGAATTTATGATTCTAGTTTGCCTAGTTAAAAAACATATTTCAATATATTAACCATTAATATAACTTTCTTCCTACCACACTATTATCCTTATAAGAGATATAACGCCGAAATAATTGTCTGTATTATATTCGAAGATTTATTGCGCATCCCTCAGCTTTCTCAAGAAAGATAGAATATCCTAAGTGCTACTATTTCGTTCAAGGAAAATGGTACCCCCGAGACCGCCGACGATATTTCCCATAAAGTTTGCTTTTATGGCCTTCATCATGTTTGAAGATGATGCGAATTGGTAGAATAACGAATGTGGAGAGCTAATTAGAGTTATTATTTAGGTATGTTTTATTTATAGATAAATTTAGGTTGTGCCTCTGATGAAAATCCTATTAATTCCCTTTTGAGTTATTGATTACTATCGAAATTCAGCTTTACAATAAAATAATTGTGCAGACGAATTTAAATCACATGCTACCAACGACGAATACATTTAAAGTATGTGAACGAAGTCGATTTCAGTTGCTCGTTTACCTTTGTAAAATAACGGCAGCCTATCCCTTATAAGTAAACAGACGAATAAAAAGTTTTTCAATTTCCCACTAGTTTCCAACTGGAAGTTTAAGTCAAAATCGCGTGTGGAATACGAAACCATTTCTCTTTATGTAATTTACGTAACCGAGTCTAAACACTATGGCAGATTACTCCAGACGTGACACGTAATCCGCATGAAATCTTAATTATTCAAGCATAGCGTTTATTGAAACTAAACCACTTATAAGGCGCTCTAAAGGTAGATAAAATTTAGCAGTTTACATTCAAAGTAATTGCAAGTTTCTCCGAGACTTCTGTCTTCTTAAATACAATAAATAATACAGCTTGGTGTTTTTAAGTGGTAAAGTTTAATAATACACGGACCCTTCTAAGTTAATATAGGTAGACCCTACAACCTAAAAACTTTTACTGGTTAGAAAATTAACGAGCGTAAATGGTTCTAGTCATTTACTTTCCACAAACTGGCAGTCCTTATCTTTCATGTTCGACGTAAATTTAGCTATTTTGCATATTAACAAATTAATGTTGCATTAGTGTAGGCTCTCCAATACCCTGAAGATATAAAATATACAGTACTGCATGAAAGCTAAGGATAAAATATAGTTATTTTATACTATCGCATACAATTACAAATGCACCTCCTCTAAATTGTTGGAGTATTTCGTTAACATTCTATAAATGTATTTCTGCAGGTCAACTTAAAGGATTGTTTATCACATTGCATTGGCCGAGTATGCTTTCCAACATTCACAAGAGCCACATGTTTTTACCGGAACACCTGTTAAAATCCGATAGTTACAATCCAAATATACAAAAATAAGTAAAATCCGTGCGGTATGCTTGAAGCAATCACGAATAAAGTTCGCCACTTTCCGTGCACTTCGAAATTAGCAAAGACTAGACAGATTCGTGCTTATTCGTCTCATATAAATGAGTTCGTGTTGACTACTGGTTTCCCGGAGTGTCCACAAAACACGGGTCTGTCCAGTCTCTGCTAATTTCGTGAAACGCACAAAAAGTGGAGAACTTTAATAGTGAGTGCTTGCAGACGAGAACGTGCACCTTATAATCAATTAAACCCCTTCGAATATGGCCTGACATAAAGGCAGGGTTAGCTTCCGGAAAAGTGAACACAGACAAATACGTGTGCCAGAAACTGATTAGCAAGGGATGCTAATCAATTTCGTAGTTTCAGTCCAAATAACACTCCTCCCTCTTCTTTATTCGCCATAGTCGTTGTTTAATCATGGCTAATTTGGATATCTATGCCTTTCGAAATACAATCTGACACTAAATTACCTCATTACCTTAAACTACAGGCTGTGAACGTCAATCCCAGGCGAAAGCGAGATTCTCTAACCTAATCCCAGTACATTTTTTCTATTTCCTAAATTATGAATACCTTTGAAGCAGTAAGTGCTAAGATACCTTATGTGTTCCTGAACGTTACCATTATTCGAGTTGTGCCTTTTGTGGGGTGTCCTCTCCTTGGTTTGTTGGCATATGTTGCTTACTCTATAACCGTCTTCCTTACTGAAGGTACGAGTGTTCTTCATTCGAGTAATAATGGTCGTGCAACTATCCTCAAGATCGTTAGAGTAGATTGCACTATTCTTCCAATTGGTTGCGATGTTTACTTTGGCTTTACCCTAATAAATACTAACAAGAGCCTTCTTCTAATTCTTTCCTTGCTTAATACTTTTAATTCTTTCACTTCAGGCTGTAGGCATCTCCAAAGAACGCGCTTCTCAGATATTGATTGAAGATTTGGTAATAAAAACGCCAACAGCTCGGATGCCTTGCTCATGACCAAAAATGCATTGGAATGAATATTTCCAAAGTTCCGTTAAAACGGTTTAAGCGGGATAAGTCGGAGTTTTGGCGCCGATTAATAACTGTACTCTAAACTTGGATACATTAGATACATTCCTGAAGCCAACTCACAGTCGAAACAGCGGACTGCGAAGGAAGCATCGGCTCCGAAAATGCGAAGAGTATCTTAATGAATTAGTCAGAATTAGACACCCGTACATAGTACCTCGTAGATAAAAATAAAATTTTGTTTTCGCATGTCACACGGAAGTCCAACTAGACCTGTTATTCCTTTTGTAAATTAGCTGGATGGTAGTAAACCTGCATAGTTGCAAACACACAAACAACCAAGCAATCAATGTCGCAGTAATCACGTCGACGTTCGTTGTTCCCACCATTATGCATGCACGCATCACGCATCGCACTTTTAGTACTCCGTACACTGTCCATGTTATTTGATGCAATAGATTATGTCTGTGAAGTTAAAACAATTTGTGACAGTTGTGTAATTGGATTGGTTACATTACATGTGCAGACGGTTGAAAAACGCCCTTCGCATTCAGTACTTTTTATGCGCATGGTGGTATTAATGAATGTTGAATGATAGGTGCACATGCTGAGGTATATGACAACAAAGCTTGGGGTCAAATATTAGTATAAGCTACATTTCCGACGAGTGCAAATTAATAGATTCATTTCTGGATTTTTCCGATTGCGCAGGAGTAAAAGGAGAAGCGTGCGTTAGAAATGAAAGTCTATATTACAATAACTTTGTAATAATTATAATTAACAGGGAGAATAAAATGGAATAATGAAATGAATGATGTGCCGTGTGAGAAGGGAGAGGAGTTAAATGAACATGCGAAAATGAATTTACTAGCAATAACTGCGACTAGGAAAATAGAACAAGGAACAATCGAAAATTAATTTTAACTTCCGAAATTTGTACAAAAACAATGAAAGAAAACATATTTCTTTTGTATAAATCTTTTTATTATTTAAGTTAAGCCGTTAAGGTTTACATATTTTTACATGCGCTTTAACCAATTCCGCTCTGGAGATCCCCAAAACTGGTTTTTACATTTTTTAAGAGGAAAGCAAAGAAAGTGCTAGCCATTTGCTTTTGTATAAAGCAACTCTTGTAGGTGCTTTTAAGAAACATTTTTGCTGTGGTTAATTAATTCATTAACATTTGCTCGGCAATAAATTCTGCAACACTATGGAGGGTGTAGGCAGTGCATGTAATATGCAGCAAATTTTTGAAGATGTTTTCAAGCAATTTTCCAGCTTTACGGGTTTAAGCTGCAGCGTCATACATAAAGAGCAAAGCTTTCCCCCGTTTTCTCACATCTTCGAAAATCTTGTTATTGCTGTTGATAACTACTCTTATTTTATCAGGATTTATCAATATTTTGCTGGCTATTAAATACAGCTTTGTTGGACGGTCTGTATACAAAACACCAACAATGACGTGAACTATGCTTCGCCCTAACGCATCCACATGTTAACATCATTAATAAATTACAACAACGTTTACCCGTAATTCTGTCCGTTTTATCTATACAACATTACGTTCGCGAATTCCGCAAACCCTACATCAGGCCCAAATCACTATACTGACCAAGGTTCCTCTTCTCCTTGCCACAAAACACTTGTCCCTCTCAAACCCTAATTTGTTTATGTTGTTAAAATAGGTCATCAGTAGAGGCATTTAACGGATGTCAGTGACCTGTTTTATTATTTGAAAACCGTTCTAAGAAGTATTTCATCTTATCAGAATTTTGTCGCCATAACTTGAAAGTATTGAGTTGTGCTAAAATTCAACATCTGTAACTATCCCGTGAGTTAAATTAAAATTAGCGCTTATTCAAAAGTAGAATAAAAGGTTATACAATTTAGCTAAACAGAAGTGTTTATGGAAAACCATTCTAGATGAATTTTTAACATAATGCGTAGCTTGAACATTAAACAAAATTTTGCTATCGAATATGTTAAATATTAAAGAAAACACAAAGAGTTGATGTAGTTGGTATGCGGAATATGGTGATCACTTAGAGAAGATGTTAAACTAGTACCCAAATAATAAATTTTACAGGATACAGAGCCTGTAAAAATATAAAGGATGTTCCATTAAAAAGAACCGAAATAACGTGTATCAGATTTGGCAACGATATCGTCGGTCATCGTATAGAGTCTAGTCGAAAATAATTCCGAAAACTTTCAGAAATACTCAATCGAATAAAATCTAGATTGTTGCTGTAAACGTGTAGGGTGCTTAAGATATCGGCCGTTAAAGAAACAACGGGATGAAAAATCTCAAATTATCTCGAAAACTGTGCTAGATAGGTAGATATTAGGATTATTGGAGAACGATGACATCGGTTAATGAAAGACATCTGATAATTGAATAATAAATGCGTTCCATTTGAAAAACCATCATGAATAACGTACTTGATTATTAGTTTGACTTTTGTGGTCGATTAGGCCGTAAAATTATAACCTTGCCTATAGTTTTACTTATGTTGCGCTCGTCCAATAATTCTGTCCATTCGTTATTATTACAAGTATAGTAGTATAGCTTTAATATAAAAAGAATTACCTAAAACATAGTTCTATGATAACTACTTGTAAGAATAATAAACCATATAATATATAAATTCAATGTAAATGAAAACAAATCTCAAAGAACTAAACAAAGTGTGAAATGTTGATAACAAATCAACGAACCGTCGGTAAATAGGAGCAATAAAATATATCAGTCCAAGATAAAGAGTTAAAGTCTTTAAACAGACCCTATAAACCTAAATAAAAATTTAATTTCTTATCATGAACAACAGAAACAATAAGAAAAACTATAATCGTTCAAATCAAATGTTGCGCAGAGAATTTGCCTCCGAATGTTCTTTCTTGAAAACTTTTTCTCAAAATGACCCAGAGATAATATAATAATAATATAGCAAAAATATAGGAAATATAAAAATGAATATATATTTATATACTGGCTTTTATTCTAATAATTTAATATTTTAAAATACTTATGACAGACGTACCACCTAGCGGTCACAAGTGCAGTACTGGCTACTTAAATTAATTAAAGGGATAGATTTCGTTATCATCGACACCTGCAACCAAAGCTCAATAAGCCTGCAGAAATGAGTTGCAACCATTTTAATTACAAGAGATTAGACAGTCTCGTGTTTATTCATCTGATGACAAGGGGTTCGTGTTACCTACGCGTACGATACGGAGAGTGTACTGGTTTCTGCAGGCTTTGAGATCAATCTGTACTACTGACCGCAAGATGGTAGCGCATGATCGTTCAGTACGTTATATCTAAATATTAAAAGACTAATTAAAAAAGATATAAGGGTTCATTGAAAAATCAACTTATAACTATCTCAGAGTTCATATTATATTCATTAGAAAGAGGACGACGTCCTTGGTAAGATTCACCATTTAAAAATTAAAAACAGAACTTTTGCTGGTTTACACTAAAGGAGGTATGAAAATTAAAAAAATTGTCATTCATTAGCTGAATAGAATTTCGAACGTTGCTTCGTGATAGTTGTTAAGCAGAAGGTTCCAAAGTATAAATAATTCAGTTGATACAATTTTTATTATATGTATAAAAATATTTTTATTAAACTCAATACTTACATTTAGTGCCATCTAACACTCACTAGTTGAAATACTGCTAACTGATATTCCTCGTTAAAATAGAATGTATTGGCAGGATGCTAATTCCTAGCAAGTAGTTAAGACTACTAACTGTAAAATGGAGAAACTGAACCCATTTCTCTTTAAATTTATATAATTGCTATATCGTCATTAACTAACATAATAATTCTTAAAATATTTTGTTATGCAAGCCGCTCTCTATATTTGAAAATTTTCATAACTTCAGATAATCCGATTCTATAGCCTTTAACAATAAGCGTACAATTTTTTCATAGGTTTAGTTCCTCTATTGAAATTATCCAGTTGCTGTAATATTTAAAAGAACCCATTGAACTTTCCCATTTATGTTTCTTGGGGAGCACATTTTGACGATGGAGTGACTACTCCAATCCCCACCACTTTCCATGTCAAGAATGTTAAATAAAAAAATGACAGCGAAGCACATCAAATGATAGGTCCCATCTTTATTTTGTGTACTCTTGTTATTATCTACTATTGTCATAATTGCATTTTGAACAATTCACTTTATTTAAACAACAACAAAAATACTTTTTAACTGAAAGCATTTTTTTTCTATAAAAAGGAATTCATCTACAGCAATAGTAGTTTCCAACTGAATCATGACATCATCATTTTAAATTAATGTCAGCCTGCAGCGTAAAATCTTTCTCACTTATGGTGGATCTAATTTTGAATCTCCATAAAATTGTTGCCAGTAAAACCTCTAGTTTCGCGTATAGCATATTTGCGAACTATAAAGTACACAAAGTCGTACACAATCCGATCAATCTGTTACAAAATGTGTTATACTATTACTTACACAGCTTCTAGATCCTGCACTGAATGGAATGTACCATAGCGTCGCTCTTGGCATCTTTTGGGCAAGAAATTGTCTGGGTTGAAGATGCCTGGATTAGAGAATGATTTACTACATCTTTGCGTGAAAATAGGTGCAATAATAACTGCAGAACCGCTCGAAATTGCGTAGTTATCGGAAGAAGCTGATTTAACATTTTCATTCAGTTTTGTAGCAGTACGCAGAGCAGTAGCAGAATACATTCTACATAATAACCCTTTCCAGAAGCTTCACTTCTAAGATATCCTGATAACTTATTAGTAAGCCTGCAGAATCGAGTTACCCTTCACGAAGTTAACAGAGACTAGGCAGACTCGCATTTGCTCGTCTCATGAGACATGTTCTTGTTGCCTACAGGTCTCTGCTAATTTCGTGAAGTGCGAGGTAAATGTACTCGTTTCTGCAGGCTTACTTATTAGTCTATTAGTTGTTTGGAATACTTCGTCTAATTCCTGAGCAATCAGATGTTGGATATTTTTGACACGCACCCAATATGCAAAGTACAAAACTGGAACCGGCAACAGTAGCGTTTTGACCTTTGAACATGATTGTGCTAACTTGTTCTTACACCTCTTGTTGGGTGAAATTTATGGTATTTTCTAGCGTGGCTTCTGTAAGGGTATCCAGAAATTGTTAATGTCTCTTCTCACTTATAAATTGTAAGAATTTGGTGGAGATCAAAATAATTATTTCTGGAGATTAAAACCTAAATACTTCGCTTTATCATTTTCATCCAGGTCATCCCTAACGGCTGTCCCATTATTGTGCCACCGGATTTTTTCAATATTCGTTTCTTCTCCCATGTAGGTTTGGCATCAATTGCGCGACTTTCCTTCCTTACCTGTGCCCTTTTCCTATGGGGCAAAATCAATAACTGCGGGGATGTAATGTGTTTACCGAAGTAGTAGGAAATATGGAGTTGTATGCGCCTTATTGGTCAAGCTATGGATGGTACCAAGAAGCTTATCATGTTTTTTGCTAAACGTACTGTTTATAAACAGTGTCAAATCTCATCCATGGTATATTCATTATTTACTTTATTAATGCCAAAGCATATTCAAAGGAAGGGAAGAATAAACTTTAAATGGTTGTGTGAAAAGCAATAATTTTTCTTTTTTTTCTCCAAGTTTCACCTAATACATACGCAAAATTTTTGATAACATTCTTAACGAAAGTATGGCATACTTTAACAGAACTGATAAATAGGCCATTTCCTGTACTTAGTCAACTTTTTCAAATGAACATAACTACCCAATATCATTTACAATAGAACAACTTATTTATCTGCTTAGAAATTTAAGCGAGATTTTGACATACCGCGACGTCCACTGGATTAAATATTGCAACAAAAAAGTAAGGGCCTGCCCAAGTTCTCATTACATTGGTACCTCTAGTGACACTTTGTAAATTTGAATACAGATTAGATTATTCCATAAAACTAACTTTGCCTATTTATGGTAATACGTACCCTGATAGGGTGATTTCCTTGTATTCCAAAAACGCTGTAAGGTTTCAAGGTACCGTGTTTAGGTAATTGATTACCTAGTCTAAAGAATTTCTCATTTTGTCTAAGATACACATGAATTGCTAATACTTCTCATGATAATAGTGCCAAGAAAACTTCCATAGCTATCTACATTAATCAGATTCGGCTCTGTTTAGTCTACTAGCGAAACATTAGGCGTAATTTCCTCTTATAAAAGTTGTTAGGGAGTTTTGCGAAACAATTGGCAATCGATTATGAAGTTAATAGGAAAAAAATGCTAAATATTGGCTATTTTTAGGAAGTAACATCGATAACAATACTGGAATATAATGCATGTTTATATAATTTTTTCTTTTAAAAAATGTTCGAACTTCCTCCAGCAGTAATAACTGTTACAAACAGTAAGCCGTTTAGTTGATAACAAAGACACAAACACGGCATTAACAAAACGCGGCAAGCTGAAACGACCTATATATTGATGTGTTTATTCAATAATTAATATTTGAAAGTATTATTGGGATTGATGTGATACAAAGGGATACAGGATTGGGAAATCAATCGAAAAATTCACAGCTGACTGCTTTTACATTACGCTAATCAATTAGCACTCACCTTAAAAGCATTGAGCCTATTAACGCACTTTATTGTGTAATATGCTTTAAAACAAAAAAAAAAACACAAAATAATAAGTTATATAAACCTATATATAAGGCACCAATAAAAGAAATAAATATAAAGATAAATTCAAAAAAATGTTAAGGTCCTCGTATTGCGCGCATTCTCAATAAATTTCCTGTCTATCCTCTAGCTGAATCATGAAACCGTCGGTACGTTTTAGGATAATATCACCTTGAAGGATGAAATCTTTCTCATCTACGGTAGATTTGACTTTATACCTTCTCAGAATCGTGGCCAATAGAACCTTCAATTTAAGCATAGCGTACTTGCGACCTATAAAGCGAAAAGAATGGTAGAGATCCTGAAAATTTTGAAAGTTGGAAAAAATTCTTACCTACGCAACTTCTGGGACCAGCACTGAATGGAATGTAGCTGTAGTAGTGACGTTCTTGACATTTCTCTGCTAGGAAATTGTCTGGATTGAAGACGTTTGGGTTGGGGAACGATTTTGGGTTTCTGTGCATAACGAATGGTGCAAGGATAACTGTTGCACCTTCCGGAATTGTGTAGTCACCAGAAGCTGAAGATTGTTTAAAAATTTAACAAATTACACATTGTGAATAGATAGAACTGTTTACCTAGTTTGACATCTTCTTTTACCTTCCTGGCGATAATGGGTACCGGTGGGTACATTCTCAGAGTTTCCATAATGACTCGCTCCAACAGTTTCATTTCCAAAGTATCTTGATAAGTTACTGGTCTATCAGCTTTTTGGAAAATCTCATCCAATTCCTGAATAACCCTTTCTTGGATATTTTGATGAACACCTAACATGCAAAGGACGAAGCTGGAGCCAGCAGCAGTAGTGTCGTGCCCTTCAAACATAATTGTGCTGACTTGATCTCGAACTTCTTGGTCTGTAAAGTTTACTCCTTCCTGTAGGGCAGCTTCGGTTAGAGCATCTAAGAAAGCTAAGCGCTTCTTCTCTCCTTAAAGATAAGAGAAAAAATTATTACTAAATGTATGTCTTAGTTTGTAGAATATGCACCAGACTCAATGAATGAATCTATACAGGCGTTTATATCTCCATCTTTTGCTGTTCGAAACTTAAATTTGTATAAGTAGCCACTTCAGAAGCCACAATTTAAGCTGCTTATAAGGTTTGTAGAAGTAACTAAAGCCTTATTATTGACAATTTGTGTTTTATAGTTTGGCGATGGTGATATTTCGAAAAGTTTTATAAAATATATATATAAATATATAATAAATATATCTTCATTGCTACTCACCGACATCATTTTCGTCGTTTTCATCCAAGTCATCCCTAACAGCTGTACCATTATTGTACCCCTGAATTTTATCCATTACAATTTTTTGCTTCTCTTCCCGCACTAGAAGAGTTTTCGTTTCAACCACTTCAGTTTTCTTCTGCAAATGATTTTTCCTTCTATAATCAACGGCCTAAAAGACGAGAAGTGTCAATATAACTTTCGGCTAAACCAATCTGACATACTTTGTTAGTCAGATTATGTATGATACCAAGAAGTTTATCATGTTCCGTTCTATATTTGGTCTGCTTAAATAGGCTGTCGAATCGCAACCACGGCTTATAACTCCTTTGATGAATAATACTACACATCCTAGGTATTTGGATTTTTGAATAAGAGAAAATCAGTGTCTCAGTTTTTTTTACTTTTTAACTTACTTCATTACAGCTAAGGCATATTCAAATCCTGAGTCCTCAGTTCTTGGCTCTTTGTAGCCCATCACGGTTTCTGCAAAATAAAGAATCAGTTAAAACTGCATTGGATCTATTCGATTATTCGCAATTACCAAGAAGAATATCTACAGTTACACCACTCATGTATTCATGACAATCAAAAGGTTTTCCTTTCTCGTGCTCCATTTTTTTACAAACTTTCCTGCTAATCTCGTTAAAGGTGGGGAAGAAAGATTTGAGAATGTTCATGTGGAAAGTTGGCGCGATCATCTTCCTGTGGCTTTTCCACACATCACCTTAATACAATCAGGCATTAATAAGAAATTTTACTGAAAAATATTACATTTTTACCATTACTGATAAGCAAACCGTTACCAAACCATGGTTGGAAGAATCTGTATTCACCCGATTTTTCTAAATGTACGCTGCTTCCTAGAATTAGCTGTTAAGAGAATAGATTAACTAAAGATGGAAAGTGAGTCGTTATAGTAGAAAAGTACCTCAACATCGGCTGGATTGAATACTCCCACGAAGGCGTATGGACCAGCCCAAAGTCTTACTACATCATTATATTTTGATGCTATCTCCAAAGCTACTTTGAAAACTTAAACACAAATAATTTAATTTGCTAACGTGCTCTGCATAACTTACTTACTTTGATCAGGCGGTTTTCTTGAGTCTAGGTATCGTTTAAAGGTTTCCACGTAATGGGGTCCTGGTAACTGGCTACCCAACTTGAAATAACGTTCATATATTTTGTAGTAGGCGTAAACTGCTACTACTAATAATGCTAACAATGAAAAGGCAACACCAGCGACCATCTGCAAAGAATTAAACTCAATGTTGGTGTTGTGTTCTAACAATTATGTTACCTTTACTAATACACTTATGTAGGCTGCAGTTGTTGAAATGATATGATAATGTAATGAGAGGCTTTTATAGGGTATATCTAATTATAAAACACGAATTTTAAATTCCTCATGAACTTTAATCGGTTGGTTGTTTTCCTATAAAAATGAAAACCCATGTTATTTAATTTAACGAGTTGTTTTAGCCATCTAGACAAATTACAATGTTATTGCTCTTATTATATCTTCAGATATCCGAATAACTCGGAAACCATTTATTTAATCGAAAAAATATATACATAAAAATTATATCAAAAGGAAAGTCTATTGTTTAATTTTAGAGGCACCATACGTATACTTTTTTAATAAGTAGGTTATCGTCAATAACTTTTATCTCAAACCTTTTATTTGTTTCACAACTTATATATGTTGTAAACATTAATAAAGTAATTTATAAAACAATTACTGTAACCACAAAAATATTGCTCTGACGTCGTTTTTATCCACATTTGACTCTAACAAAAGCCAACTTCCGATGGAATACTTGACCTATTTTCAATAAATTTTAAGGATCAATTAAGAGGATAAATCTGGAATTTTAACCTAAAAATACCTCTTATTACAAACGAACCATTTATCCCTTATGAAATTCTTCCTTTGCCTGTTATAAAAAGCAATGCAGGTGAGGTAATAGAACCAACAATAAAACATGTTGGAATAAATAGGGACACTTATTTTAATACTAGCAGTGTAAATGGGAACACCCGGTGTGAAGTTAAATTATTAACAAACTACAAAGCAGCTAATAAATTGTGTAATTGAAAAATTTGTGGTAGATTCACCAGAAGTATTGTATTTGGATGATTTTGTTTTTATTGTATCTCTTGTAATAAAGTTTACTTTGGGTTTTAAAGAATTATAATTTTTACTGCTTTGATACAGTTTTATTTCCTGAGAAAATGCTAAATGCAAGTACATTTTAGAAAATCAGACGTTTATATAACGATGCATACGTTTAACATTGAAGATAAAAGAGTTACTTGGATGGTATTAGTACTATTTGGTTACCGTGACAGCAGGGGTGGTGCATACATAAGGCCGCAAGGCCGCGAACTCTTCCTGATATACCGTTGACGTTAAAAATTCAATTTCATTGCGGAAGTTCGAATATCCTGCAGCTTCCTATTTATTCCGTAATCACTACTCTGGTTGCTATGCACAAGAGGTACCACAACTAGTACTTTGAAAAGTCATAACAAAATTCTAACCAAAATTTATAAATGTTCAAAGTTAAAATAGAAGAGCTATGGGCAATCTCAAATATTTTCTTGAGTTTGTGGGTAACATGAGCCAAAAAAATGCAAGACGGAATAGGTTACCCAAGCGATAAATTCGGAATACTCAATAGAGTATTCCGAATTTATTAGTATTCTATTAATAGAGTAGTAAATCCAATAGAGTACCTCATGGAAAAGGAATTTGAGATGCGATATCGATTTTTCAAAGCCAATATATACTTATAAACCTATATTATACGGACATTGTAAAAGTTCGTAGGTGGGGATCTAAGAAATATGAGCTAGGCATCAATATCATGAGTTATTAATCAAATGTCTATTCAATATATACAGGGCGAGTCTGAGGAAACAGACCAAACTCGAGGAGTGTATTGTACACGTGATTCCAATTTTCTTTTGTTTTGCAACAAAACATGCACATGATGTTTGAGCGGTAATCTAACTTCATTAATGTTTTCATCAATTTTTTGGCTAATTAAGTTGTTAGTGTTCTTGTGGTCTTCAGAGTTCGTGATACCAGGACTAGGGGATGGTTAAGAGGCAGTTTAACTTCATTCATAATTTCATTAATAATAATTTTTGTTTTTTCACCTTTATTTCCTATTTTATTTCCTTATGCTATGCACCTGCTTCGTTATTTTAGTTTTGCTAGTTTTAATATATCCACAAGTTTGTCTTGCCGATCCTATTACTATATCTTCATATCATATCAATTATTTTCTACATACTTTCTAATGGCAAGTTTATGTTTTCTTTAATTTCATTCTTTTTTATTTCCATTTTTCCTTTATATAATTTGGCTGTCTGTTATTCTTTAAGTTTGAACATCACAATTGTTTCTTTTACTGCATTACGTCTACTACATGATGAATTTATAAAATAAATTAGTAATAATTCACTTTCTTGAAAAACAATTGTTAGGTAAGCTTATTCAATAGTAGTGAAAATTGGAAACATACATTTGCTTTTTCATTATCTACATATCGTTTAATAAAAGAAAACAATTTGTCTTTCAATGCACTTTATTGTACAATTGCAATACTAAAAAAAAAACAAAATAAATTAAATTATATACTCCACTATCTAATGCACCAAACTAATTAAGAAAGAAAGTAAATAATATAACAAAAAGAAAAAAAAGACAGAATGAAGTCACAATCCAATATCACATCGTCAAGAGAAAGTCAATTGCACTTCTAACAAATCTTTTGCCTATCTTCGAGCTGGATCATGAATCCGTCGGTACGTTTCAGGATAATATCACCTTGTAGCACGAAGTCCTTCTCTTCAACGGAAGATTTAACTTTGAATCTCCTTAAGATGGTGGCCAATAGTACCTTCAACTTGAGCATAGCATATTTGCGACCTACAAGTTCTATGCTGTAGTCTTTCTTGAAATTTGTGTTTAGGCGATATTCTTACCCACGCAACTTCTAGGTCCAGCGCTGAATGGAATGTAGCTGTAGAAGTGACGTTCTTGGCACTTTTCCGGTAAGAAATTGTCCGGATTGAAGACGTCTGGATTTGGGAATGATTTAGGATCTCTATGAAGCACGAAGGGAGCAATAATGACAGTAGTGCCTTCTGGAATTGTATAGTCCCCAGAAGCTGAAAATTTATTTTAAAGTTTACTGCAGTGCTTTCAAATGGTACGGCAATTAGAAATTTTCACCTAATTTAACATCTTCGTTAACTTTTCTAGCGATAATGGGTACTGGAGGATACATTCTAAGAGTTTCCATAATAACTCTTTCCAAAAGTTTCATCTCTAGAGTGTCTTGGTAAGTCACTGGCCTGTCGGATTTTTGGAATATCTCATCTAGCTCTTGAACAACCTTTTCTTGGATGTTTTGATGTACACCCAACATGCAAAGCACAAAGCTGGAGCCAGCAGCAGTGGTGTCGTGGCCTTCAAACATGATGGTGCTTACTTGATCACGAACTTCCTGCTCAGTAAAGTTCACTCCTTCTTGAAGGGCAGCTTCTGTTAAAGCGTCCAAGAACGCCAAACGTTTTTTCTCGCCTGGATGAAAGAAAACATTATTACAATTATGTTATACATATTATATTATAAGATGTTGTGCTGATGTCTATAATTAGTAAAAATGTACTCCATAACAATCGTTGTTAGTTTCGCGTGGATACATCCACCCTCATTTTTAATCCATTGATCAAACCGGTTGCAGAAATCTGCTTTATAAAGCAACCACTAGATCGTACCTACCAACATCATTTTCATCGTTTTCGTCCAAATCGTCCCTAACAGCTGTACCGTTGTTGTAACCCTGGATTGTTTCTTTCTTAACCGCTGGTTTCTCTTCTTGGATTACTGAAGTTTTGGTCTCAACTACATCGAATTTTTTCTGTAAGTGGTCCTTCTTCCTACTATCTACGGCCTGTAAATTAATTATTTTTCCATGTTATAAGATTTTAGGGAGACTTGCTGCTTTTTGCATACCTTGTTAGTCAAATCATGGATTATACTAAGGAGTTTGTCATGTTCTGTGCTGAATTTGGTATTCTTAAATACACTATCGAATCTTAACCACGGTTTGTAGCTCCTCTGGTGGAGAATGCTGCACATTCTGCGAATTTCAGACCGTCGTATAAATTGTGACGATTTCAGAAATGAATACTTACTTCATTACTGCCAAAGCATATTCAAATCCGGAGTCTTCAGTTCTTGGTTCTTTGTAGCCCATAACAGTTTCTATAAAGTTAATAAGCTGATGATGCTTCAAGTTTTTTTAGATTACGTTAGCATTTACCTAATAAGATATCTACTGTAACACCGCTCATATACTCGTGGCAATCAAAAGATTTTCCCTTTTCTCGTTCCATTTTCTTGCAAACTTTCCTGCTGATTTCGTTGAAACTGGGGAAGAAGGATTTCAGAATATTCATGTGGAATGTGGGAGCGATCATCTTCCTGTGGTTCTTCCAGATATCACCTTATTTTAGAGAAAAATAACAACAAATAAACTTAGGTTACTTCTTAACTTACCGTAACTGATGAGTAATCCATTACCAAACCATGGTTGGAAAAACTTGTACTCAACCGACTTCTCTAAGTGGACGTGGCTACTTAATATTACCTATAAAAAATAGTGCTTGGCACTTGATTTATTTTAAGAATACCTATTTTATGGACATACCTCAACATCAGCGGGGTTAAATAACCCAACCATTAAATACGGACCGATCCATAGCTTTACTAGATTATCGTATTTCGCTGCTACTTCCAGTGCTACTTTGAAAACTGAGAGAAACGAAGGATATTATCTGATTAAGCATGAGACTTGTTTGTTGAAACTTACTTTGATCAGGTGGCTTCCTCGTGTCCAAATACCGTTTGAGCGTCTCTATATATCGTGGCCCAGGTATCTCCCGGCCTAGTTTGAAGTACCTTTCATTTTTCTTATAGTAGGTGTAAACTGCTACTACCAGTACCGTTATCAAGGTGAAAAATACTAACACCACCATCTAGAACGAAGAAAAACATGTTTTCTTCTTAAAATAACCATTTTGGTCAAGTATTTTACCTTGTTAAGTTAGTTTGCTCCTGATCATGGAATGGCAGAAAATTGTACGCATTTAGCTTTTTATAGAAGTCACTTACGCATATTTATTCAAACTTGAATACGATTGCTTATGAATTTTAATCAGAGCATACGTGATTTTGAAATCCGATAAAAATTACTGCATGCATAATGGACGGTTATAATACGGCTTTTTGTTTATTTTAATGCATTGCGTTAAAATCTGGAATGACGTTTAAATCATTGTATGTATGTATTGTTGTGATGTGGCTTATCTAGGTTTGAAAGTACTCCAAGTTGGCACATATCTACTATTTTAGTTAGAACAATCAAAATTATTAACGTTTAACGTACCTATAATATAAAGTAACCAATATAATTTCGATGTATGTACAAATCAAATGGACACCGTCTTCATAAAATCGCAATTTATTTCAAATGGTTGTTATTACTGGGTGTTATTTGACTTAATCGATTTGGTAATTTATGGATGAAGATTAGAAAAATAATGGGGAAATAAACAAAACTTTTCCTCGAGGAAAATTTAAAATTAAATATTTTAATGGGATTTTCTTCGCAATTGATTAAAATTAATATTAAGTTATAACATTTGGACCTTCTACTAAATAAAATTTTACCACCTACGGATTTGGGATCACTGTGGGAAGGATTTGAATAAGCCGAACCCGGGTTTGCAGGAATTTCAAGATTGGGAAGAACCTCTGGATTTAAATATGAAGAGCAGGACATCACATGTACGGAAAATTAAATAATTTAACCAAAATAAAACATGAATTCAATTAAAAAGAAGAACAATTTCTAAATTTGATTTTCAATTCAAAAATTAGCTATCGGTTAGGGATTTTGTAATTATTTTAAATAACATTTTCTAAATTTGTAGCTTCATCTAAAATAAAGAGGTTTAATTCGCACACATAAAATTTGCTAGCTTTCACCATTTTTGAATTTGAAACAAAATAAATAGATGCTACAATTCAAATACAAGGAAACCCTGAATATTTAATTTCATTCATTAAAAAACAACGTCTCACTGCTGTAGTATAGTTTGAACCCTGTTCTATGGATAATTTATTTCTAAAGGTACAAGGACAAAACAATTCAACTTTGTGCCGTAGATTCAGAATCTCGTATCGGAAAAACAATTCTTTGTACCAGCGCACCGGAAATGACGCCAGTTTGGTGTTTTAAATCGAACTCTTCGTATATTTTAGTCATTCCAGTCATTCTGTATCTGAATGGATTACTTTAGAAAAATACTTCCACTTCTCTTTTTAAAAGAGCCGATTAAAGATATCAGTCTAGTTGACCATGACAGCTATGCTTTTTTCATTTGCAAAATTTATTGTTAAATGTTCATGGCCGAATTTTAGGAAAAGTAAGTAACAACATCTTCTGATAAGCTAATTTGTGCTTGGTCTATAACAGAGAAAATGTTGAACAATTTTTACCTATTCGTTGTATTTTTTATTGTTTTGTTGTTATAATTTATCCCTCTAGTAATAGAAAGCTCGACTTCTGAAAGAAAATTCTTTTTCTGGTCTATTGTCTTTGGCGCGTGGGTGGTAGAAGGATATTATAAGTCCAGTCAAGGGCGGTAGTAGTGAAAATGAACAATTACTTCTTTCGTATTTCATTTTCTCTTTTCTGCAATTTCTAAATCAATGCAAAATCTAAGTACAATAATACTTATTGTCAGTAGCATATCAAAAATGTAATTTCAGCAACTAGCAATCGTTCGGTTCGTCTCTTTCAACATTCTGGGTAAATTTTTATGTTTTGGTGTTATATGTGGTGTAAAATGTCATCAAAGGGCACAGAATCTCAACTTCAGTTGCATCCGTGCATCATGTTACATCAAAAATAAATAGTTACGGCATCAATATATTTTTAAATAGTAAGAATTAATTCACGTTAATTTTGTATTTGACTTTAAGTCAAATACAAAATTCATTCGGGTAATGTGTCTCTGAGTAAATCTCAAATGAAAAGATTCAATAGGAATTCAAGAGTGGGTCAAAATACAGAAACATAGCGTTTATGAAGTGGAATTTCTCTATACAAGGTTAGTTATTGTTTGAATTTCTAATATCCATTTGAAATTTAATTTATAAATTCTATAATTGCTGAAAGAGTATTTTAGAGACTCTCCCGCCACCCTCAATTTCATCCCAATAATTTCCGAAAAACATTAATTTCGAAATTTTCTCTTTTTTTGCCTTCCTAAAACATTACAGTACATATTGCATTTCCAGAAATATTTGCCTTTTTAGGTAGAATAAGTGATAAATAAATATTACAGAAAGCAGCTATTTTTCCAGACAATTTTGTAGAAAGCGCAATTGTATTGTTTATGGCGTTTCAAACTCAGTAATTTGAATTTTTTTTTTGTTTCGTAACATCCTGTTTCTATAGTACGCATAATAATTTGAAATTCGGAGTAGTTGGAAGTTTTTAAAAAGAAAATTATCATTTTGATATCGGCATAAATGTTATACGATAATATTTTTGTTGTGAATATAATATCTTGTTGCCGTACATCGTAGTAGAAATGGACAACAAATTTAGATACAAATTGACATTTTTGTTCAATAGCTATGTAATGTATTTTTATTTAACACTCAACAAAATTTAAATAGGCTAGTTTGGTAAGGAAAAATATTTGCTAAGGTTATATTAATTTAGATGCCTGCGATTACGATGAGCTTAGTAGCCTTTAACTCAGCTGGGTCGCTAACCATACAGTGGCATCAATTACAAAGATTACAAAGAAGTTACCCATGTTTAATTTGTACAGAAATACAGCAATTGGACACGGCACAGAATGACGTGACGGTTGACATTTGCCATCTGATCCATATCGATCTAGATAGATGCAAATTGTTCGACTTAACTAAGACCACTGACGCAGTGAAAGAGTAACTAGTAAGGTACAGACAATAGACTGCAATTTCCTGATTTGTATAACATCTTACATGGATTTATATGAAAGTAGAAAATGTCGATCTCGCCGTACCACAAGATTCCACAATGGGACCCCCAATATTCACGCTATATGTAAATAATTTACCAACATTGTGCCTACAACCACACAACGAAGGAAGAGTAACACTATAAAGCACTATACAGACGCTTGAAAGAAATATCCTATTTGTAAGGT
This sequence comes from Oryctes borbonicus, assembly GCA_902654985.2. Classification (NCBI taxonomy): domain Eukaryota; kingdom Metazoa; phylum Arthropoda; class Insecta; order Coleoptera; family Scarabaeidae; genus Oryctes; species Oryctes borbonicus. The sequence goes on along the minus strand of LR736879.1, from coordinate 617,907 downwards.
TTATATAGTTATACTTACAAAGCTTTTGCTCTTCACTTTTACAAAAAAATCATTCCTTCATAATAATCAGGATACGGTTTAAATCTGGAGGTTGATAAAAAAACCGGAAATTATGCAAGAGTATTGGCGATGCCTTTTAAGTTTTTACAAAAACAATGAAAGGAAAAATTCTTTTTGCTACAATTCGTTTACCATTTACCGTACGTCGTTTACATAGGAAAATATTATTGATACCAGGAGGGTGTTAGGATAGCATTAACTGTTCTTCTCAAACCAATGCTTGCGACATGCCTAGTACAACGAAGGTAGCAAAGAATCATTTTCTTAGAAGTATTTTGTGAACAAACAGGTTTTATTGGATTCGATTCACCTGGGAGCACCCAAACACTTAGTTTCCGGTTCGTACGAATATATCCAAGCTTCGTCGCCTATTGTGATGTTGAATACGGATTTTGAAATTCTATCGAATCTATCGAATTTTCCAAGTATTTCCTTTCACCAATTAACACGAGACTTTCTTCTTGCTTGAGTCAAGTTATACGAAATCCCTCGGGAACATGTTCATGCAACATCGAATGTATTATTGATTAAGGGTGCCGCTATCTCACTGTAGGTTCCATCTTCTTCAATCATGTTGCGCACAACATCGATGCTGTTTGGAGGAACAACCGATTTTAGTGGAGCTTGTCGATATTTGTCACTGACGGAAGCACGACCACAACGAAATTCTATAATGGTGCTTCATTACCAAAAGTTGAACGAAACTACTCAAGACATTGTTGTTGTGTTAAACCTTTACAAAAGTCACGAAAAATCATCCAACGAAAACCATCTGGTGAATTTGCTGTCATCAAAATGCTGACTGTAAACAAATTACAACAGCAGATGTCAATTTTTTTTAAAATGGCAATGTCGAATCTGAATAGTAATATTTAGCGATCGTTTATAAAAGAATGTCAATGTCAGTTATATAAGCGCAATTTAAAAATAGTACAAATTATATATTAATTGAGAGTGGCTTAATACTAACATTCTTTGCTTGGATTTTCATAGAAATAAAATGTTTGTATTTAGAACAATCTATACCAACAGCTTTTTAATATGAAACCATTCCAAATTAAGGTAATAATACTAACAATGAATAACGGCAGCCAAATTTCACATCTTACATTACTTTTTAGTTTATGTTATTTGCTCTTGATATGATTTCCTATTTCTCTTAATTTTCAATCACTATGTAGATTTATCATCAAGATAAACATGATGGCACTTTTTAAAAAAAAGGCTTCTATTAAAATGAATATTACATATTTTATTAGTTAGGTACTTTCATGGACATTCTGCTTATCGTACAAAACATTACAAAACAACCATTGCACACTTCAGTTGTGAGAACTTTAACATTTGCCGAAGAGTGGGAATTTGCACCCTTCGTTAACATCCCTCACTAATCCACTGTGCTTTTTGTGGAATGCGATACACCAAAGCATAATCTTTACACAATAGCAGCTTAAATTTTTCTGCATGTATTATGTTACATGTCAGTTGATACCTAGGGAAAGATAAAAGTGGTGTATTACAGATTATTGTATCTAAGAGAGCAATATAATAATATTCCTTGATTTCACATGAAGAAATACTAAAAATTGGTTTATATCGAAAGCATTGCTACACTTTAATAAAAGAAGTTTTACTGTAAATGCTTATTTCATTTACGTTTGCTGCGTTATTTATGCAAATATTTTGAAATATATTCCGACACGAATTGTTAAAATTGTGAACTCTCTGACATATGTACATATATTACATACATTGCTCGCGGTATTTTCTGTTTTTATTTGTGTATCACTAGTCCATTAAAAAGTACACCTTGGTGAACTAAATATTTCTAAAATTATGCAATTAACATTTAACTGAGAACTTGCGTTAGTTTCATAGTTGCTTACAAAATATATTAGCTCCGTCTTTATTAAAAGGCGCTACGCTCGAAACGACAACAATTAGAGTGATGTCTAGTTGTATATGAACTCCTACAGAACTTAACTTTTAACGAATATGAGATGCAAGGGTACGCTGACGACCTGGTATTCATGATCCGTGGAAAATATAAGAATATCATACTGCAGCTTATGCAAAGAGATCTTCTCGGCGCACATAAGTGTTGTAAAAATACAACCTCCGTTAAAGTCAGTCACGAGTATATCACGCTGCTTGATAAGAACTGAGGCCTTAAGCATAAACTAATTTTTGATCATGCACCGCAATAATCGGACCCATGACAATCTACGTCTCTGGTTTGGTGGTCAAAAACAACTCACAATCAAAAGACTGTGCAACAGCAGTTTCAACAAATTCATACAAGTTACATGTCTCAGCATCACAGGCATGGTGCGTACCAGTCCCATAGCTACACTGGAAGTCCCGCTACTTGCCTGTTACTTTGCGGCGGGTCCCAAACCACCCAAGGATCAAAAAAATAAAAAGACAGATAAGCTAATCAAAGAAGCAGCGACATGTCTTCTACTGATTCTAATCCCTTTTGTGGTCACTAAAACAGCCACATAAAACAAGCAATAAAAACATGGTAAGATAGTCAATAGATCTGGCACTGGGAAAATATTCTAGGATAAAGACAGGCGAAGGCACTTATAACGCCAAAGACAGCAAAAATATCGTTCAGCAAATGGAACCTTAGATTACTGGCAGGATTTTGACATGTAGCCCTAAAATGTGACTTATTTAAACTAGGCTAAAACTAAAAGCTGCCAAGAAAATCTGGAGACGGCAAAACACGTTGTTCCAGATGTCGCAATAAGACTAACATTTCAGTTGACAATTTCTTGCGTCCACTAAACGGAACGAAGAAGAAGATCCTGGAGTATTACAAAGGTTTATTAAAAGCCGCCAACTATTCTAACACACACAAAAGCATTTTGTTACGGTAGACCTATTAAGCTTGCCGCAACCAAAGACAATGTGTTATAGCCCGACTATAATAATAATGAAGGTGATAATTAAAGTAAACTGCTCCCCTACTCACACTTAACTTTTATTTTAGAATAACATTGCTTGAGTAAAAATTAAGTCATAACTAGATCTTCAACACATATTAACTGTACTCTCATTTCTATGTATCCTGTCTATTATCATTTCATTCTAAATTCAAGCTAAAAATGTGCCTTCTCCAACGTTGGGATTTCTAAAGCTCTCATACTGTCGCAGGGGTTTTTGAACTTGCCCCTTTGATGAAATTTATTTCATTTCGTGCGGTTTTACAGGTACCATTCGACATTATCGTTAGGCTTGAACGGCGTTTGTTAAAATTGCCCCTACCACCAATCAAATTACTAACCATTGGAGCAATTAACTACCGCAATAGCAATGAGCCTTTTCAAACATCACCTGCTCGGACCAATGTTCAGTATTGTTCAAAGTTAAAACAAGCGAAGCATGTTAATTTATTCGAGCATGTCTGACACGTGCGTTAATTTTAATGACTGTCTGGTATGAAAATGCGTTTACATCAGTGTTACGTTGAAAGTGACAATATTTAAATTAGTTGTATTTTCAGAGGCAGATAAGAAAAGAATGTTGTAGTTAAGTCTTTATTAAACTTTCAAGATTGTAATTAATATTACCGTTGCAAGGGTCAGATGGTTGGGTGTAATCTTCTGCTGACAATTAATTAGAGCAGCTCTTTTCTTTTTCCAGTGACAAGATAAAGAAACCACTGGTCCCCGGGGAAAAATGAATACCTAAAGCTTTATGTTGAGATGCGATGTGTACTTGGTTTCTTTTACACTTGTAAATAAAAAAAAATAAATACAAGTCGTTTATATTTGATTCACACTCGCATCTTGTTAGCATTTAAGCCTCATGGAAATATCTAAAGAAAGTCTCGCGAGTACATTGTAAACAAAGTTTACAGTTCACAGTTACCTACAGTGTGACCCACTTGAAATGGAAGCATCCTTGCAAAACGTAAATTTTACGCTAAAATGAAAGGATTTTTTTTAATAATGAATCAAAAGGCCTACCTTTACACAATAGTTCGTCTACACTTTCAGCTTGCTTGATGTGTGTACCGCACAAAATTGTAGCAAAATATAGCATTGTATTGGTTCAAATTATAGAATTTTGTGGGTTAAGACTTCTTTTATTCCACCTGTGATTATAAATAAACATGTTTAAGTTTTTGTGGTTTCCACTAATCCTGCGTCTTTTTCAATACATTGTGTATTAAAGCATTTCTCAATTGCTGAGGTGTAACTTTCGCTGAAACTTGTCACATTCTTGCATAAGTTCTGCACGGTTCCTCGCAGGTGTTATTATAAACCTTTTGAACTAGAAGACCCCATAGTCTCGTCAGACCACGTGATCTGGGTGGCTATTCAATTAATACCCTATCTTCACCTATCCAACGATTTGAAAAATGTCAAATGGAAAATGATATTTTGGGGGTTAATTTTACGTCAAAAGAGAAGAGTGTATTATTCTTTCGTTCAGTATGCCGCAGCAAACGTTTAGTTATTTCGAGTACTGCAATCACACAGCTTGGGATTTCAGTGGTCCAATACGAAATAGCCAATGATACTAATCCATTTGTCGCGAAAATAGCTCTATCAATAAATAAAGTATTATTCAAAAAATGTCTAGCATTAAGATATTAGCCTTGAATTCGTAAACAAATTTTTTCTCTATCGCCTTGTTCTAGATTATGTAGATATTTTGGTTCAAATTGTGTTGTTTTGATATTTTTAGGACATAGACGAATGTTCTTTCTTGGTGTGTTCAGATCTAAGCTAGCCACTCAGACTTCACGGAAAAAAGACTTTGTGCATTCAACAAAAAATTAATTGGCCCAATGCATGTTTGTATATGGGTAAACAAATATTTCTCTCCTTCAAACAAATTATTTAGTCACAACCAGATATTTGATGGAGACAAATAAACAACGCGATAAGTTCAATAATTAGTCACTTGCACGAAATGAATACCTCTAACAAAATATATTTTGTTGCTTTGGCAAATCCTTTTTCTCCGTGTAGCATTTGCAACTATTTTTGAAGTAATCTAACACAATCTGCTCCTATCCGTTTCTTCTTGGCACATTATTTCCTAAAATGTGTTTACTTAGTTTTATGAACCGTGCTGAATCGCGCTATTACTAATGGGGGGACGACTTGGATGTATATCATTCTATCCTAGTTATCCTAGTTACTTTTCTTTCACCACTGTTGTTGTCTCTAGAAAGATGTGCAATGTCAATATTTTCTAGTAGTGATCATCAATTTTTTTTTTTTTCGGAAATTAACAATAACAGTATATATTTGACTTCATTTATAAATAATTAATAAAACGACGCCATAGCCTATTGTAGATTCAACTTAAATTACATGTACTTTTTTGAAGGAGTAACAATTACTATTAATAATTATTTTTTCTATGACACTGCATTATAAGTGAAAGTAAAACAAAGTTGTTTAAAAAATCAATGTTACTGGTTGGTATTACTTGTTTCTTTAATATTTTTAATTTAGTAAATGTGTCGTTATATTAATTTTCTTTTAATTGTAGTTGCATTTTTAAAACATAGTTGTTTGCAATTTTATGGTGTTTATTAAAGTTTAATTTTTACTTTTTTTATATAAATTTTGACTTACTTTGCTTTGCATATTAAGAAGCGGAATTATGAATTAATTCGTCGAAAAGTGTGAAATACCATTCTCTCGTATCCTTTCATCAATTAACATTTTTGAAGGAAATTTTGATTAAAGTCATTTAGGATCTTTTAAATTCAGTGGTGCAACCACTAAATTTTCAATAAAAGTGTCGCTAATAAAATATTGCTCTTTTGGACTCGAAGAATAGTCATCTGAATCAAATATGAAATCTTGTGTTTTTTTTTGATTTTTGATTCATTATGTATTTTAGAGCAAAATATAAATTCTACAGGGGCGCTTCTATTCCAAATAGGTCACACTGTACATATAACCCTGCACACCTTATATACTATAGGTCATTTTATATTGGCATTGAAATTGTATGAATAAAAGTCATAGGTCATCCTATTCATTATTTATTACTTTTTACGTCTAGCTGCGAAACGCTTTGAACTTGATCTGACATCGATGAAGTTACACTTTGTTCGAAACCATGTTTATACATAAAACGCGTCGATGCAACTGTACGTCTACGGAATATAATGCATATTCAAACGATCTCAATACCAAACTGTAACGCTACTAACGAAGAAGTATAGGATAGGACTATAAATCAATATTTAAAACCGTACGATCTACATTTGTATATTAATTACATTTTCGGTAAAGCAACTACTAATTGCAACGCTGGTATCTATTAAGAAGAACGTATTATGTTGCATGTATATGCATGAAATGCGTATAATAATACTTGATTTTCAATTTAGGCGCAACGTACTTTTACTGTTGAATAATTGATTTATGCGTCTTGGCACAAAGAGAGACGTTTCAGCTTCGCCCCTGTTACATATTTTACCCATTTAAACGATCATTATGTAGAAGTTGTTGCATGCATATGTAAGCGTGAAAAATACCGTTATTAATATTGTTTCTACTGTTACGTATTGTAAGTAGCTGGTAATTACTTTAGCAGAGCTGTAAGTAAGACTCAAAGATGTCTGTACTTCAGTTACTGGAACTACCTATTCTTTTGTAAGTTCGAATTATTGCATCCGATAATATATTTAGTCAATTTCAAGGTTATTGTGTGTATCTTTCTCAAGGAAATCCTCAATTGAAGCATTGTATAAACGTAATTTAAAAGCTGTTGTAAGTTGACGATTCATCAAGGAATAGTTTTTGTACAATATAATACAGAAATGATCGACCATTTAGAAAAAATCCTGTAAAATTAGGACGATGTGAAGCATTAACCGACATTTTGTAACTTAATTAAAAAACTTGAAGAGATGATTTGATTTGTGATGGAGTAACACCAATAGATACGTTGTCAATGATTCAAACGATGCTCCAAACAGATCAATTCGAGGTTGCTCACAACTGAATCTTTCAAGAGCCACCACGCATCGAGTTTCAAACAAAGATCTTCTTCTTATCTCTTGCTTATTTGTTTAGCGATGAAATTTGGTGCGCTTTTTGGAACGGTGAAGTAATTGTATCTTATCTTTTCGAAAGTGAAGCTGGTTATGTGATAACAGTAAATGATGAGCGGTATCGTGATATGTTTTTTTTTTCTTCAATTGCTTTTTCAATCAACTTCTCGAAGTGTTGATTAATTAATTGACTTTCTTCCTCTGAGGTTTTTTAAAAGAGCAGACTGGGTACAATTATTGACCTCGAAGGAACCATTCAACGTGTTATTCAGCAGATAAAGCCACTTTTATGTGCCAATATAATGAATAATTTCGTCAAACAAATGTCATCGTGTGAGATGACTCCATTTGTAATTGTAAAATATAAAATTTATGTCAAGACACAGAAAACATTTTTTAAAATATGTTTTATTGTTATAGTTTTAATTAAAACATCTTTACTAACACTGCAAAATGCCACTTTTTTCCTGATAATTTTGGTCCGGGTCCATTAGGCACCTAAAGAATGTAAGAATTTAAATCCTCGGGCACCGACAAAAACAAAGCTTCACATTTCCATTGAAACAACTTTATTTTACAGTATCCATGTATTCCGTTGTATGTTGTTGCCTTTAAGATTTGAATTATTTTTGTGAGTTGCTCAATACGCGATTGTTTCAAGTTACGCATTAGTACTTCCCCTTTTGAGCCGTGTGCGCTGCATTATGGACCACGCTTTTAATAACAGATTAATATTCTCGAGGCTGCCTGCATCTGTAGTTTTATAGGAATTAGTAGGATATACTGTAAGATCTGTCTGCTGAATCGCAGCGTAATTTTATAGGTTTAAGACTTATTTCTTCGTCGAATTTGAAATATGCTTTGAAATATATTTGGCATTAACCTTCCATCTCCTTCCATACTAGGATCTTCCGCCAACGGGGATGTTGGATGGTATGTTTAACTAGTCTTTGAACAAAAAGGGAAATAATTTATTACCGCTTGTTTCCAGCTAGATAAATATGCTTTTTATGTTCAATATAATGGGATGTATTTGCGATCTTGGCTGAAGACGGCTGATAAAAGTCTTCGAGTCCAACGTGATGCAACCTACAACTACTGTATACCCTCCCAATGGCTTCTACTGGAACAGGCTTAAATTGAAAGCTAGCTAAAAGTTTCTCCTAATTTGAGTCATGCACCAGAGTATTTTTCTGAAGATCCCTGGAAGAAGTTAACACCGTATTTTGTTCTGTTGTGCATAACGCAGAAAATTTCTGAGCATGTGTAAAACTTAACAAATAATTGTGCCGTCACTCAGCGTATATTACTTGACGTAATAGTTAATAATTACAGGGATGTGGTTAAAGTTATATCGATTTATATGAAAATAATAGCTCCTACATTTCTGTGCAAGGTCCCACTACTACATGATTGAATAAAATTTACATATGTTATGTCCTCCTAAGACTAACAAAATATCGCTGTAGAAACTTCCAACAATCAAAACAATGAATGCAGGATTTCTTTCAAGTAAAAACAATTGTCTGTCGGTTTCTCAAGGAAATATAAACTTAAAATATATTAATTATTTCACCAGAGAAAACAGTCTGAATCACATTCAAATTCAAATAGATATTCTCACTTCTTTTCTTACACAACTGTAATTGAGTTAACATAACGAAACCCCACACAGCTAGCGATTTCCTGGTATTTCTTTAATATGTTCGATTACAACTTGCGGGCACCTTGACGGATATATTTACAGTTCCTGGTACTGTGGTCGGACAACCACTGATCTGTACATCTTATTAGATACAGAAATAGGGTGGACAAATAATTTAGTTGTAGATGTAATGCGTTAAGAGGAATGATTCCGCGGGGTTAGATTTCATTAGTTACACATCCACCGTACACACCTCGGCTGATTCTTCTCATAAATTAGAATGTCTTTATTTACATCGGATACGGTTAGAGAACGTCAGGGGCGCATTATTTCCAGAGGAACGCATTTCCTTAATGTAATTCATTATTAGTGAAATATTTAAATAGATAATTAAATTTAGTAGAATTTGTAAATATTAAGTTGTTATAACAGTTTTTTGTTGAGTGTTGAAGTCTTATAATTATAATTTTGTAAATTGTAATGTTTTGAGAGGGAGAAAATAAGGAAATTTATAAGCTTTCCAAATTAATAAGCTCAAACTTAGAGCTCGTGAGATTTGGTGGTGTCCCGAAGATACCCTTTCGGCAAAGTCAATTAGAGAACGTAATATGAAATTAAATGAATTTTAAAGCGAGTATTCGATATTCAAAACGAGCTAACTTGATTCTGAGATTTTGCACCACATAAACTAACACTAGGTTTATATGTCCGTTTCTGGAAATTGGCTAATTTTGAACACCAAGCGTAACTCTAACTTGAAAAGGCGAATAGACTTTTTTTAATGGCACTAAGGGATCAAAGCCCATCAGCCACATTACTATCACCAGGCATCAACATTGTAGAAACTTCACACATAAAATTGTAATCCGACAATTAACGAGGAACTTAATAAGGGTAAATTTCTGCGAATAGAATTTTTTTTATTAATACTTTCAAATTGGAATCTTACAGACTATAAATATAGTGTCACTTCGTTCCATTATTAATCGCGATAGCGATACGGGATACGCTTCATAATTTTCGGATCCACGAGATTAGCCATGCAACATCCACAGGCCAAGATTAATCCATACTATTTCCACATATTTAATCCACGTTTGCGGATAAGCAAACGTGGATTAAATAGTATGGATTAAATATGTGCCGCATTCGCCAGCTGTATAGTGCCTCCGCAAATCCACCCTCTACACGAGAACTAATATACCCTAGCAAGCAATGGTACCTTCGCTTTCAAAATTAATTTTCCGTTGGACAAAATTTCCACCTACTGTATAAATTATGCTACGGAATAAAATATCAAATAAAAATAAATACATGGGGGCTAGGCGACCATTGTCTAATCAAGAAAGGGGGAAAAAGTTCTAACATTATAGGAAACATTCATAGGAAATATTATTGCAAATACTCATTTAATTTACAGCAAGATTGTCTTTGCATCTTAAATTTGCAACAGCAAGAAATTAGTAAGTTCTAAATATCTTTTGTTTGTTCGATGGATCATCGATCTAAGATCCACAGCTCGACATACTGCCGCAAATGAAGTAGTTTGACTTAGGCAAAACTAGTTTTCTCTAAAATGTGATTTCAAGTAGAATGAACTTTACATTTTTCAAATTTTGTTCTGAACGCTATAAAGAAGCCGATATTCCACGACTAGTAAAGATAAGTCAAGACTGTTCAAGTACGGCCCTGATTTTTCTACACAAATTTTAAGAGAGTCACCGCAGCGTAAACTCCGAAATGTCATCAGATGAAAGAAGTCAGCACACAACAAAGTTTACGGATATTACGACCAGCTTCGTATTGTCACTGTTAGTGTTAGCGGTACTCCTGCTGCTCTAATTGGAACACACCATGTAGGTTGTAGATACATACATACCTTAAGTTACATCTTCCATTATATACATACAATTCCCATGTGTAAAAAGTTCTCTTCTCTCTGGTATTTACTTCTTTCACAGGCGGCAATTGTTACATCGGTGAAATTGCCAACCATTGTGGAATTCGTCGCAATTCCGTCCAAAATAAATTAAATTCGCGAAATTCGAAATGTCACCAGCAGCGTTTAATTTGGACGCCATTCGCATTAATTGAAAATCGAGAAGTGCCTCCGTCCTATTGGCATAGGTTTTGGTGTGGTGGTTAATATGCTTACGTGTGTGTTTTGAAAAAGGATCGCCTCTTGTCAGGCGGATGGTCATCCACACAGTTATCGAACACCTGCCAAATTCGATGCGCTTAGTTTTAATGTGTGTCTGTGTATCTTTGGAGCGTGCTTCTCTTCCTTTTTCCGTATTGGTTATTACGTCGATGTCAAATTAATTGTGTACAGTCCAAGACAAATTTAAAATTACGAATTTTGTAATAGCTATTACTAGCTTCATGGTGTTGCAGAAAATGCTCATCAATCCTAGAAAGGAATGCAGATTTTATTGAATATCTTTTTAATTTTAATCCGATGAGGCAAGGATCGTTATATTTTTGGAACTAGCTAGACTGTAACATCTGTATACCGTTTAAGCATTTTAATAACTAGTGGCTTAAAATAAATTTAAAATTAGTCCGTTGTTTCTTGATACTGCGGACAGTATCACAAGGCGCAGTCTCACAAATTTTTTCTTTGACATACAAATGTGAAATTTGTAATAATACAAATTTAGTGGGATATTTTTCAATTAAACAGAAAACGTTATGGTAACGCATCTTACATTACTTTTGCTATGCATTGAATGCTTCGATCCTATATAAAAACTAATGCGAAAAGCTCGCACACTCTGTTGGGCCGTCACCACAAGAAAGAGAGTTTATTGGAATAGGATTCACAGACTACTACATTTAGTTGCTCTATACTTATCGTTAATATATGGTCCGACAATCAGTGCCGGTCTAGTTAGTTGAGACCTAGTTATGGACGCTACAATGTTACTAAAAGCGGTACAAAGGGCATTTTGTTGTTTGAAGAGTGCATTTTGTTAATACAAATCATTCTTTGAAAATAAATAAGGGGTTTACAACAAAAAAGAAGGGAAGATACGGTGCCGTAAAATTCGGAAAGAGAAAGGAAATACCAATTCCTCGTATTTTCTTTAGTTTCTAATGTCTTTGCTTGTTATTTGGATGGCATTATCATTTAATTTTTGCAATTACACTCTGCAGCTAGAAAAGCATTAATAGCCTTTTCTCTTAGTCATGTCTAGATTCTTCAAACATACAGTTTCTAAATTTACTTTTCCAATCAATTAATTTGTACATTAATGTATATTAGTGTATAGCTATTAAAGTCTTCACATCGGAAGCGCTTCAACAAATTTGACGTCGTCCCATTTAACGTAAGTATTACTCTAGCAACTCAACGCAATGGCTTTTAATGAACGGAATTGCTAGGAGTGTGAAGCTTTTATTTATTCGTTTAGTTGGCTGTCCTTGTCATAGAATTACTATATATTTTTTGGTGAAGGCTAATATTGCAGAATACAATCTTTGTTAAAGCGCAAGCTAAAATGTGGTACTTTAAACTAATATTTTCTCAACTTTAATTATTTGCCATACTTGTATTTTTTTTTGAAGTGACACGCTTTCCATATTTATAACCCTTAGTGAAGAGATATGGTTCAATAAGCGTTATAAGGGTCGAACGATAACGTACCAGAAATATTATTTAATGGCACAGGAAGCAGATAATCAAACTATTTACGCGCACGTGCTAGAAAATGACGTAAGGTTTCAGTTTAAATTTGTAATGGTTCGTGAACATTACAGGTGTACATTGTTCATGTCAACATTTCGAATGTTACATTTTTTTATTCCGATGTACCCTACGCTAATCTGCGTAATTTTTAAATAATCTGGAATTCATGCAAATGATTCTAGCGTACTCGAAACAGTTGTGTATAAGTCACCTAAATAATATTTCCTGCTAGTATTAAATTGGAAAAGTAGGAGCGTGCCGCATATTTTCAAAACGATTGAAGTGTGTCTTACATCCGGAAGCAAGACTACAACATTTCCTGCGTTAACGACACTTGTCTGCCATACGTGGGATCGGCGAAGAATGTCCTGACGAGCCGAAAGTGGAGTGGCTAAATATAAAATAGTAAAATTTACGCAGGAGAGTATTACGTCAGTTTTGACATGTCGGCCTTGAAAAACATGCATCACCAATTAGTCTAAACAACACTACTCTCGTCCGAAACGAATAAAATGTTGGAGATTGTATTTCCTAAATGAGATTCTCGTTTAAAGTGGGCTTATTTATGTGTATATGTACTGAATTGCGACATATATAAATGACCGATACTGTGTTTTAGGTATTTTTAGTTAAGATTTCTGTTTCCTTCTTGCCGAGGACATTAAGCAAACCTTATTTGTACTTCACCATGTGCGTTGCTCTGAAACGTTCTCTTTTAAAAAAATAAAACGGGGATTACATGCAATATCCACCTACTCAATTTGATCTGAGCAATTTGGAGGTCTTGCTAATGACCCAGGTAGATTCAGATAATTTCACAAGAGTGGTATTATCTCCGGAATATCAAGAATGCTAACTACTAAATGAAGACGTTATCTTTCGCAATGCTTTTTAATGAAAACGCACTCAAGTTGATGTTGAGTGTATTGTGACATCAAAAATGCGATATTCGTCCGGGAATTCTGTTAGCATCGGTAGCTCCTCCTCGATGCCAATTTTAGCTGTTCTCCAGTGCAGAAAATTGTTCTTCTTTTTAATTTGCTTATTGAACTCAACTTTAGTGAATAACCAATAATGACAGATTACCTTTCCAATCTAGGCATATGTTTTTGTCTAGTTGTTCGTTTGATCTTTGCAGTTATGTAACTAATTTTCGTATACATCAACCAAGTTTGTACTTCATAATCAATTGAGCCGTTAAAAAATTGTACTTCCTTCCTAAATGTTAATTTAAATGTACTTCCAGATTTTTATACAACTCTCACCTAAAAATTGTGATATTACATTAAACTACACTCTCAGATGTAAAATTCTTTTTTTAGAGATTTTTATATGCCAGGTATGCAATGAATCTATGACTCATTCGGTATTCAAGGTAAAGATGCGCGTCAAAGGTAAAAAAGTTTCCCATTTGTTTGTGCTTAGAAAATAGGTTCAAATAGCATGCACACGAACAATGACTATGCCTTGAATAGATTATAGAAGTGTTTCCCATCATTTATGAATCTATAATAATATTTCTGTAAGCACACCAAATTCAACGGTACACAGATCCTTGAAGAAATATAGGGAAAAAAAACAACTTATTGCATCTAAAAGCAGCCCTCGTCGTCATTACAGATTGGAAACGTTCGATGAAAATGTAAAAAGTGCTGTATGTGTACCTTCTTTCACAAAAATGCGTGCAGCGCTGAGCAAAATCATGGCTGAAATAAGAGCGTGGAATGATGGGAATGTCGGAAAAATGGGTCGTGCAACATTCTATAGATTTTTCAAAATCATCAACTTTAAGTAGGCTTATTATTTGTAGTATCAGCTTCATGTTAATTTCGTGTATTGGAAATACACAAAAGAATCCTTATTCATATAAAGAGATGATTACAAGATGGAGAAGGTGTTATTTGATGGCAGTATAGAATGGAATGCAGACCGATATTTCATTTGGCTGAGACATGGGTGGAAGAACGACATACGAAACAGAATGTGTTGACAGATACATTCCTCTTCGAGGAATGGTTTGAGAACACGTAACTCAACTTATCTTACGTATTAATAGCAACGACAGTGGGGTAGTATGGCAAAAGTATCGTGACACTCCGCACCATACAAGAATAATGAATTAATTCGGGAGAGCCGTTTTTGGGATGCGTCGATCCTCATTTTCAACCGTTGACCTTACATCTTTATAGTTTAAAACCAGCCGCCATTTTTAATCTTTTTCGTTCAACGTTATTAAATTCTGTATATGTAAATTCTCTGTATATGAAACGATAAATAATTAAAGCAAACCGGCTAAAATTTTGTATATATAAAAATCCGCCGTAAATTAAATTTAATAGTGTTACTGAACAGTTTTTTAGATACATATATGTATTTACGTAAGTGGAAAATACGCTAATGACTACGTTAACTTAATGAAAATTTGATTTAGTTTGTACTCTTTTACTACGACTTATAGAGAAATATCAACCAAAAATGCCTATGATAAAATTTGATTGCTCTTTTAAGCAATACTCCCTTGTTCCTCAGTCAAATTTTATTAAAGGCGGTTTTTGTTAATATTACTTCATAATTCATAAAAAATCGTAATAGAGTAGGTTTTGTAATTATATGCACAAACTATCCCACCTGACAAAGAAATTAATTATTATAAGACAATTTAAATAAATTAGAAGAAGCTACAATCGTGTTATAGCGTTTGAAATTAAAAAGAAGCAACATATTCCTTCAACATTTCCAAAAAATGATATTTTGTAATGTTCTCGAAGAAATTGGCAAATTTAGCGGAGAAGAGAATTATGCGATTGTTCCTGGTCTTATCATTCAACATCATTTTCTAGGTAAATAGAAATCGCAAAGAAAAAATTTGATAGACAAAAAATTTCCCAAATTATTTGCGCCTTTGTGTGACAATGCATAGATAATGATAGCAAGGACTGTGGCGTAGTATGGTAAACAACACAAAAGTATCGGCAACCTAAGCATCACACAGGTTTAATTTATTTATCTGGAACGGCCGTTTCTAGGATGCAAGGATCCACATTCTCATGACCGAATGTATATTATATATATATGTATATATATATAATATACATCGAATATTATTCTTTTAACCTCCACAGATGGTGTACATTACAAATTGCCTGCATTAGAGACTAGTGTAAGATTTTTCACCAAGCACAAACTTTATGGAATTCACTACCTTAGTCGATCTGCAGTGATTTCAGTTTGTCCACCTATCCGAAGTAAAGCTTCCTCTAGTGGTTGAGAGCTTCATTTCTAAGAGAAAATTACTTTTTCTGTCCTATTATCCTTAGAATCTGCGTGGTAGAAGGATATTGTAGGTCTATAGACGACGGTAGTGATGCAAACTTCTAAATTCATGTAAATTCTTATACATATATATCTTATCCAAATCTCTAACAAGACTCAATCTAAATTTAAGCATATGAAAGTGGAATTTCATCAATTAATAATCATTGGTTTACTTGTCGTCAAAATTCTTGGTAAAGTTTCACGTTGTGGAGTTGTAAGTGGTATAAATTGTTATTGAGCATAGAGTTTCAATTACAGCTGCATCTCTGCATCACGCTACATCAAAGTTCGTAGTACATGTTTCAATATCAATATATTTTTAAATAATCAAAAGTGGCTGTGGAAATAAAACAATCGCCAACGGCACGAATCGACGCTAATTTGATAATTAACATTGAGTCTGGGATTCAGGTAACTTGTGTCGGAGTAAATCTCTATTCAAAAGGTGTTCAGTTGAAGAATGCAAATTGGAATTCAAAGCGTGAGTCATATTAATTAATCAGAACTAGCTGATTCTCAAAGAAAGACACGTAAACATAGCGTTTACGAAGTGGAACTTATATAAGCTACGCTATATAAGATTAATTGTGGTTTGAATTTCTATAAATCATTCAAGAATACGAGGGAATCCGTTTTCATCGACAACGTATACAACATTATGTTTACAAAGCATTTTAGGGGAACATAAATGTCGCCGTATGTTTAAGATTTGCACATACCCATTAATCTTTAACACGTTTATTCTTCTAAATTTATTTTTTTATTTGGTGCAAGTAAAGTTATTCCTAAATACAAAACCGTCAACTCAAGCGTGCGTATCAAATCCAATAGCGTAGAATCCTAACTTACCTCATTTTTCACAATTTGCTGATTCATATTACAAATAATGGTTTTTCTACTATTAACCGAAATAATTCGAAACGTTCATGGGTCTACCCTCATATACACATCTAAATCTATACTTGCTAGCAGAGCATAGAAGGCCACCCCGGCACTGAAGAGTTCGATTAACCCCTGACTGAGTCAAGGGTATGCGGGTACACAAGGGATGTTAATTACTAAATTCACAACAAAAACACAGTAGGACATTACTTTGTACATTATGATTTATTTTCAACTCTTTTCTGTATTATACGTCGGTGCTAGAACTAGGACTACTCATAAAATACTACTAGCTGTAAGAAACGCTTTACAAGAACAATACTTCAATCCACTTCAATGAAGTACTCTGGAAGTTTATTTGAATATTATCAAAGGAACGAATCTAGTTCATTGAGATGCATTGAATAGTATAATAAGTCAAGTGTTTCGAGAGTACTACGTGGCATAATAGAAACTTACAAGGTTCGATGTTAATGTTGCATAATATGTATATTTTTGGCAGTACTCTAAAGATAAAACTGTATTCTTATCTTAATGGCAGTAGGATAGTAGACAGTAAGTAGTAGTTTCGCACGAAACTGCTAATCAAGACAAACAATAATTATTTGTTATTATTACATGGTGCATTTAAAAAACTACAGAAACTGTCGCAGTTGCCGCAAATTTCCGGAATTGACCACTAGATAGTACTTGCCGTACATTGCTTTAAACTTAGACATTTAGTATGATAAACACCATATGTAAAAAAACAGTCGGCCACGTAGTTTTGTATTAATAGCGTTTCAAAGAAATCAATTTAGTGAAAAAAAATGGAGATTTCTCGTACACATTTTCGTGCCATGATTTTAAAAGTGGCTTAACTCAACAACAATGCATCGACTGAGTTTATTCTGCATTTGGTAATAAAGCACAGCTGAGTTTCAGAATCTAAGCGTGAACGTACTAGTCTTACCAACGACTCTCGTGAGGGTCGTCCATCAATTGCTGTTGTTCCGGCAAAGATCAATGTTGTGCGACAAATAATTGAAGCGGTTTAATGATATATCGAGAGAGGCATATTTGGGCGTCAAATGCAAACGATATTGTATGAGCTTCTAAGAGCGAAGAAACTTTGCAGTCCTTGGATTCCAAACAATCTAACCAAAGGTCGTTTGAGCTGGTGCTAGAAAATGCTTTGAAAATTCAATCGCGGTGCTGCTGCCAACGTATACAGTGTCGTAACAGGTGACGGATGAAGCAGAAACAAAACAACAATTCGCTGTTTGGATATTCCAATGTGAACCAAAACCAATAAAAGTTGCGCTCACAAAGCGCTTCAAAACAAATGATTCCGTAAAAAATTTCCGAAAAATAGTAAACGCTGATTGGTATGCAACAATTTGTTTGCCTTTTCGATGAAATCAGAAAAAACAGCAGACATCGGCATATCATCATCACGACAACGCTGCAACACATCGAACAGTCGATTATTTAAAGGAGAATTACATTGAATTAATGACTCATTGTCCACCTGACTTATCACCTACTGACTTCTTCCTGTTCCCTGTTGTCAAAAACAATTTGCGTGCATTTTGATATTGTGTTGCATTTAGTGGACTTTTGTTAATATATTACAGATGTACGGATCAAAATCCAATATGGCGCCTATAAGAAACAAGAAACTTGATGATGGTCGGAAAGAACCGAAGAGTCATATAAAAATTTCGAGTACACCATTAATTAAGACATCGTAAGTGCCCTCGACAATGTGTTTTTAGTTTTTCTCTACACAGCTAAATAAAGATGCTATAGAGATAAAAGAAGAAAATGAGAAAAAAACAAATTAGTAACTTTACCGAATTTAAACCTATCCTGTATCTTCAATAATAAGGGAAATGGCCCTGGTGTGAGGACAATGAATCATGAATGTATGGCTTTCCTAATAAGCATTATATCAAAGTATGCAATTAAAATCTAAAAATCAGATCAAGTTCAATTCTAAGTAGTTACATCAAATATAAATAGTTCGTTCTATTATCCCTACTGCCATTAAAAATCAATAAGAAACATCTTATTTATTTTACTGTGTCGTAAGATGAGATATCTCTGATTCACAACTTCGTAAAGCCTTATTTCTTACGATACCCATCGAAAACACATAGAATTTATGTATCACATAACCGTACTGAGTTTCAACGACGTTTGATAGCCATCTATCCATTTATTTTCATTGCTAGTTAAAACAAGAAGAGCACAAGTTCAAAGATATCGCATTGTTAATCAATTTCAACATTTGATTGACCTATTTTAGTACTTCGTGTATAATGGAGATTTCTATTTATAAAACTACAATGAATATAAATATTTTTAATACTCATCGAGGATATGTTGTTTTATGCGATAGTATTGATAACTATTCTTGTCTAATGTATTACGTAAATTGTAAATTCAGTTTTATCTTTGTGGAAAGGTAAGTTCTACTTAGCTAGAGTGCTGAGTAATATAGCACTCTAATAAATGTAGGAATGGTAAAAAAAGTAATTAAAAAACTGTATTTATTATTACATCTTGTTACTTAAAGGTAAAATAAGTTCATATAAAATCAAAGATTGGTAAATATCGTGGTTAAACGAGCAATTTAACCTTTTATGAGATCAAACAATTTCACTGGCTTACTTTTCAATATAACAGATAGTTACTACAATCTATAATAATTACATTAAATATAAACCTATTAATTAAGTAATATCGCGAATCGATTTCCCCGATATTAACTTTAAACTATTTACAAAGGGCATCAACGAATATCATAATACTTTCAATAATAAACTGTTATAAAATTCAATTTTGATAACATAAATATAACTTAACGCTAGATAGACACTTAAACGTTTACACTTATCTCTATTGGCAATAAATAGAATCGTTAATTTAACTTTATATATACACATATTAATTAAATAATAAAACTATATGGCGATAATTTTTATAGTTACATTATTCGTACTTTGAAACAAGTAGATGCTACTGGCACTGGCGGACATTAACAAGCGTACATTATTAAGTTTACAGAAATATTCTACGTGGAACTCTTCTAAATGTATCTATCAGATGATACTGTTTGTTTGGAGGAATCACATTTTGGCAACGGAACTAAACATTTTTAGGCACACATACTGGCACTTGAAGACGGATTTATCTGAAACGGAGAAGAAAAAAATATTATTGAAAAGCGATCCTTCGACTTTTAAACTTAGCCTTAACGAATAACACATGTTGAAAGGTATAGCGGAGTATGTGATGGTAATTGCGAAAAAAAGGCGGTGTGCAGGCGTGTCTTTCGCCTTTCGGCACGTTAGCTAGATTATCTTATTATCTCTCCAGAAAATTAATGGATATTGCAAAGTTTTTATGTTTGCTTTAGGGTGCCTACTTGAAAACTGTGAAATTTCTAAAAGTTACATTAAAATAGCAAGAAGCAATCATAGAAATGATATACGTCGAACAGTTGATGAGCATCAAGGGCTAACGTTAACAAGTTTACAATCACAAAGCTAGATAAATGATTGGTGGTATATTACAAGAAATTTATGCGATATATCATTTGTTTCTATTTAGAATGTGTTAACAAAAATATTTATAACATTGTACGTAATATTTAGATGTCGTATTCGAACTTGATGGATCTTTAAGATTCAGAACTGCCCTTTTTCAATTACTTGTTCTTGTTACTGCGTGCGTAATCAATTTGAGCGGTACTGAAAAAAAACAATATTAATAAATCTTAAGAAATTTGTACCGATAGGGTGTCCCAAACTGCTGGAATTGTAAAATTTCTCTTCTTATGTAAGTAACAAGAAGCTAAAATTTTTTGACGATGTAATAGACCTAATAGAGAATCTTTCCATATATACAGGATGAACTTGAACAGCTTGCTTTTTGACGTAGATAAGCTACCAAATTAAAGTTATCATTTTACAAAGAAACAGAATATCTGCGTCCATATAAAACCTACGAAATAATTGCAAATCCAATATGCTTCCGCTAATGCAATTTGAGTTTAAGGGTTGTCATAACTTTGAAACTGGCAACCACTGACATCAATAATGTTGCAGTTGACCATGGATTTGTTAAAATATTATGCGATACTATTCGGCATGATATAGGATTGGTTTTCCCGTTAGTTCTACGGGTTTTGTTTGTCGTTTCTTATCTGAGAGTGACGCCAATGTCGTTCTGGATCTAGCGATTGATGTGCCACACTCTTTTACGCATTCCTAAACAAACCAGGTTTCAATTTCTTCATGCATATGTCGATAATATATGAAGTTACAAGGCCTTTAAACCTCAAGGTCGGGTATCCTCATTTTACAGCATCAATAAAGATTTGAATTTCTTAAACTGAATCTATATGTTAATTCATCCAACTCTCAGGTGATTTTGTTTGGGAGATTAAGGAAGTAATAATTGTGCCTATCGTTGAAAATGTGAACAACGTGGGATTTGTATCGGAACGATTAAAATTTGTAGTAAATCGGTTTTATATCAACAATGTTTATTTAAACATGATGGATGGCCTTGAATCTTCATCATGGTACACTATCTCAGGATGTTAAAATCAAACTCTGTCAATTATTCATCCTCTTAGAGGCATCCTGTTGCTAGACTGTTACTCAGATTATTACAAAAAAAAGCGAAATTCATGCGTCAGAAATTTTTTTGGAATTTGAGGCTAGAGAAGTATCACTAGCTATCAACTAACAATGCGAACGTGGGCTTCAGATACACTGTCTTTGTCTTTATCACAATCTGATAATTACAGCAACACCGTGTTATTTACGTAATAATATTACATTTCGAACCGATGTCCGTAGTTTCTCATTTTCTCAACACTTCGGAGGACCATACCTTTTTGAATGCTCATTTTTATATGGCATACAAAAATCATTTCTTTATGCGTGGCTTGTTTTATTGGCTGATGTTTAATGGTACTATACTTTGCTAAATTTTCAGATAATTTATTATTACCCACTTAAACAGTCTTACAATCTGCGTGAAACTTCCTTAGAATGTTGGTACTGAAAAATTCTGGCAATTAGAGATTAAAGCAGAAGCCTATACTATACCTTCTAAAATGTATCAAAAAAAGGTTATGAAAAGCGACAATTTTCTGGTCGTCGATATTCAAGAACGAACCAATAGAAAAGGACCAATACGTCGGTATTTTTTAGATATTTTGAAAGCGTTCATACAATTCACCATTGTAGAACGTCATATACTAATATCGGCTTGTATTAAGGCTAAAATTAGACAAGTAAGAATATCATTAAACCTTTTAATGTATGGTAATTTATGTTTGTGAACTGTCTACGTTTAAATCTGTTGCCTTTATCTGTGTCATCCGTTAATATCACACCAAGAAAGAATTTTTACTGTTTTGTAAAGCAAAATTCCCACCAAACAAGGTACAGGATTCCATGCTGACAGCTTACACGTCGTAGTTATTTAAACAGGTATACTTTAATTGTTAGTTTGCATTAGAATTTTCAATTATACACTTTCAGAACGTGTTATCTATGTGTCATTTATGCGTTCTTATCGAAAAAATTAATGAAAACGATGTTCTAACGTCCTCTCGAAAGTGCAATAACTTAAACCCTCTCCACACTACAAATAAATAAAGCCGAACAAGATTAATTCACCGGAGGAAGTTTTCTTCTTCTATTTTTTTTTATCTAAGCGAAGCGTTCCAATCTACCGATGCATTTAAATTATTTTTTCGATGGGAAAAAAGAATATATTTCTAATTACAAATTGATACCGGTGTTTTTTGAGATAGATAACAAGCGGCTAAGTGAGATACTGTGTTTATTAACATTTATCTATTTGTTTTCCAGTAGGAGTAGCAGAGTTAGTGGGAACCACACCCAGGCCCTTATCTGGGCCTTACAAATAACTGTACTCGGTTCGATCGGTATTAGAATGGTTCTCCTAACACTTAAAGTGTGCTGACTGCATTGAAGAACTCGAATCTTATCATAATTGTTACAAATGATTTCTTTGTACAGGTAACGTGTCGTAAAGTTAAGTGGATCTCGGAGGAAAGGGCTGGATACCTTTTTTCTTCCTTTTTTACGTTAATTTAAATTCAAATCTATCGCTTTGTAAATTAAACTGACGGAATCTTTTAGTGCCGTGTGCATAATTTATATGGAACCAGCAAGAGGACTCTATATAATTGATATTTCAGAGTGTCAAAAGTTGTCTATTTAGATAACCGCTATCTGTGAACAGAGTTTTGTTCTTAAAAAATTAATTTGAAATATGGATTATAGGCAGATACGTAATTGCTTTTAATAGATTCTTCTTCCGAAACTTTCTTTCACCTAAAAACTGTTTAGAGAAACTTTTATGTACGACTGTTTTAAATTACAATCACTACTATGAGTTGTTTGAAAAAAATAGAATTAATAAATAATTAGTATGACTTCTAATGTTAAACCTATGCAATTAACAATAAATAGGTTTATTTCAATGATATTCTTGGTTTCCGAGTTGAAACCGAGTCGCTGTCGCAGCTTCTTCAGACGTTTGCTCTTCACCCATCTGCGACATCTCCAGGACTGTTTTCTACTATAATCGTGAGAGTTGCAAGACAAGATGCGAGTAGAGTTAATGTGGATTTGGTGGCCGGTTTTCAGTCTATACGGCAACACGCAACAACTGGGTACAGCGATTGAGCTCAGTAACATGAGTGCTGAGCGATCGTTTTGTTTCACCGATGTGTATACACTACCGTACAAATATGGAGTTTGGTAGACCTCGCGGGATTCCAGATGATTGCGGTCTTTGATGGGAAAGTAGTCACAGAATTTGAAGGTGATTTTTATCTCGTTGTTGCTGATGTGAATGTGCCCTTACTGAATCGGTTCAGAAATAATTGGGTATCTGTTGGAACAATCTGGGGATTGATTCGGAACTAGTCCCCGCGTTCCTGGAATGCAGATTTCCTTTACGTAACAAGACGAAACTTCTTGTTTTTGTCTATCAAAGAAAGGAACTGCTTAAGTTTATCTGAGATTAGAATTTCACATTTTTTCCTAACTGCAAACCCTAATCGCAGCCATTAGTCTGAACTATAGCTATAACAATAAGCTATCTAAACAGATACTTACTTAAACGAAAACACACACCAGTTGCGCCTTCACATAACACGCGAGGAGTACTACGTACAAAAAGAGTTTACAAACCGCGTAATCGTGTTAATTAGTCTTGTAGTTGCCGCCTCAAGTTTACATTAGCACTTAAGAGGAAGGTAAAGTGTAGTGCGTTAGGTGGGTGTCTACGGGCGTGCGGCATTAGCTTAAGAAGAACAGAAGGAACGCCGAAGGAAGAACGACAGACGAGCCAGACGAAGCGTGCCATATGTCATGTGTATGTTAGACCTGTGTGAGCGTGTATTTGTGTGTGGGGCGATGCGGTGCGCACATGTGGCGGTATATAGGTAACTACTGCACTCTTTTTCCCCTACGGAAGTACTTGAATAATGGCTCGATGTGGGCGCTACGCAAGTGTCTTAAGCAGGCTCCCGCTTTCTGTCTGAAATTTATTGTGCACAAGTGGTTTTGCTTTTTCTTCTAAAATTCTATATCTCGAAAACCACTTGCATTAATGATTATATGTGTTTTTATCTCAACTGTTGTACGAAAATTTTGAAAGACCAAAAGAAATACGACCGTAAAGTGTACAGCAACAGGATCTAAATCACCCTTGCTGCTACTTTTTCTGTATTCCGATAATTAGAAGCTTAGAACCTGAAAGGACAACTGCGTAAAAAAAGGCGATAACCAAATAAGGGTTTCTTCTGGAAAATAGGTCTAATTGTCAAAATGTAAGGGGTCAGCGAATGTACTTTACACCGGATTATCTACTTGTTTCCCTAAGTCTATTGTCGACAATTCTAACGCGTAGAAAAGTACATAATGACTTTTTACGCAGTTTTGAACTACAAAACTGGTTCTAATTACACTAACAATGTTCAGGCTTTTAGCCATGAGAAGTAAATCAGGTTTCGTAAAAGAGTGTCAGTGACCTTTCAAATATGTATTGATCGTTTTATTCTCTGATTATTTTTTTAAGTTAGTTACTCCCTTCTGGAAGCGTTACAAGTTATGCGCATTTCGAAGTGAAAATACTATGGTGTAGAACACCAATAGAGAAAATTTGGAAAAATCAGAGGAAATTGCTTTAGTTATCATAAGAAGATTTAAAAGAAATGTTTAAATTGTTAGGTGCACTGGCTTAGAGTAGGATTTAGTGTAATTGAGAAACGAGTTACAGAAAGACTGAATTTCAAGAGTAAAACCTTCAAAGAAGGACTTTACTAGTAGTAGATTCCAAGTATGGATGAAGTTGCTTGCATGCCAAATTGTCCTGCTGACTTTTTATTAGACTGTGGAAAGCCTTCTAACACATTATCATCTATTAATTTTTTCTTTTCAAATAAAGGGGATCCTTGCAATAGTCGAGGTAAACAAAATATTAGCATCGTATTGTTTATTGTAGTTGGCACGTCTTTTGATTTGTCTAAAGCATTCAACACAACGGACTATAACATTTTGTTATCAAAAGCGTGGACCTATGGAAAGAATGGCGTTGCGAATGACTTATTTAGATCACATCTTACTAAGCGTTAATCATACATAGAGATTCAAACTTGTATTGAGAATTTGAAAAAGCAACGTCTTTCTCTGGCTCTAAGCACTACCTGTGGTATCCCGCAAGGCTCTATGCTTGGCCCTACTCTATTTGTTATATATGTTAATGACTTGTACCTATCTTTGCCATCATATTTATTATCGCAGTATGCTGACGGTACGAGTTCCGTTGTTGCTGATTCTGCCGTACATTTAGCGTCTGTTCGCGTAATTGTGGACGTGTATGCGTCGTGCAACTACCAATGGAATAATGCTTTATACGGCTAAAACGTACATGCTACAGTTTCGCGCTAGCTCGGGGATAAGTAGTAGTTGCTCAACTACACATGATAGTTCTCTCCAAAATAAAATGAACTTTAGAACATCCGATTTTCGAGCAAGCATAAATAAAGTTTACGGAAAGGAGAAAAGAAAAGAATTTAAAATTGATCGATGTTTTGAAATTTAGTTTTTATTTAGCGAAGGAATGTTTGGCTATCAATACCTGTTTTAGTTTGGTTTTAACGATTTTACTTTTCCCAAATTACAAATTCAAAATTTAAATTTAATGTAGCAGCGCAAAGTAAGATACAAGATCATTTGCTTGACTCAAATATAACATCCTAATTGTTCTTATAATTTTGGATAGGCAGATTAATAAGAAGTAGGTTTAGTCTGATTTGGAAAACCACCAAGCATCCACCTTTGTTTTCTCCAAATTGTTCAGCAAGTCAGCATTTTCCAGAGAAGGTCCATTGTTGGGTATACTTATTTCTATGGAAAGATAATGTTGGAGTAGTCTAGCGAATTTTCAGAATAGTTGATAGATTTTGGAGTATGAAGAAGGGGGGAAGTTTTGTTATTGGTTGCTCTGTTTTTTTTTTTTTTAACAAAAGGCAATACGACTTTTTGCGGTATGTAACCAATTAAGTGGAAGCTTTTGTTCTAATTTCAGTTATAACATTTCTGGCCTTAGCTCACCTCCGCAATATAAGATGAAAAAGATTACAGCTTCTCTAATATTTGCAAGCTAGCCATTTCCACTTTCATGGAATTAATGAGCTTCATTAAAATTCGCTAATTAGTTGCGCTATCAAGTTAACATTTACACCCCAAGTATAGTTAGTAACAACAAGTAAGATTTAAAATGAAAAAGCACCGCTAATACACTTCCAAACCTATATGGCACACGCTTTTTATTTAATCAAACATAAAATTTTCGTTATAAAGGTGTATACTGTTCGTACATTCAATGAAATCCCAACAAAGTTTTAGATAATGCTAATTTATGATAGAAATGTCAACCAAATTTTTTTTTTCTATCAGGAATATAATTCGATGATTTACACCGCTTTTAACAGTAAAGGAGTTGCTTACGTAAGAAGATATTTAAACATAAACCGCTTCACAAAACCTATGCCAATGAAAGGTTTTTCAAGAACTTCCTAAAGTAGCTTACATTACAATCATGTATAACCCATTATTACATAGTAGAAAATAAAATTCTACGTCATATTAACCGTAGATACTTTATATTATAATATGAAGAATGTAGATGTGAATAGAATAGAGTTCAAAAGCGTAGGAGGCTATGAATATCGTATATATCATACGCTTAACGTCCAACCAATTGTTCACTGTACACAATTGCGACAAAATCACCGTGTCACAACATTTTGACTAATACATCAGACTTAGTTGGAACCGGGTCTCAGAAAGGCAAGAGTTAACACATTTGATAACTTCATTCCGCCATCGTCAAAAGCAGCTACAGCATTCCATTGTATGTGTTCGTTCTTGAAGAGAAAAAAATCTCTTAATATCCATTATATTATGCTCTACAAGTGGAGATGCAGTAGGAGGAACACAGAAGAAGACAGTATACAGCGTAGAAGATTAGTATATACATACGGATAAGACGAGAGTATATTCGATACCCATTCTTAACTAAATTTTGGTGATTCATTCATAGACACCGGTGAGACGCGATCGGGTTACTTTTATATAACTTTATTAAAAGGGATTTGATATGGACGGAGAGACTTCCATTCATTCTTTGAATTTATGATCCTGGTTGTCACTTTCATTAGCTTTTTACGTCCTAACCAAGGTCAGGCTCTTATTATTTAACATTCGTTTTATAACCTCGCTTTTTAGTGTACGTATCGACGATAACGCGTATCTTGCTTTATTTAAGCACACCACGAGTGTGAATATTTGCATTTCATTACAAATTTTATTCGTTCTTTAAGTAACCAGTTTCATTAATAGGTATATGCCCCCCTTTTTTACTAATTTTAGATCTACTTGCTGATACAAATTTTATGTTATGTAACTGATGTAATTTTCGATACACTTTAAGGTGTGTCGAGGTGTAAGAAAATTCTTTACAAACAACTTCAGAGATGATTATGAAGCATAATAAAATAAGTTGAAAGAAGCACGCAATTAGGATGTAAAAACTTAGTAAATGCGTAGCTGACAGTATCTTCTTCATTAGCTCATCAAACGCTTGCTGGAATAATATTTCCATAACTTACTAACGATAAGTAAGAACGTATACGGAGGAACATTTCGCTCTCCATGTACTTACTAGGATTGTATAGTTTATTTTATGAAAATGTTGATATAGGCTAGCAAAATTCAAAGCTAAATCTACGAAGAATTGATAGTGATAGCGGTATCGTTCTGTCAGGCTGCTGTTCTGAATTATATGTACTATTAATGAGCGTACGTTGTTTAACCTTAATGCTCAATGCCATTATTACCTGTTATTCAATTAACTTTGTTACATAGTGATGAGAGAGGCTAGGAAAAGGGTAATAAAACATTTTACATGCGGTGAAAGCAAAATATTTGAAATTACTTGAGTACATCACTTGCTTCACATTAATTGTATTACCACATCGATGTCCCTAGTATATTTTCTTATTATTATTTTGAATATATGATCTATAAAAAAATACATAGCATGACACAATTATTCTGTTTTTGCGATAGTTGCAATTATATCAATTAGTTTACTAAGTTCTGGATACCCAAAACATCAGACTGTAGAGCAGGTTTCTCTAAAATGGAGAGAAATGAGAAGAAGAAATGCTTTTTAATAGAATACAAATCATCAATAGTATTGATTCACTCAAAAATAAGTTAATACTAAGAAAGTGGTCATCTTAGGTACATCTCAGGAAGTTCCAACTATAATACGAGGGGAGTTCGGTAATTAGGTGGCATCGATAGGAGATGGTGCTACTAGAATTGAAACAACCTTATTTTTTGTAAAAATAACCTTTGATAAGAATCCTGACAAATTTTTAAACAGATACGTCAGTTAGTTTATGAATGATTATTTAAAGTAAACAACCTAACACAATTCACGTTGATTACCTTCGAAAGAGAAAACAATTAATGATAAGTATTAGGCCAACTTATCGGATTGTTTCAAGAATGCTGTTAAAAGAAAACAGTCTGCAGTTGGTGAAGAAATGAATTCTGTTTCACGCGTGCACACTTGTGTCGCCACCATGGAAAAACTCCACGAGTTAGAATACCAACTGCATCAGTACCAACCGTCTTTGCCAGAGTTAGCCACCAGTGATTATTTCTTATTTCCAAATGTGAAAAATGGCTCGCAGAAGATTTGGCTCAAACGCCAATTTTTTAGTGTTCGAGAAATCGTATTTTTTAGATGTGATACAAAAGATGAACTAAATGCGTCGATCTCAAAGACTATCTTGAAATATAAAATATTTTTTTTATATGAAAATGTTTTTTTCTTTCCAAGGTCAGTTGATTGTCGTTAACTCCCCTCGTAGCTAGAAACCCCATTTGGCTCTCCTTTACATATATTAAGTCCTATATACCTGTTTTAGCCTTCTGGAATTGAAGGAAGAACAAATTTCTTTAACTGTGAACATTGATGTATGGTACTAAATAAAAAAATATGTTTCAAACTGTGAATCAATCAGTTATCCCTATTTATTTTTTTAAACAACTTGTCATATCCATCTGCATTTTTGCTTGCAAATTTAATATCGATTCGGTGACGATTGCTGGAAGTTTCCGTTTACGTTTAGTTACGAAAGTGGGACCTCAACAATAAAATTGCGTTACTCTCACAAATTCAGGAAGAACAGTTACATTCGAAGAGATTTCTTCCACTAAGACAACTTCAGTGGTTGCCATGGCAAAAATTCACGAATTGGGGTTCGAATTGGTTTTATTCGCCACATCTGGAAAGTTATAGAGATAGCAGAGGCTGTGGGCACATCGAAAGAAAGTGTTTCTCATATGTTGCCATGCTAAAAATTCAGGAATTGGGGTTCGAATTATTTATTAGATTTTGCCCCCGGCAACACTATTTTGTTTCCTAGAGTTAGTTTCGATCGGAGGATAGAGACTTTCATCGAATGAGGAGGACATCACATTCCTGTGTGCCTTATTTGGACAAGGGGCCTTTTTTGGTTTAAAGAGATGGGAGCATCGCTGGGAAAAGTGTACAAATTTACTAGAAAGCTATGTTGAGAAATAAAACTGGATTTACAAAAAAAAATGCTTGTTCTTGCGTTGTGCTAGGAGTTTTTCAAACTACCCTTGTACCCCCTCCGAACCTGTGCATATTAGACAATCGTTTTCTGTCCAGCCTTCGTCCATAAGCCAACCCCCAAAGATATTCCTTCTTAAACGTTTCCTATTTTGCCTAACTTACAATCAAAAATAAAAATTTTTAATTCATAATTACATTCGATTTTTTAACTTTTGTGATTGAACGCAAGCTAGTGATTAAAACCTCTCCATAGGAAACATTGGCTAAGTAGATGTATTGGAACTATTATGATAAGTTTTTGATATTTTTTTGCAAGTGAGTTTTTTAATTTTATTAGATTTTGGTGAAACACTGAAGGAAGCGTAGATATTTTATTTTCTATTATTGGCGTTATATTATAACTAGAACGTCATTGTTTCAGGAAGCGCAAACAACCATAGACAGAAAATTTTAAAACTATACCAAAGATTATTATTATAATAAAGGTGATGTTATTTGGTTAATTTGTTAGAAATAGAGAGAACGATAGATTTGTGGTTGGAAAGTAGATAACATTTTTGATATTGCGATGTAAATTGTATTTTAAAACTTAAGAAGAAAGCGTTTATTTAATGTTCCCAAGAGAGCCATCAGTATTACAATTGTATTTATATATTTATTTCCAGGTCAATCTCAGAGAGAATAAAATTCTGGATGTGTCTACACAATCCTCCATTCCGCACCCCACGTGTTCATTCCCTTATAATACCGAAAAAGCTTTCAGGATACACAAAAAACGTTTTAATGCAACACAAAATCAAATTTATTTCCGTTTATCTGTAAAAAAAGGGGACCCCTCGTCCGCATAGCAAAGAAAAAATAATCCTAAACTCACCGAGCTTGAATAATTGCATCCGAGTTATAACGGTTTTCGGCGATGGTTTTTTTTTGCCTTTAAAACACATCTTTTAACAGATTTTCGGTGCTAGTTTTCGGGGTGAGTTCAAGAACCTGATCTGGATGTGCGCGCGGCGATATAGCACGGGGAGAGGTGCGAAGGGCCCGTACGGGAATCTATTTCCCACGTTACTAAACTTGTTTTTCGTTTAACAGGTAAAATATGCATCCCTTACTCTTATTTTGCGCTCTATTTTTCTTAAGCGTATGAATGGAGTTCCTAACGGACGAAGACCCGAACGTTTCTTAGAATTCGTGTTTATAAAGATCACTCACGGTTCTCTTCTCGATGTCAACCGTAATTCGAAATAACTTTTTCTATATTAAAATTTATTCAATGGCGTTGACGTGAATGTGTTCTTGAAGAGAACCGGTCAGTAGCTTTCATTTTTCAATGTAAATTGGTAATTCTCTCAGGTACAATACCATCAGGGATTTTATTAAGATTCGACATTTTAAAATAATATTTTTCTAAGAATAGGTAAAAACAATCTTCACAAATAAAATTGGAAGAAACGTGAGTAAATGTATTCTTTATATTACTTGAAATTCTTGATTAAGATGAAATAGAGTAGATGTAATAGGGAATTTAAGATGGAATTAATTTCTTTTGAGTGCTATTGCTACGTATCCAAATGAGCAAACTCGAATATCGACCAGTTATAAAATTCTTAACAAAAGAAAAAAATCTCAACAAACTATTTGCACGCATTGTAGCTTCATAGAAATTGACCATCCACCTTACAGCCCAGATCTAGCTCCCTGTGACTACTTTGTTTATAAATCTTAAGAACACAGAAAGGGGAGCAACATTTATAGATGATAGTGAACTTATAGCGCCTATTTTGCAGACAAACCAAAGGAATTTTTTTATAATAGATTAGAGATGTAATGAAAACCATCCTAAAAGGAATATTTTGAAAAACAAATTGTTATTGCTATTCTAATTTTTTTAGGATAATCATTATGTCCAATGTATTACCATACCATGCAAGAAGGAAAGGGAAATAGTTCGAGGGTACGAATATATCCTCCAAATGTGACCTTCTGAATAGAGGACCAAAATAACTAAAATTAACCGATAAGTTTAAGTCCGATTTTAACTATTATGGAAATTAATAATACTGGGTGTTACAGTACACCGATGATTACGACAAACCAATAATATTAAATCCAAGATTATATTCGAAACTACCACCGCCAATCTTCCTACGTATCCTTGTCTGTCTATTGATTGCCCGAGTAGCAATACATGATTGCTTGATATGGTAGCTGCAGCATTAAAAATGCCATCTAGTAATGCTTGCCTCATGTTCACCTTTGTCGCATAAACTAAAGATCTTTATCCGTCACCACAAACAATAATCTAGGTGGTCAAGATCTGGTGACCGCGCTACCTAATTTTGTGAACCATTTCTGCCAATCCACGTTAAAGTGTGAAGGGGCTCCATCGTGTTGGAACTACGCATATGTTATGCTAAATCGTACTTCCTTTAAGTGAACTTCCAAAAAATTCAAATATCGTTCTACAGTAAAGCGACCGCCCAATACAAATGGGTCAATATATATAATTAACCGTTTACTACACCACAGCATACGTTGGTACTAAAAATTATCTTACGATTCACTCTACTGACATGTGGATTTTCGTTTGATCACCGATGCTCGTTATGGTCATTATTTACTCCATTGCGAGTGAACTGAGCTTCATCATTTAATAAAATGTATTTGTATAGTTTTCGATTTTGACGTACTCAATTACAAAATTGCCTCCGTGAAGACTTTGGAGAGGTTTAATATGAAAAGAATGCAAACCATTTTCTTTGAGCAATCTCTACGTGGGCATGTGTCTAGTCTGAAATTGGTGTGCAAGACGCATTGTGCTTATGTCGAGATTTTCTTCTACCTCATCTAGATTATTTCCTTTTACATTTCAGTTTTACATTCAGCAATAAGCCGAGTTCCCTTTTAAATGCAAATCTTGCGCTTCAAAGTATTCCTGTTTCTCCAACCTTTGCAAATACATTTTAAAACAATTTTCTATTTCGCCTTCTTCCTTCGAGCTGGATAGCAACGTCGACATCCATCGGCTGAATATCGATAAAGTAAAGCTATATCGGTATACTATGACTAAACGTATGGGGCATTATTTGGTTTTATTCACTGAAGATTAACTAATTTAATAATTAACCAACACTATTACTTCAAAAACTACTACAAAACTACAATAAAAAAATAATCATCAATGTAGGTCAATATTAGTTGACATGCTTCGATCTATTAGTTATAGTTTTGACTTTTGCACCTGCGCCTTCACGAATCCCCAAAAATCTTAAATTGAACGACCCATCGTGTGCTGCTTCAAATGCAAGTTTATCTTCTTATGATTATACTGGTGCAACACTTGCTCATCTTTTAAAAACAGCATCTTCAAAATTACCATTCATCCTGATACGAACTTCGAATTTCAGGTGGGTTGTTTTCAAACAATCGCACTGTATGTTCGTCACAGAGGTATGCCACATGGCTGTGTTGATAACTTTTATATGTGGGAAACCATTTTTTTTTAAATTAAGTGCTACACTTGCTAGAAACAAAGGACTACAATTTCTCATAATCAGCCTTTGTATGGTCTCAGAAACGTTGTTAAACCTATGAATAAAGAAGTTCTCAGGTTTCCTTATTTGAATCAAAAGATTTTGTGGGTATCGAATGATAAATCAATCAAAATGTATTTACGAAGTTGAAAGATGGGCATGATAAAAACTTAATAATATCACGCAGTTCGTTTTGGAAACAACAGGCAATCTAGATGTTGTGGACAAGTTTCTGTTATCATTCAAAGGCGTGGGAGGGAACCGATTTGCGATTTTCGCTTGGATTTTTTCTCTGATTTTTTCTCTTGATTCCGTTGGTAGTGATCATGAGAGACATTTTCAGTAAGGCAGAACAGAAGCAAGAAGGTAATGGTTGCAAAAATTTAGCGAAGATGCAGGAGGGAGAAAGATTCAATATAGTTTGTTTCTACACATAAAAATGTAACTATAAGTTAAGTTAAGTTGCAAGAAGCCAAATTGCATTATACGTCCAGTTGCTAAAGTCCTTAGAAATAACTGAATAACAATACTATAATAAAGATTTTGTTGAGAAATAGTGTAACTGTAACTTATTATGCCACTATAGGTGTCTGGGATTAACCGTTTATTTATGGACATGTACAGGGGTGACATAGGTTTAATGTATAATAGCAATTACACATTAAAATCTAATTTTCTTTACTATTAATCTGAATAAAACTTACACATCAATAAATTTGAATCTTCTAACATATCCTCTCAGGATTTTCAATATTTTTTCTGTAACTCATATAGTTATCTCCGTACACACACACACAGCGTTCTTTGTATTCCACTACACAGAGCCTTATAGTAAAATTTAACCAAAAAGGATGACAACATCTTTTCATTCGGTTAAAACCATGAAAAAAGAGGTATATGAATATGCGTATAAGGTTCACGTATCCCTGGTCACGACGGCGTACGAAATTTGTGTGCATGAGATGAATTAGACAATGGCCGAGGGATTTTGAGGAAGATGTTAGACAATAATATATTTCTTGTCGGCCTTTGATGTGTGAATCCCTACGTATATGGTGAATTGATCTCTCGCATCGCGTGATGATAGTCCCCCTTCCTTTTCTAAGATCTATTAGCATAATTTCCACATTAAATAACATGTTGTCAGTTAGGCCTTTTCATTATGGCCTAGGTACAGATACATGTGTTGGGTAATATATCTTGAAATTACTATAGACGTTTCCAGTTCTCCGGTTTGAAACCACCAGAAATAATTTTCTAGTGAGTACGTATAGTGATTTATATATTGTCCTTGCTTTATTGATGTAATTTATTACGCCAGGGTACGTAACGTGTGGAAAGTACGGCCTAAATTTACTACGTTACAGAGACGCAGAATCCTTCTTGGATTAGAATTAATACATCAAAAGCTATGTTTACCTATCTATTAACAATATGCGTTAAGGTGGAAATAAAAATGTATATATATACTAAAGCTGTATGAAGATGTTACATGTACGTCCTCAGTAAGCTCTACTTATCAACTTTTACCAATACTTGTCGTGGAAATGATATACATTAACATCACTGCCATATTGGCAATTCAGATCGTTTTGCTTCAATTTAAAAAATACTGAATATTATCTATTCGGTAAAGTCTATATAATTTAGTTCAGTTTCTTATTGGTACGTTTTGTGTCACAACCCTAGGAAAGTCTTAATGAACATGGGTCCGTAAATGGGCGGTTTTTGGATATACAAAACAATTTACGCTAACTGAACCTTTGTACTATGCGCATATAAGCGATATAGTTTATGGAAAAAACAACAAATGAAATTCAGACAATTAGGTGGATGTAATAATGGTTAAGTCTAAAATGAGTGCTTCCTAATTTTTTAAATTATTTAATTGCGGATAAATGGGAATCCTTGCAAAGAAACGAGCGGTAAAGGGCCAAATGTATTTGATGATCAGATGACTTTAGGGCCTTCATTTCTTGGTAATGGCACTGTTGTTGCTCTACACACGCCTCTTTTGCCTTAGGGGGGAATCATGAGACTATTCCCCAAATGAACCGATAGCGCGCAATCGATGGAGTCTTAGAAAAACACGAACTGAAAGGATTTGTCGATTGAGATGAGCGTCAACACGAAGTTGTTGCGCTGTTCTGGCATACCCGTTCAAGTGACTCCTTAGAAAAAAATGTAAATGTGTCAGGTCACGAGATGTTATTTGGCTACTTTTATTGTAAATATTTTGCCATTCAATGAATAGATAAGTTGTAATTCGCCGCGTACATTGTGGTCGCATTCGGTACGTGTACACAAGGTGCTACAATGAGGATTACTTTGATTTTGTTAATTCATCCTATGCAGCATCTTATTAATTACTCGTAATAGTCTAGATTAAATTGTTTCTTGATCTATCTCTTTAATATCCTAATATGGCGCTGAGTATATGTATGTATATTATATAGAACAGGATTCTATCTCATACAAGATCATCACCATCTGGTCTCACGATTCGTTTATTCACTACGTTACTACAGTTTCATCGTGGCTTTTCATTCCGGCATGCATATGCATGAAATAATGTAACTCTAATAATTTAATGTGTATGTAGGCTATAGATATCACGTTAATCCATGAATGAGTTAGAGGAGGAATCCAGTATTACTATGTCAGGTGTACCATATCAAAGCAGGATGCTTTGTAAATAAATCGGGGCCACTCTGTTTCTTCTAAGAACAGACACCATTTTCTCAAACAAGTAAGTATTAATTAATAACAGAGGTTTCTAATTCCCATCAAATTTTATCATCCTGAGAGATAGGTGTATACGTATGTATGTGTACAAATAAGAACCGCCTTTCTTTCCTGATGTCTCGCAAGTTACGGAAGAAGACACATCCAGCGTAAATAAGGGTGACCGAAAACCAGTAGTGAATAGATTTTCAGGATGTAAATATTTGCAGGCATTAATGTACAAATGTTTGTCGAAGTTGACAAACTGTTTCGCTTTTTTATTCGACTCTTCTTCTTTCTTTCTGTTAGTATTTCGGGTTCTAATTCTGTTTGATTAGGACCGAGGACGATGTTGATTTTTTATGGGCTTTGCTTTGAAACTGGATGTGTCTGTGGTAGAATTTATGTTACCTTTAATACAACTACGCTGAGAAATGTAATATCGAAGGTAAGAGGTTAAAATGTTAGTATTGTGTATTTGTCCTCACCAATGGTGCAGTAGACGTTTGGTATTACTTACTGAATAAAAATTTGATGCTAAATTCGAAATTCCTTTGTACTTATCTGTGTCAATTTTTGTTTGATTTCAAGTAAGAAACAGCGTTCATTAATCGTAAGTTTGCTTCTAGTTTCAACACCACCTTAATAAGAAAAGCAACTACAGCTTAGGGATGGTTCACAAACTGGCAATGAAAAACCAGTTAATATATAATGATACCGTAGCAACATTCCGATGCAAAATATTGTACCACGGTTCTTGTGTTGCGATGAATTAGTTGAAGCAAGCATATGTTTGATAATATTGACTTAAGTAGAAAAGTTGTCTGTGCTACGTCTGCATGAATTTCACTGAATGAGAATCAAGCCATATTTTCACCAACAATATAAAAAATCGCCATCAATGAAAAGGAAATTGATTATCATGAGGTCTCGTTTAAGAACGAAAACAGATATGAAGCAGGTGGGGAACACGACACCAACATTTGAACAGGCTATTTCTACCGTCTGCCGAACTAAAGGAAGGATATCCTAAGGTGTCAAGGCCTTCAATTACTCTAACATATACAACGCCATTTTTTTACAATAGATCTATTAAGATCTCACTGACCAAAAGCATATGTGCCACGGCCTGGCTACAATAATAATAATGTTGGTTGTCATATTAATGTAGAACATTTCCAGAAAAAAACGACATTTGTAACTATTTTGAATATCCAAAACAGCAGCACTGTTGAAATCAAAGACTGGCCTGTTTCCAGACTGTAATTCTCCGAAGCACAAGCTCCCTCACCCTTGAGACAATCACTCCTATGCTCGTTGATCAAAGGATCTCGGCGAGCGCTTTGAAACTATAAAAGTCTAGCCTTAACCGTTGCTACACTAGGATGTCCCAAAATTAAGAAAAGTAGATTCCTTTGTAAACTTCAAATCACTTAAGATCTGAAGCCAAATCATCATCGTTTGCGTCGAGCTTTCGCGAACTGTGCTCTTGAGCCGATCCACGTTTTGCAAAAGAGATATTGTTTTCTGATGCGGTTATGTTAGGTTATTAAACAAACATAACTGTAGAATTTCGCCCAATGAAAATCTTCGAGAGATTCACGAAACGCTTCTTTATCCTGAGGAAGTCACGGTGTAATGCAGGTTTTGAGCTCAAAGTGTGATCGGACCCTATTTTTTTTTAAGACCTTGATGGAAATCGTGTTACGGATAATGGTGAGTGGTACAGGAATGTGCTAACGGAATATCTTTTTCCACGAACTGAAAAGTGTTAGTATAAACAATGTTTCCTCTAAATAAGACGGTGTGACGTGTCACACATCTCGTCAGACAATTGTTTTAGTGAAACAGTAGTTTCTTGGACGTGTTATTTCGAAGACAGCTAATACCAACTGGACACTAAGATCATATGATCTCAAAAATAAGCTAGATACAATTCCCAACCTAAACGAAACATTCAACATATCACTAAAAATATACCACGCGATATGTGTAAAAGAGTAGTCGCAAGTTGGGCCTCCAGAATTCATTTAGTCAGGTGAAGTCGAGGAGAGCATATAAATGATGTTATTTTTAAAACATAATAGCATCGATAGTTTCAAAATAAAATAAAGATTAAAGGAGTTTTGATACGGTGATTGTATGGCAGCACGAGCAAAATAGTTCTGTATAGTGTTTAGTCTTACTGCTGAAAATTTTCACTATTGAAACGAATGCGTATTGATGGTGAAATGCTCATAGTTTATCAGTGCATTGTGAGCTTCAAATGAAAGACTTTTAATCTATTACATTTTCATGTAATTTAAATATCATGTTCGTAGAACACATTTGAAAAACAATTTTGCTCTATATAATGTTTATTGCAGTTTCGAAGATTGCTAGTACTCCATAGGAGCTTCTAATTTGTTTCTAAATAATGATTAAATACGACTTTTTAGGAGGTTGCTATTAAATGTTCCAAAATAACAAATGATCTTTCAAATTCTTTCCTTTATATTATTTCTGAATTTCTTTGATGAAATCAATCCTAGCGTATCTGCTTAAGCATTTGCTACGGTTCAAAGCGAAACTTGTTTCCTCATAGTCTCCTACATCGAACGAAAATTTTATAACATGCCCGATTGAAACCGTCACGTGAATTAGATGTAGCCCGTTGAACCTCTATTGAAACTTCCAATCCGTGCAAATTGCGTCAGCCCCCAATAAATCAATTATTTATGTACGACATTGTGCTGAAAGGATAGCGGAATATTGGCATCGTACCAAAAAGGAGAGCAGGTAGCTTAGTTTAGTTATATATACATAAAAAACGAACGTCCATATATCTAATATAATAACAGGAAAAGGTTTGGGTCCCGGTTCTTTTTACGAAATTCACTTGAAATTCTTCGAGATCCCTAAAGGAAGTATGTAGGCTTCTCTGCAATAATTTGGTTGACATGCGCGCCGCGCCGTTCGAATATGATAGAAATGACTTTCTTCCGATCCTAATTATAAATTTTCCTAATTGACGTTCGCCGCTGAACGGATCGTTTTACTGTGAAATTTAATATTTAAATGATACGTTTTTCGTTCTTCTCTTGTTCATCAAGATAGACCTCCTAACCCTGACATTGAACCGTAAAGTTTCTGACCTTAATAGGTAGGTATAAGATTGAATAAAGCTTATTCAGACTACTCCAGCTAACTACATACGTGCCCTTTTATTTGATGTGCTCGAGACCAGACGAACTCGTGAAGCGAGATCTTAAGACGCAAGCCAACCATTCCGCTTTCATTGTGCATGAATAAGAAACGTAAAGCCAAGTCCGGAAGAAAAGAACGTGTTTTTAGTCTTTGCGTCGTCCTCTCTCACAATTAAATTGAATTGTGAGACAGGCTCTCGCTGCCTAACCTATCCTAACCTCCTCTTCTCCTTTTTTTTGCTTCTCTCGGCGTGGATTATTTTACTGTTGACGCGAGGTCGTCGCATGCAACCAGTTTCCGTTACTAAAAAACCTAATGTAAGGCGCGACCGTTAAGAGTTTGCATTTCACGTCACTTTTTTCTGCGTATTTTGAGGTGACTTTGTGGGAAAACAAATTCGTTTCGGTTCAATCTAATTCATTTCAGTAAGAGACAAAACTTCTAGCTTAGATGTATTAATAAAAGTGGTAGACGTTTTAACATATAGAGCGATAAAAGAAACCATTCACTAAAACTCAAACAAGAATGGAAGCATATGGGAAGGTTGATGTGTCGAACTTCCTGTAATTTTTCCAGAATAATGTAAGGTTGTCATTTCTCATGATACTTACAAAACTAAATATAAGTGGAATGAAGTGATGTTAGTTGGTGTTCGTTATGTATTTGAATAATATGTTCCTAAGTTCTATCGTTTTGGCTTCCAACTAACTTATAACGCTTTATCACTTCTCAAGCTGGCATTAATGTTTTCATTTATGGTCAATACAAGAACAAGATCAAGGGAAAGATAGAAGTAGCTACAACCTACGTTACCCTCAAATTAAAATATTGTTCTTATAGAGATAGCAGCAGATTTTGCCACATTTCCTAAGAAATGGGACCGATACGTCAAATGATTTGAGACCACTTGAGTTCATTGAAATTATAGTTAAACGTAAATCTATAATCAATTAATATAAAATAATACTTTTTGCTGTAGGATTTATAGACGATAGCAATGGAAAGAGTTTCTCTATTGTACTAAATGAAATTATAAAAATAATCTAGCAATTCAAATAACAAATTAACACTTGTTATTTGCATAGATAAAGTCTATCATCAGGTCAAGATAACAAATTAGGTCAACAGCACCTTAATTAAGCTGAAATGGAAAGAAATTTGAAAGGAGCTCTTCTTGGAAGAACTGGTGAAAAGTCGATTCTAGCCCTTTTTTCTCTGAAAATAACTTCTTCGATTAAATAATCTTCACGATGTTCTCGTAATACGTGGCAGATTTAATAATTTTAAAGAAGGTTTATGTGTTCTACACTGGTTTATTGCGGCAAATACTTCAAATATACACGGCATCTTCCAAAGTTCCATTTGCTTAGTGGTACTTTCACACGTACGTTTCAGTACCTAAATGTATCCGTTTAATATGAACATCTCTGTCCAGGTCTAGCATGGTTAACTGCATGAATTTCCTAAATATTTTACGGTTCAAGTTTCGTTTTATGATTTTTATGCATCCATCAAGAAATGGTTGGTGGTATGTGGATGGTGTCCTAGGAAAATGTCGTTTTTAGATTACTGCTTATCTCATCTTATAAAGTAAAATGTTAAAGATAAAGTAGCAACAGAAAAAGGTCGCTTGGTTGGGCAATTTGCACATATGCAAGTCAGAAAGCAAAAGAAAGCTCACGCTTGGAGACGGAAAGAAGGTATAGGTCGCTAGATGCCTACTGCGCTAAAATATCCAGATATTTTCCACATACAACAGCAGTCTTCAGTTAATAACCGAAATTATAATATTATAGGCAACTTAACCCTCAAGTGCTATCGTGGGGTGTTTCGGAACCCCAGAGGTCATTTTTTTTTAATTTTTTCTAAAACTATTTTTGTCACATTTCTAAGGTTCCAGGTATTCGCCTATGCAAATGAGATATGTAATATAGTGTAATTTATTATTTACCATATCCTACAGTTTTAGCAAAAAATAGCTTTTGGGGTGTCTCAACACCCCACGATAGCAATTACGTTTGTTTTTTTCAAAAATAGCGTAGTGTATTCTAACCAATGATTTAGAATTTTATAGTGATAATAGCTCTCGTCCTCTTTTGGGGAAATCACAGATGTTGTTGTGCATGTAAGTATACTTATATACGTTCCAATTCGGCGATTTTTATTATAGTACCTACATGTACAGGGGATTCACTCATTTATGTTCGACTTCGGTGATTTTTTACAAATCAAATAGTGGCATTTCCCCTGATTTCTGTACGGCGTATAAATATTCGACTCAAACAAATTTCTTACTCAGTTCCTCACAAACCAGAGCGTCGTCAACTTGTTCCTTATTTCCCTTCTATAATACGTGTATTGAATAGTAAAAACAATATGATAAAGTTTCTAACTGATGAACAATTAGCAAATCTTGCCGAAAACTTTTACGATGATGTTAGTGAAAGTGAATGCCCTGATGAACGTGATGATGATTTGAGTGATGCAGCAAGCGAACATAGTGATCACGACACATGTTCAGAATTTGAAGTCGAATCTGAAAACGAAAGTGAAGAAGACTTAGGTGATGTCAGTGCAAGAACAAGTTACTTCTATGGACGAAATCGATATAAGTGGTCCAAAAATCCTCCTGCTACTTCACGTACCAGATCTTCTAATATAGTCACTCTTCGACCGGGAGCAAAGGGTCCGGCAGTAAATACTCCTCCAAGAACACCTTCTGAAGCATTTTCTCTTTTCTTTACGGAAGAAATTCTAAATGAAATACTAGAGCATACAAATGCAAAAATAACGGAAACGAGTTCTTCTTATGGACCAACGGCAAGTTATGTTGAACATGTAGACATGATTGAATTGAAAGCATTTCTGGGACTTGTAATTTTGGCAGAAGTGTTTAAATCAAACCACGAAGATACTAGAAGTCTTTTTGCAACGGATGGTACGGGACGAGATATTTTTAGAGGTGTCATGTCTAAACAACGGTTTTTGTTTCTTTTGTCAGTGCTAAGATTTGACGATCAAACAACTAGAAGGAACAGGATTGACAATGGTGATAAACTTGCTGCCATTTCAAAAATTTATGAAATTTTCAACGCAAACTGTACGAATAATTACAGTTGCAGCGAATATGCTGTTGTAGATGAAATGCTTGTTGGATTTCGCGGCCGCTGCTCTTTTCGCCAATATATCAAGAGTAAACCAAAAAAATATGGCATCAAAATTATGTGCTTATGCGATTCGAAAACGCATTATCTGATCAATTCATTTATTTATACAGGAAAGACAACCGAACCCAATCCAAACAAACTTTCAGTTCCAACACGTAGTGTACTCAAATTAATTTCTCCGATCATCAATACAAATCGAAATCTAACAGGAGATAATTGGTTTTCTTCTATAGAGCTGTTGAATGAATTGAAACGGGTTGGTATAACGTATGTTGGAACACTTCGTAAGAATAAGCGCGAAATTCCGCCAGCATTTTTACAAACTAAACAGCAACCAATAAACACCTGTAAATTTGGATTTACGCACGATAATACGTTGGTTTCCTTCATACCAAAAAAGAACAACTGTGTCTTGTTGGTTTCGTCTATGCATCACAATGGAAATGTTGAAGTAAATGCAAAACCTGAAATAATAAATTTCTACAATTGTACCAAAGGGGGAGTTGATGCTTTAGACCAGAAGTGTATGACGTACTCCTGCCAAAGACGAACCAGACGATGGCCAATGGCTATATTAGGAGCAATGGTAGACATTTCACGTGTCAACAGTTACATAATTTTCTTAGCCACTTCAGACCATACAGTTAACATGACACGAAGAGAATTTTATATTCGTCTAGGAAGAGAACTCGTCAATGACCACGTAAAAAGACGATACCAAACAAAAGAATTGTCAACTAAGCTAAACTCAATTATCAAAAATTTACTAGGCTTAGAAACACCACAACAACAGCCACAAGAAGCAGAACCTTCAAGAA
Source organism: Oryctes borbonicus (assembly GCA_902654985.2). NCBI lineage: Eukaryota > Metazoa > Arthropoda > Insecta > Coleoptera > Scarabaeidae > Oryctes > Oryctes borbonicus. The sequence continues at coordinate 574,632 of LR736879.1, read as the reverse complement.
CCTACAAAAGGTGTCACATCTGCGGGCGAAATAGAGACAAGAAAATAAAAACCACGTGTCATAGATGTCATCAGCATGTCTGCAAGGAACATTCTGAGCAACTTGTAAAATGCGCAGAATGCTTACAAAGGTAAATTGTAAGAAATTTATAAAAATCTGATTACATGAAATAACACATTACATGTTTTTTGTCAAATAAAATGTACGCCTCACAACGTCATTGTCAGAATTTTTATGTGAAATGCTAATGGCATTTTCTTTTACAGGGAGTAAGACCATAGTTTCCAGTAACAGAAAAAACCAAGACATCTTAACAATACAGAACACAATTTTGTAAAAAGAAAAAATTGTACGAAGAAATACTTTTTACATAATTTTTATGAATGTAACATTTCCTCCTAATTTTCTGTTTTGCTTTAAATAAAGTTTTGTTTTTCCTTACAACAATCGCAAGATAAAGGTCTAGTTATTACACTGTGGGTTTAAAAGTGAAAAAAAAAAGATAACTAACAAAAAAAAGCTAAATTTAAAGAGTGGGGTGTAAAACACCCCACGATAGCAGTTGTGTTACCTGAAAACACGATAGTACTTGAGGGTTAATCCTCATTCTATTAGAGACAAAGCAAAACTTTCTATTACTGTTAATATTTCTGAACATTAACATATGCGCCACCATAAAATAGCTTTTCAAAGTGTTGGGTTCATTACTACTTTTAAGTGTCGCATTTGGATCGCGTTCGCGAAACATTAGTAGCGTATCTTTTTTAGTAATCCGATCCGAACGATTTTACGACTGCAATACGCCCTTGCATCGCGTGCACCTTAGCGTCAGCCGCGTATAAACAAACTTGCCACTATATTTATGCCGCATTTCACGGAGCCGGCGTAACGTCAAGCCGGTGGTGTCCGAAGCGGTTTGATTTTAGAACGCCATACCTGACCGTAAATTATAAATTGATTTACTAAGTCTGCGGGCTCTGGGAAGTTACACTCACGGTTATGTATTTATAACTCGTACGTGTGGCTGACTGCCTCAGATTTATTTCTTTGAGATTAAAGATATTGTAGCCGTGGTAAGCATAGTCCGTTAGCTATATTTGCCGGATTACTTTCCCAATTTATTTATGCAAAATGTTTGTTTGAGGAATTCTTCTGTGAGTGCTGCCTCTGCTTAAAAAGAATTTTGAATAGTTCTTGAAATTTGACGGAATTATGGACCTTGCATCTTACATATTCACAGAACAATAATCTAAACAGAAATCATTTTAAATATAAAGAAATCTGTATCAAGAAGGGATAAAAGAAAAAAGAGAGTATTAGCACTCAGCATGTAGTTTCGGCCTCTTATTATGTACAAGCTCGATCAGGATCTACAATATTTGTTTATTCCTAACAAATCAAACAGTTCTTTTAAGGATACTATTCTTAAAACTTTCTTGGCAGAGTTTGTTCAGATTTGGATGTTGTCGTAGCTAGATAGGAAAATATTGTGAAATTGACCCTTACCTTTAAATTGAATTACACCCACAGCTAACTTGGCTGGCTTTGCTGTTGACTTCGTTGTTGTTGTTCCTGTTGCTGCTCCCACCAAGCCATCACATGCAGCATATTTTCTTTGTGTTCCTCAGGGATTTCATCTTCCTCGTGTATCGTAATCGAAGGCGGCTCGACCTTGAACGTAATATCCAACGCAGGACTGACAGATCTTCCATTATAAGCTGTCATGAAGGCATTGGTATCACTTTTGTCAATAGAGTTTGGGGACATCGAGTTTTCACTGTAAACTTCTGGCGAGAGCGAGGCATTGGTATGAATCGAATTTAGAATTGATAAGTCTTGAACATCACTAAATTCCAAGTCAGAAGCATCAATGATATTTGGATCAGTCAGTAGGCTTTCGTTCACCATTGGAATCAAGTGATAGGAGTTATTAATTTTGATATACTGTTGTTGTGGTGGTGGTGTGGATGTTGTCGAGAGGTCGTCGTCTTCTATCGATGGCGATATCACAGGATAAACATAAGTGGTCCTCGTTTGCGAAGCGGAACTTGGCGGAGTTGTAGATGAGGGAATCGAAGTTATCCTTGAAGTATTCCCATCAGCATCATCAGTTGCTAAGATGTGTTCAAGGCTTCTGATATATTCGACAGCCATTCTAAGGGTTTCAACTTTGCTTAATTTCTTATTACCACCTTTACCATTACTAGACTCGAAAGCTGCAGCTATGGAATTAGGAATATGTTGTCGTAGATTTGCAAAACCGTTATTCACCTGCTTAACGCGATTTCTCTCTCGTGCATTGCGCCTGGCTACCGCGACTGGCGGTGGATTCGTAGCATACTTCACGTCCTTCACTGTCTTGGTCTTTTTCTTTGCAGTGTTTGTAAGAAGGACATCGTTTTTGCAGTCTAGGCTTTCCGATAGTAATTGCGGTTTGCGTATTATGACTATATCGCGTCGATCCGCGATGGAATTCGTATTGTTTGTTTGCTGTTGTAAAACGTTCATTTTATACAAATTACCACCGAACTGTACCACACTTATTCCGGTCATTTATTTAGTTGGAAATTTCGCGGTTTTATTGTTCTCTTCTTTTATTTTTGAGGTTCGCAACGATGTCACTTTTGAAGCAAGTTCGATGTGCGATGACACTATAAAAGTAAAAGTCACTGTCGAAGAGGACAATTAAAACTGTTAATCTTCGATTCTTCAATTAACACTAGTTAAGCTCTTCGTATGACGAGATCGCCGCCGGTTTGTTGTGCTTGGTATCGTCGTACGTGTCGTCGTAAGTTGCGATGTTAAAAACGTCATGTATTGTAGTGAGTCTCTCTGAACTGTTTCGGCGCTGGTGAGACACAGACACAGTCGAAGAAGCGGATGACGTAGTTTACCGGACATGTAATTATGATGGCGCGCATTCAATTGAACTTATTATCTTTGTCGCGTGCTCGAGTTTCTAAGGAACAAAATGAACTACCAATTTTAACGTAACTTTTGCACAGACGGCACGAGACCAGTACAAATAAACCCCTCCCCCTTGGAAAGCGGGGTAGTTTTTCGATCATACAGCTGTTAGTTACTATATACACATAAATATGTGTGTATTATACACACGGACTAAAGGTATACGGGAATATAAGGGTCTTTCCGATTAGTACATATGTGAAGGCGATGCGATTGTATGCGTGATGTAGGTAGGTAACGTGCGTGAGTCGTATATAAGAAACGATGCATCTGAGACTGTGTGAGTGTGTGGATTTAGAATGTAAGGATAGGGGAGGGGTCTATAATCGTGGAAATAGCGGTACCTATTTTGATTTTTACACATGCGCTCTGTTTCGGTAGGAAAAGAGCTAGTTAAGATTAAAGATATATTTATTTAATTCACCGAAATGCACTCGTTAGAGATTTACATACATGAATATCAATGACCATAACTGCGAATATAAGGGAGTTATGTAGTGCCTTTATATGTTAGATTGTCCTTTTAATGTTGTTTTGGTAAAAGAATGTAGTAATTAAATTGGAACCAGTTGGAAGTGGAAAAGATATGTTTTGCAAAAGCGTTTTGTGTACAATGGTATACAATCATAGTGGATTGCTGGTGATTTATCTCGACTGACTAATTCTGCTTGCACGTTCTTGTCACCTTCGATCTTATTGTTGCTATTCCAAGTAAGTTAGTAAACATTATTTTAGTAGCTACTAGAGTAAAAAAGCAAGAGATACTAAGCTATTGAAACATCTGCTCATTCATCGTGTGCCTGATATAGTTTGTATTGCGATTTCCAAGAGCAACCGAAACATTCCATCGAATAACAAAGTTGATTTCCAATGTATTGTAACGGGTTTGCGAAATTTAAAGTTAAAGTTAAAACTCGAGCTTAACTATGTTATAAAATACTGCCTTATTTAATTACTCAGTTTTATATTTAAGAACTGGTTACTAACGTCTTCCATCTATTTATACCTGGATACCCCGAGTAAAGTGCATATGTTCTATTGAAATTGCAAAGCAAATTTTTCGGATATTTTGAACATTTCCTAGTTCTTCGTAAGGTTCATATTTGCCATCATCGATTTACTGCCACGTTTCTCGTTTGGAATGAGTGTGCTTGTGGAGATTTATGATCACTTCTAAGCAAACACGACTGATAATCAACCATACCACACTTTTCTTCTATCATTGGGCTTGGGTGTTTTGTTGCAAACTACGCAACATTAATTTACACATTGAAGGCAAAACATTTCCAAAGCTTTGTTGAAGTAGTTTAAGCGAAACCAATCGGAGTTCTGGCGTCGATTAATAACTGTAAATGAACAGAATGGAAAGAATCGGAAACAGTAATAGACTTCCGATCCCAAGGGACAGCCGAAACAGTGGACTACGAGGGCTGAATCGGTTTCGAAGAAGACGAAGCTTGTTCCACGGTCGGGGACAATGATGGCGACTGTTTTTTGGGATAGTCATGGAATTGTGTTAATCGACTATCGTGAAAACGGAAAACAATAAGGGGGGTATATTACGCCTTATTACTTGACAAGCTGTACGCAGAAATTGCGAAGAAACAACAATAAGAAAAATAAGATTTTGTTTCGCCAAGATAACTGGCTCACACATCAGTGGCTGCCATGGCAAAAATTTACTATATTAAATGGAACATCCTGTATATATTTACGTTATTAAAGATCCCTAATTACATTCAATTCAACCCGAGATTATGAAAGTAATCTGTTTTGTAGTTTCTGTGTTACAACTGTTTCTGTCAACCATTCACCAGACACCGGTCACCATTGTTTGTTGCTGGGAAACAGTTAACTGCGCATGCTCCCTACAGCGAGGGGATGATAGTAACAGAGCCATAAAACACTTTACACACACACACACACAATTTACACACTGCGTCGTCACTAAAAAACATTAACAGTCAACGTCACCCACCGTCATCTCAGCCCATTCACTTGACAAATTTTATTGCTAAATTTGAAAGAGTTTGGATGCATGAATACTTTCTTTGGGACAAGTGATTTTTCATTTCTTCAGCAGAAACAATAGCTCGAGAACTACAGAGGAAGTCACTTTCATAATCGTGGGATGAATTGTGCATAGTTAGGCATAGTTTAATAATGTAAAAATATACAGGTGTCCCATCTAAAAAAGTGAATTTTACTGTCACGCTTTTTTATAACACACCCAGTATATCGGAACATATTTTCTAAAGTACAACTAACATTAGATTACATCCCCAAAATATTAATTAAGTATCTAGCATGCTGCAGCTCCAGTAATAACAGACGGACGTACTATTGCTGTACCCTGTATATTTAAGCTCCATCATTTAAACCGAAAGAAATTCCAACACAAAAAAAAAATAATTCGTTGTCATCACAGAAAGCCAACCATTTAATAATCGTACATTTTTGATACTTTTTCACGTAGGTAGATTACTTAAAAAGCTGGCTGCACAAAGATACTAAATGACAGGCAAAAGGAACAGCGTGAAATTATTTACTTACTAAGGCATATTATTACGTTTACTTTTTGCCTCTGACAAACATCGTAATTGTCGAGAAATAAAAAAAATGAAAGCGCAAATAAGTGATTTTTCAGTAACCGACTGCTCGTATATCCAGCTGGGATTAAGGCATAAGCTTATTATCTGGATGCGTTGGCGATTGATTATGTTTGCGTAAAGAACAAATTATTGTAATTTGTTTTAACGCAGCGGTGTTCTTCAATGGAAACCTAACAATTACGGATATTTTGCTGGTAGGTCGAGTTATTACAAGTAATGACTTATTTGTTGCTAAACTTATAAAAAGAGATTGTTCTCGGTATTGTTTGTGTTGTTTCTTTTTGAAGGTATAAATCTGCAGCTCGTTCTTATAAGTCAAAATGTTCAAGAAACTGTAAAACGAAAAATTAATTATAAAGTTTTGAATTAGGTCAATGAGTCGGCAGGGTGACTCCAGTTTGCAAATGTAATATAGCACGCATTTTATGCATGACCCAAAGGTTAACCCTGCGGCCGATGGGAATTAATATCCGGACTGTGAGAAAGAGCAAAAGAAGTAGAGGCATGCTGGTACCAACTCACATAACCGTTAATACACGAAGAAAACTTCGTATGGGCTTGCCCATATTAAGCCAGATGAGCGTGCGAAATTAAGAAGTCCACGTAAGAATTATGATTTCACTTACCCTACTGACGAACTGCTTAAATAGTAAGAAGAAAAATATTTAAATGCGTTTGCACAATATCAACCGAGGATTTAAAATAGAACTGTAATTGATGTCACACTATACACCAATATTTACGTATATTCTAATTGAAAAAAATGTTACTTATATTGTATGTTTCAATTGGCGTCTGATATTTTAGCAAGTAAACTGAATTATTTAAGCGAGCGTTGCGCCAGATTAATCAAAAGCAAAATGTTTTGTTATTACTTATTGTACGTTTGGAAGCTTAACTAATGTTTTATTTCAGACAAGGCAATTGAAGGTTGTAAAATCAAAAAAAAAGCATTAATTTAAGAAAGTGATTAAGTTCGTGTACTTGGGACTATTGTTGACCAATAAATAAGAAGTCAAAAACAAAATTCAAGTGGTAGGAGGAGGAAGGCAACTGCCCTGTAAGCATATCTTCAGATTGGGTAAAGTTTACAACTAAATAATTTTTGGAGAGAAAATGTATAATAAAGATGGCAGTTAAAACAGAAACTAGAAGAAATTTGTGTTTTACATTTATTGGCCAGTATGACTAGGAAAACGCATAAATATATATTCTTTTAAAGTCTGAAAAATACTCGAAATTCTGGAACTTCCATCGTTCACCATAATTGGCAACTGGGAAAAAGGAGTCAATGGTGGACATAATAATCAGTAATAATTAATAATAAAATTGCTGTGGTGAAAATAATTCAACTAAACCTTCCATTCACTTTCAGAGCAGATTTAATAGAACACCTACATGTCAGAACCTATTAAAAATATGTGTTTACAAAATTTATTACGTATGATGCATATTTTTATTTCTTTTTTTTGAATGCTGAACACATTCATTAACTATTAATTTTCAGGTTTTCACATGTAGTAACGGTAGCTAAATATAACAAATTACAGCTACACAATCGATTTTTTGTTTGCATATTATTTCAGCAAGGATTATGTGTTGAGCTGCCTATACTGTATGCCATTTGTGTTTTTTTCTTAAATAATAACAATAATAATGAAAAATATTTCGCTGTGTTACAGCTCATAAGTGCACATTCGTGAAAGGGCGTAGTTAGTTGACTAGTTTGTCCTATAAATGTGGTTGACGTGGAAACATATATGGATGAGAGCATCTAATTAAAAAATGAATAAAACCCCTGATTATAGTGGCCTAATTTTTAATTTTAAATATATTTTATTACATTTTAACGTTTCGATGTCCAAAATGTGATCGTCTTTCTCAATTTTTTTTTCAAACATTTTTTTGACAAAAACAGAAATTGAGAAAGACAATCTTGAACGTTAAAATGTTATAAAATTCAGTTGAAATTAAAGATTAGACCATTACAATCAAGATGTTTTATTCATTAATTAACCATAGCCAAGGAAATGTGCGAGAAATCCCATAAATGGTTCTTTCTTTTAATACCTAATTAAGGATACTCTAATCACATAATTTGTGGAAATATTTGCAAATACCTCTACGACCTTGGCATCACGATCTGTGAGGGTCGCAAGGATCGACTAGTAGTTTAGTCAGCTCCGGAATAAACAAAATTAATAATGAAGTTGGATTGCCACCTAACCGCAATGTACAGGCGCGGGATTCGCTATGTAACAGCTCGTCACGTGGTAGACCTGACTTTTCCTTACTTGACTACGGCTAGAGTGGATTTTCGTAACATGTTTTAAATATTCCTGATAATTTCATAATAATGATACAAACTTAAAAATCAGTTTGCTCAGCTTGATATTTAAATTCAAACTTGCACTCATAAAACTTAAAAAAAGTTCTCAACATTGATATATTCTAAGCGTATGCATTATGTTATGTAAAATGCATTTAAGTGGGCCATACAAAAAGAATCGTTTTGTTTTAAATAACGCAGTTCTCATATGTTTTTCCTGATTAATTAAGAGCACGATAAATTTAAAGGTGGATGTTTAAATATATTACCCACCAGCATTTCAAAATATAATAGTGAACCATCTACCAACAATCACGGAGATAGAACTAACATCGTATACATACGACTATTTCAATTAGAGCCACCACTTTCCACTTAGGTGTACTGATGAGCTGTGATGCAGAGAAAAGCACGTCTACACATCGCTGTTCTTGGTATCTGGTTCATTAGCTTGGTGTGTTTGATGCCTCCAACCCTCGCAAATTGTGAGGCACTACAAACTGTTCACTTCTGTAGAGGTCGATATAGCAATTAGTTCCGAGATATCCAGTGATTAAAGTATCTTTGATTAGATACCTTACCAACTATAGGTTGCTTTGACGGGAAGTAGTGAGATTAAAATTATCGGACAATATGTTGTGCAACCATTAAAATTGGCCATCTACATTGCATGGTTCATACAAAGGCCTTTAATAAACAACATACTTGGCAAATGCGTAATAAATCTGACATACTTAAACGGACTTACTATAATTAGTTTATTTCAATCGTCATTTATGCTCAACTTTGCACGAAAATAGAAACAAATTTCCAAAATGCGGTGTAGTTGGATTCATTTTTAATTACCTTTCCAAAAATAAAAATATGTAAGGCATCACTGCTGGTGACACCGAATTTAGGAGATACTTTATGACCTTACTGTATGTACAATTATATACGCGTGTATACATACATATGTTAAAAGTTCTTAGAATGTCGGGGTAAATAAAAAATTAGGAAGCCATTACGTTTCCAAGAAACAACTCGACTTCGCGGGAAAGGCATCGAGCTAATAACAGTAATTGGTGCAGGTTACACCTCTAGAAAACAGATTGATATAGACGCACTAGGAGAACGATGATGAGAACGATATGACACAAAGAGAAACTAGAGGCGATAGATCACAGTTCCAAACGGATCATTACAATTACATCGTAACGCATGTAGCACCAATTCTGATTCAATAAAATTATTTTCCTCCATAGATTAAGTAAATAATATGTCAGTCTAATAATATCTCCAAATATAATTTGTACGACCATGTACCGTTATTGAAAACAATTACCAGCAGCACTTTCGGCTACACAGTAAACATAACGAGCAGAGATGATGATTGTACAACACAGAACGTTTTACGGCATATATCAGACGTAAAAAATAAACTATTCATTAGGCTGTATTCCCGCTTATATTCGATTGGTTATTTATAGGCTACTAACAAGTCACACATAATATTACAATTACATAGGGATCACGACTATGCTATATAAAGAGTTGACAACTTTGTAGTGTACGTAATTTTCTCTACCAGCCTTCGAGATTAGATGTTCATTTAGCTAAGCATATACATATATCGTGAAATTTACAGCCACGATGAAAATGTAATCAAGAATCCCCCACTGGTAAAAACGTAGTTGGCGCTTTATACAACCCGGGCACTATGAATTTTAAGCTCATTAACAGTATTACGATAATAACAAATACGTACGGTATTAATCACTGGGATACAATTCTACCAAAGTATTTACAACGGCTGGGGCACGCCGAAGCGAAGAATGAAACGTTTTCCTTTTGAATATAAACAACCTCCTTAACGTGAGCTTTTTTCCGTAATATATTAACGTAAATAATATAAACAAATCTAAGGAATACGTATGGTCGTGAGTATTATGTATCTGATATATGTACATATGTGTATTGGTATTTAGTAACAATTATTTATGATTATGAGAAATGTCTGGTGCATGCTATTAAAATTTTCAATAGCCTGTGATATCGTATTTTATCTTGTCAAAGGAGGCACCTGCCATTTGAACTTTCCCTTTGAAATAACACTTTCTTCTATAAATAGGCAAATAAATTATACAAGGGAGCGTTTTTGATTTTGCGGAATGGGGCAAATGGAGAAAAGATAAAAATACAGAATTACATTTCTTTTTCAATATATTAACTTCCAGTTTTCAGATCTTCCAACTAGCTTGCATATACCTTCATCAAAACTTTGTCTGAAAAATACGTCCTTTACTGCTTGATCGCTCGTAAATTTCTTCCCAGGCAGTTTTTCCTTCATTTTCGGGAAGAGGTCTAATCACTCGGAGCCAGGTCTACACTAGAGAGTGATCCAAGTTATTGGCGCTTACCTTAACGCGGGACAGACAACGCAACTCGACTTTTGTGAACGGAAGCATTGTAGTGCAGGCGCAGGACACCTATCGTCAGTTTTTCCTTCTTTTTTCTTTAATGACTTCTTTAGTTGCTCCAAAATTAAAGCTGTAGTATTCTCCTGGTGTAGAAATTATCTTTGTAAAATTCCTTGTGGGTCCCAAAATACCGTTGCGATGTGTTTCCCGGCTGACTGTGAGACCTTAAAACATTTGGGGTGGCGCTGTGTCCAAGAACATTTTAGGAGCCGTTGCTTTTACAGCCGCATAAGCATTTTCGGCACCTCACCCCCATTTTGCGCTGACCTTAGTCATGCCAAGGTGGTTACAAAGAATTTTAAAAATGGTCAGACGTTTCAATCATTTCTGCGAGTTGTTTTTTCTTTAGTCGGGCATCTTCCAGTATTGATTTTTCGACTTTTTGAATAAGTGAAGTGGTCACTTCGATATGTCGCTCCGGGCGTGGGTTGCTTGCAAGTGATTCCCTGCCCTGCTTAAAGAGACTGTCATTTATTTCACAATGGTTTGATCAGATTTTCCGTGCTTTGTAAGGAACTTTATAACAGCGGACGGAATACTCGATTTTCTTCATAGTTCACACTCTTTTCTATCGAGTTGCTTGGTTGACATAGTTCGAAGACTAGTAAAGTAATTATGATAATATTTGGTATTATACTTAGAAAATGGTGTAAATCAAATTACTTAAGGTTAGGTTTGCTCACATTTATTTGAAGTGCGTCTTCAATTACACATTAAATTCGAACAAATTTTGCTGAGATTACTATATGTTTGAGGAAGCTGTCAGCAGCTATTAGAAACTTTCCCAGTTCGTATTTCAGAGTGCCTACTTATACACGGTGGGATAGATTAAATTTAATTTATGGAAATAATCCATGGTCTTCCTTAAAAAATTGTATTCAAAATAACGCATGAGACTAGTGTTTGACACATTAGCGAAATATCGATTTCCTCAACTACTGACATAAGCTAAAGGACTCCATTTTTTTGACGCTACAGTGAATATGTTAGGCCTAATAAGCCCACGTACGTATTAAAATGTTAATACCATTTACTGACATTTATTCTAGGGTTGGCAATAACGTAAGGACAAAGATGCACATAAGAATTAAGGATATTTCAAAGAAGTAGCCATCAATATTGGTTCTCCTCACAAAATTTGCAAGAGTACGAAATAAAAAAATGTAAACATTAGGAAACTTGAAAGGCGAAGCTCTTTCTCAAACGGACAATACACTATTATAGCTATTAAAGCAATGCAGATAACACGGATAATTTTTCTTGACAGTGCGCAATTATACCAAGAACTGTTAATTAGAAAAATATTTAACAAATTCGAAGATATGTTTCAGAAGCTCCTGGACTTCCATTTTCAATTCGGTTAGAGGGTTAACCCCTTTATTCAAACATACTCTTTCCAAACAAGAGATCAATATTCTCGCAAAAAATAAATTAATATACTACATATAATTATGGCATAAGCGTATTATTTAATAATAAAACTCTGCTAAAATACCTTCACGATTCCCCATTCACTCGAAAGCGAATAACATGCTGCTCCGGTCGACTGTATACATCGTGAGACCATATGGAACGGTGGTTTCGCTAAAGAGATATCCTGTTGATTGAAAGAGCCCTTGGATGCCAAATGTTGGATCAAATGCCGTGTAAAAATAGATATCTCTTAAGTATCACATGTGTTAGTAATTGCACGTTTTACGTTTTTGGTGCGCCATGTGGCGACTAACAATACTTACGATGTCGCGTATTCTTGTTTTCTTTTCCCTTGAATATCAAATTTAAGGAAAAATTCTTGCCCATGTTGGCGCTCATACGTATGTAATTTTATGAAAGGGAAGTTTGCTTAAGAGTAGTTGTTTCCTTATTACATATTAATGGAGAAGGGGTTGTTATGTTTAGTACTACTTAAGAATACGCCAACAAATATATAAAACTACGTTTATAATTACCTTGCGGTATAGCAGGTACCCCCTTTGTTCTTGGCGTAATTGATAAGTTTGCAGTCGCATTACTTTACAGAATTAGGTGACGTGGCAGTTAGCAAGAAGCAGGTAGTTTTTGACATCAGCTAATATCCGCAAAATTAAAAAAATTAAAATTGCACTATTAAACTAGCAATGCTTCAAATGTTTTTTATACTTTTAAGATACATATCTTTGACAATTTCTTTCAAACACCTTCATATTCATCATTATTTAATGATTTTATGCGAGCCCCAAAGAAATACTTCTTTAATCTGTTTTAACCTGAAGAAGTAAAGTGTTGTTCTAAATAGCATTTACACGGAATGATTCGCATTCAAAGTTGCGCATAAGAGGATTATAGAATTGTCTTCAGTAGCAAAATTAAGCATGGAATTGCTGCAGCTAATTGAATTCAAGACTAAGTAAAAAATCTATTTGTTTACGCATCTTGTTATTTTTAATAGCCTCTCTCAATGTTCAGGTTATTCTGAAAATTGCTTGTTTTTCTCATTTCTTTTTTTTCTTTTTTCTTTCTTTCTTCTTCTTTATCCTTCTTCCAGTTTCTCTATTCTTTTTTCTTTTCTTTCTTCTTCTCTCTTATTCCTTCTTTTAACTCTTCTTTCTTTCTTCTTATATCATCTTTTTTCTTCTGATATGAAAGTATGAAATTAAACTAATTTTTTATACAGAGGTATTTAAAAGTAACAGAAGCAACAATATGGTTATGTATTTACTAACGATTAAATAACCTTCCAATACCATTCCTGATTATATATGTTATTACAAGTGCTCCGTTACCTACGCTCAATACCTGCTAAAGCTTAATTGATGGTTGCTCTTGGGGAAACAATAGCATATTTTTTTATAATTGAGAAACATGCCCATAATTTCAAAAAACAAAACGTATCCGCTACTTACCTTTTTCTGTTATGCTGTTATTGTGGATTTAAGTAACGTTTCGCCATGAATTAGTGACAGAAAGAATACATGTTTATGTTTAAGCTTCCACATTCTCCTTGGTAGAAAGGAAGAAATTTGTATTTGTATCATGGTGATTATTTTCCCTACAGCGGGGCTTTCGTTTCTAAAACTCCGTACTATTTACAGAACATCTCAACGAAGTTCCGCCAAAATTGATTTGATACAAGTTCCTTCGCATTACGCAAAACCAGCGTACCTTTACAGGCGACCAGTGAAACATACCGTCGTGCATTCGACGCCGCAAAAAATCCCTTCTCACTACTTACCTGGACAATTTTATCACTGGCAGTTATATTAAAGAATAGAAAATCCAAGCAATTGTTGTGCAAATCCATCCCGAATAGTCGCGTGTCGGGAAGTGTGGCTACCAGACAGACCCAAACCATCAATTCGCTTTTTCGCTCGCACCAATCACCGGCGTATTCAAAGTCGGGTGCTTAGAGAGAGACGCGAGATCAACTATCGCATCGTACAGGCATAAAAGCCGAACAGCTGAACATCTGGCGTTATGGTCCCCTTCTTTAGGTTAGTCCGTGATCCCTCTACCTCCTTTTTGATGTTACCCTTCAGGTTATAGGTGAATATTGCAACTCCTATTTCTTTTAATTTATGATAGACATTGAAATTACTGTTATAGCGGAGTATGTTTCTAGGTTAAATAGACTCCCAGATTGGAAGGGAGTACGGTGCTAAGGAGTGATTAAACTTTATATGTTCTCATGTAATGTATGACGCAAATAGGTTACCTGAAGTGGAATTTAGAGTACCTAGTTATGGTACTGAAATATTCCGTTGCCTTGCAAGATACGTTTTGTTGCATTCCACTCCTCCTAATAAAAGTCACATCAGGTTTTGGTGCATGTCAATTACAGATCCATTTTATTCTAGCTCCATATTGGTTGATTTAATTTTGACAAGAGTAAGTTGGAGTATATTTTGTGTAAAAATTCAAAAGAAAATGTAATAAAGAATATTAGAATAGCTGCGTAATTTCATCAACGTGTATAGCGGGCGTTTTCAACTTCATATAACGTTATCGTTAATTCTCTATTATATCATTTTTTCTTTGTGAATACATATAAAATATTGTTATCTCTTAGTTGGTGCAATATTATACATTTTCGTTAAAAATCCTTTCACTAAATCAATAACATTTTCTCTATATTCAGAGAAAATTTTTTAAATTTTTGATAATACAGGTTACTGTATCGTACACACAAATCTACCCAAAACATGTACTTCAAAAAGCAGCATAAATGTGTCAACATTACTAGCCCTAAAATGTGGACTAGGAAGCATAATCAATAAAATAATGCCACAGAATTGCAGGCCTCTAAAACTGTTTTTTGTATTTTGATGTTGCTAAATATGCAAAAAACTAACTACTCTAGAAATTTTTGACTTTATGTTTGTTTTGGCGCTTAGGTTTGAGGCATATCCTGAACTTTCAATTGTGCGTATTTTTGTTAATTATTTTTGAGTTTTCTGAGCAATGCCAACAAAATAAAATTCTTAAAACTAAGCGAAATAAGAAACTGCGGTTTTTCGTGTAATTTAAATGTCTATGTAAGGATATATATGATGGAGGGTTTCGAATGTTAAATAACTAAAATAGAATGTTTCAAGAAACTTCCTTTCAAATACCCTCCACTTGAAGGTTAAAATTATTCAATAATGGACACTTATGAAAAAATGAAAAAATTCCTGATTCCTGTAAGTGGTGTCGAATTGACATAACAAAACTTTGCTTTAATCTATGAGTCACACTGATGACATTTACATTTGGGCCCCCGAAAATACCCTCCAAATATGTTAAATTGAATTTGATGCCTTGAATGAAAGGTTACTTTCCTATGATTATGCAAATGCTTCACTTACTCTCGAACAATGTGATCGTTAACACTCGAGTATACTTTGAAATAAAATGAAGGCTTTGCGTTTTGCCGTAATGATGGAGATAGATTTTCACAATTTCCTCAATTTCACTTTTGCCGAAAGGGTGGAAACTAGCTTTAAGGTGTTTGTGTCTCAGCAAGAGTTGTTAATGGAATATATCTAGATAAGAATATGCAACATAAATACAACAACTACTGAAAAGATTTGAAGCAACTGGATCTGTAGCGAACAAGAAAAGGCGTAACAGATGAAATACCGAAATTGAAGCAGTTGGAGATTTTACCATGGATTTAATTAGAATAGATATAGAGTGACCGAATGGCCTACACAATCATGGGACTTGATAAGTGTCGACTTCCTTCGCTTGGGCCATTGAAGTTCAGTAGTTTATAAGCTTATGAACCTCAATCGGGAGATAGAAAAATCACTCTGTGTAAATGGTTTGTGTTTAGTTGGGTGTGGACACTAAACCTAGGATTAACCATGAGCATCAGATTATTAGAGCATGTTCTTGGAAAGTGACCAGAGCAGCAGTAGAAATAAAATTTCTGCAGTAATGCGAGAAAATATCTGTGGAATGTACATAATTACATAGCAAATTATTCCGAAATAACTGTATTATTACCCAACATACCTAAACAATATCAATAAAAATTACAATGGAAAACATGTTTATACAGTTGTGCTCATAATGAACATGTAACTACGATTCAACAAGTAAAGTGCACATGCCACTATCATATCATGAACCAAAACAACTGCTCGTGTAAACTCACGATTAAATCGCGCATACAAGTATGTGTAAAGGGGAAAAAAACGGAGGGTGAAACCCCACGTATATTTGTGAGAAGATAAATTAATCAAACTGATTTATCAGTCGCGCATGTTGCAATTGGGGGAAAATTCCGGTAAAAAGAGCGTGGAAAATGCGTGGGCGTTAGGAATTGTCAGTTATAAAAGATAAATAGAATATAGAATACAGCGTCAACCGATACACAACTATATCTATAAAATATAAGGTACATATATGGAATTTTAGTGGTACTTCTTATGATAGGTGGCTTACGAAATATTACACTGCTTGAATTAAGTGCCAACGACATAAGTCGTAAATTAACAATAAATTAATGGGACTTGATAAATACCAAATCATGTAATATTTTTCAACATTCTCCTTATTTTTGTATCAAGTTTAGGTGATGTTTATAAAGGGGTATACATTGTATTCTTGGCTAATTTCTTCACATTAATAATGTCACGAGTCGATTGTAAACCCGAGTTACAATTCGGAAGCGACTCGGATTCATTGCTACAATATTAATTCCTTAGTAAAGTTCACTTCGATTAGCTTCGTTACGAATTACAGATTTGAGTTGTAATTAAAAAGAATATAGTATGGGAGTGGATTAATATGTATGTACACAGTGAAACTTTCTTTAACAATTACTGCGATTAACCGGACTCCTTCTAAGTAGACATTTTATTTAGTCCCAAGCATTTAAATGAGGAATTCCTAATAAATTGATATATGGGTCATTCTCTTGAACGAATACGGGTAGATATTTAGCTATTTGACGATTATAAAGTTTCTATTAAGCGGACGCGAGAGTTGAGCCTTTACAATTCACTGCCGTGAATTCCCTGCCTTTGTCGTAGTGACATAGTTTTAGGTGTACACATATTTTTTAGTTCCAAAGTCGACGCCCTCTGAAAATGTACTTTGCAATTTTAAATGTTTGCTGTTGCGTTTTTTATGGAAAATTCTAAGTTTTAATTTATTGCTTATAAAATACTACGATGAGCAGGAGCTTACATCACGTGAATCATACTATTAGCAAAACACAGGCCGCGGAAATAATCACTAAGAAAGATGGATATTTAAAGCAACGGTAAATAAATGCCAGTCGAAATAATAAATAATGTTTTTTAAGTGAAGGCTTTAAAATAGACCAATTTGCATATTAATTAACATATGAAATTAGGAATAAGAACGTACCAAACATGCTGAGAAATTAGATAATTGTAATTTGTCAGCTTCTAGTGGACGAGTAGATAGACCCAAAGATCGGCATAACATTCACTATTGCTTGATCTCTAGTGAAGCCACAAGAAAATGTCACGAATTTCACAAATGTTAATTAAACCGTGCAAGCTCTAGGGCAGACGAAAAGGTCTTTTTCGAGTCTTACCTTTAAAGGCTGTAGTATTAAAGGAGTGAGACGTGTTATATACAACTTATCAAAAGAAAGATTAACTATATGACACTGTGCGAATACGGTTGCTGATAAGGAAAAAAACTGTTGGTTGCTGGAAAATCAGCTCTTTTAAAAATGCTAACCTTGATCTTCTTCCAGTCCATTGGATGACTAATTCTATTACGACAGAGTGGGCTTGATCAAAAAATGATCAATAAAAACCGAAAGATTTTAGTACCAGTGGACAATGCAGGGCCTCATCTAAGCTAAGGATGTACAGTTAAAGAATGTTAAACTCATATTTTTACCGCCAGATACAACATCGTATTGCTAGCCACTGGGTCAAGCCAATAAAGACTTAGTACGGACATATGTATAATTTTGTCATATTTTGCTACAAATTGAGAATTCCAACTCAGTTCATAATTCAGTCAACTCTATTGCTGTATTAGGTGCTATTTGTTTAGTTCAAAAATCATAGTATAATGTTTTGTTCCATAGTATTAAAAATTGGAAATAGGATTTCGACAACCAGATGTAGAATTTCAAGCTGATCAATTCGATCCAGAAGATGAAGTTTCTGCAACAGTTGAAACGTGTAAGTTAATAGTGGGATTTGATGTGCAGAAATTTATAGATATTAGCGCCAATTCGGACATAGAAGACAATAATCTAGATGACTTTTTTCCCAATCATTTAGAAAATAAAAACATAGATACGTAAAGGGGATAAGGAAGGTGCGACTGAAATTCCTAAACCTTCAGTTGCTCTTTTCTCCTTCTTTCCTCAATCGTTTTCAATTTTTCACAGTTACATCATTACAATATATAGGAAATATACATAGCTGTTGTAAATTAATCGATTAAATTGCTTACTTATGGTCGTTAGAAATATGTATTTTTTAGGTAGGAAGTTGTATTAACATTGGTGACATCTCGCGAGTCCATCAAATTATAAAAACGGTCAGTAGAGATGAACTAGAAAGATTAAAATAAACCAGAGATTACGATAGTGAGATTAAGCCGTAAAATTAATGAAACATATTTCTTACAACATAAAACTGCAGTAGTTTAATTGCTTTACAGTTTTAATTGTAATCCTTATTGGTGACATGACTGCATGAATAAATCCAATTTTTTCCACTTTGTTAAATAGAGATGAAAGACTTGTTAGAACTTATAGGGGGATATTTCGAAGTCTCTAGACGATAAAACGAATTAAAGAGCGTTTAAAAAACGAGTCCAGAGTATGTAACGGAGGAAATAAAGGCGAGATGTAGTT
This sequence comes from Oryctes borbonicus, assembly GCA_902654985.2. Classification (NCBI taxonomy): domain Eukaryota; kingdom Metazoa; phylum Arthropoda; class Insecta; order Coleoptera; family Scarabaeidae; genus Oryctes; species Oryctes borbonicus. The sequence goes on along the minus strand of LR736879.1, from coordinate 555,948 downwards.
AAAGAACGATTAAAGATATTCCGAGGCGCGATCCGAAAACAGTTAATAATCGTAACTTGGCAAGCGTACTTAGCGGCGGCAGTTATGCGAAAAATGTCCACTTTAAACGCTTGAAATCGATTCCGTCCGCCGATGCTTAATTATTTAATTTAATGGGCGACTACAATAGAACGCAAGAGCGTTCTTTCCATCAGCCGATGACTGGTTAAGTTTTTTGATGATACCTCTTCATGAAAATGTAACGTAATGACTGTAATTGTTATCGGCGTTTCAATGAAATGCAAAATTTTATGTACATACAGGGTGTTTCAAATCAGTATAATTTTCCTGCGATCCACTGCAGAACAATGCTATAGAAATATTTTCATCGTGCTGATACGTTTTATCTAAAACAATAATAAAAATAACTCATGCTTTCCCATCTTCTAAGGTCTATACCAATTGCAACTGGCATTGTCTGATTATGAGTCATGATCCACTATTATATCAGCGCCTATGGTAGTGATAGGAGATCTACGCAGCACATTAGTGCTACAATAATCTCAGTAAAAAGTAACAGTTGGTTCTTCGAATAGAGAAGTTTAAATTCTGAGGTAACCACAGACTATTCAATTTACTGTGCACTAAACTAATTACAAATTTAATTGCTGGAATTACCTTACCTTATTAGCAATGAATTCAAGTAAAATTTATTTAAGATGAATGAGCAATCGCAGCTTCTTTTGGGACTACAAGCCATCAAGAAGATAGCACATACGCTTTGTATACTTTCTTTGGATAAATTCAATAGAATTAGTAAGCACGTCACAAATAGAATCACTAATACAAAGGCTGATACCTAATTAATGATAAAAATTTTGAATTACTTGCACTTGTTTTATATCACTAAGCAGATTATCTATATCAACAGAAAAATGTCGAAAGCCAAACCTAAAATGTGACAGGCGACAACGGAAACATTCAAAAAGGAATTACACGAATTCATTCACTTGCTTTAGCAATAAATAAGATATCTTTTGATTGGTGCAGTAACGGTGTAGATGACCTCCTTAGCTTATTCGGACCATAGTCCTACTCAACTAAATAAATTTTCCAAAACATCCCCAAATTCATCGTTCAGCCTCTGCATCAAAGTGATTTCACATCATCACCGCATATTTTATATGCTGAAATCACTTCTTCAAGTTTGAGATAATCTAAACGAACTAATAGACGGTTTGGAAAAGATTAAAACCTAAAGTATTAGGACAGTTACTATTCTTTGAGGTACTTTTACTTTAGGAAACATCAGATTGTAAGAAAAAGATAATGAACCATTACTTTAAAGCACCCTGTATTTACGGAGAGAGAAACTTGACGTGATGGTAATTAAGTTCTCTTCGTCGACGACTTTTCCCAGGAATATGAGCGAATGTCAGCGCTTTTACTTTACTTTTTTCTTGCAGTCGTTCATGACATAAGTATTAAGGAATGTTTACAAGATTAATCGAAAAGGAAAAAAAAAAGAACGGCGACAAGGGAAACGTCCAACGAGAGGAAGACGAACAACGTCGCTTAGTTGTAATGAATAAAGTTTAATGAGTTAATTATGTATAGGATCGCTAGCGATGCTCACAACGACAAGTCCTGGTTAAACGCTTTGCTCATTGACCTATTGAAAATGCGTAATATAGAGTTCGACCGAAATTGTATGGGTAGAGATTCGTTAGTCTCAAGGCAGACCCTGAAGTTGGGCCGGTATGATATTCGCAGGGCGATTATTAACTGGTTCGGAATGTATTTAAAAAATCAAAGAGTCACTTTGTTACTATTCAATGCCAGTATAGATTCATTTAAGATCTTCTATCTTACTAGTAGGAAGAGCCGTTCCATAAGGGTGTATTTTAGGTCCTGTGTGATCTAGGTTACTTTCTACCTTAGCAAATTTAACAATAATGTATACAGATAACACGAACACAATTGCATGTTGTAGCAATATATCACAGAGCGAAATTATTATTACAGAACAAAATACAATATAACATTTAGGTATATCCTTACAAATAATATCGAAGCACAACGTGGTTGTAAACTTAAATTTTTAAGATCAACTCTTGATGACCATTTAAAATGGCGCTCAACTTGTTGGTATGTTTAATAGGATATGCTATCAAATTCGAAGTATGAGGACCCTTATCGAAATGGACAATTTATTGTACAGTCTTTTTATCATGCTGATACCCATAGTAGATTGGTTTACAACATTACAATCTGGGCAAATCATAATATAGTAAAGATGAATTACTAGATTGCGGGGAATGATAACAGACAGACGTGTAGACCTTACCTTAAAAAATTCAATATTTTTCCATAAAAGGGTGTATATGTCTGAACTTTTAATTTATATAAAAATGAGATTTTTTTATGTAATAGTGACATTCAGCAGCATATAGCAATATCAAAATCCAACTTTTACATACCTTGTTTTTCACTAAAGTTAACAGAAGGGTCTCTCCTGCGGTTTTGGGAAAAAAATTGCACATCGCATTCCACTGTTAATTGGAATTGTTTAGCTTTTTAAATTGAACAGCCCTGTATATTTTCAATTCTTCTGTAGGAAATGTTAAAAATGCAACGCTGCGACACAGGTATCTAATAGCATAGTCCACATTGTTGTTACAATGATGACTAGTTTGGTATATTTATTCACTCAGATCTTCTTCTAGTAATTCACCAAATTCTCGGCCTGTGTCCCACTTTGCTGCTGATAAAGTTAAGTATGATCCAAAACTCGCAATGCAATTAAAACTTCCGTGCAAATTACAACATTAAGAAACGCGTGTTAATAAAGAAACGTATCAATACTGTAAAGGTCTTATTTCAGTAGTTCACCAAATTGAATCTGTGACCCACCTTGTGTGTTAGTTAAGGGGTGAAGACATAACAGAGAATCTTATCAATATCGCTACAGTCTTATAATCGCAGTGTCATACAGCTTTATCTTGTATCAGCATGTATTAAATACTTGTACTTCAGTTGAAGATATTAAATTGCTTCAATACGATTGGTATCCAAGATATTACAAAAAATAGTTCATCAATCAAATATACTTAAAAACGAAATGGCCAGAGTATACTTAACACCATAAAATCCCTATAAATTCCAAAAGATCTATGATCTGGTAGCAGGCCTTTGCAAAGCAACAGGTCTTATTGAACTTTGAAACAAATGTCTTTGCATCAATAGAACAGAGTTCCAAAACAATAATATTTAAGTGTCTGAAAATTTCTGTGTATCCCAAAATTATACTCAATAATTTTTGAGGAGATACATCCTACAGGAGTTTGGCACATTAGTCCCGATTCTCAGTATCTCCACTACTATTCATATCTTAAATTAAAAGTGCTTTATTAATATCCTCCTGAAATGAACGTGACTACAAGCTGGTCCAAAAAAAAATTAGTCTACCAAGTAATCATCTCTTGAACGCTTTAGGTACTTTTAATTGATATAATTTCGAAACGCTCTTTTCTCATTTTATTTAATAATTATTTCGCGCATCATATCACGACGAAAATTATTAACAGCAAATTGTTATGCCTCCTCCGAAATTATGTGCTGCTTATGGTTCGGCGGAAGTTTCCTGCCTAGAACGCATATTCATCGATGGTGGTCCATCGATTCGAGTACGCCTAAATTACTTTCATTTTTGTTTAAAAATAATTTTATAACAAATGATACGTCAACGGATGCGTATAGACTTGAGATAAGTCGAGACTTAAAATTCGTGGAGAACATTTTAATTCAAACAAGCATACAATGTTTTACAATTGTAAATTATAACTACCAATTTCTTATTGTCTTTACACATATTGCTATTCAACGATTTCGAGGATACATTCAAAGCTACTCAGATGCAGATGTTTAAATATATTTTGAACTTGCTTTGCCAGTAGTAGAGATAAGAGAGAGCAGAGATAATCAAATTAAAAAAAAAGAAAGGTTGGCGAGGCTCCCACGGTATAATCATGTACTAATATACCTGCGGCAAATAAGGTCCAGGAGGAAACAAAATCCATATTTCAGGATTGAAAAAAAAAAATGGAAAACAGCAAGCGGTGCTACTTCCTACTTTACGTACACCTGCATTATGTCACTAGAATACAGTCATCAAAACCTTCCACTTCTTTTGCAGTTGCCATCAGTCGTCCAATAACTTATAGTTTAAAATAAAAATAGATACCAAGATGCATACTAAATAATCGATAACTGCTGAGCAAATCTCCTTTCATCAGTAAAGTAAGTATATATTCTTCCTACGAAGAAAAAAGAAAGGGGAACATCAAGGCAATGGGACCAAAATATCAACAGAAGCTGCTTGACACTGTGAGCAATGCAATAAATGCTGCCACAAAGAATGCATGAGCCTGTAGAGAAGTCATTTTTGCCATTAGACTGAGTCAGCACCTGTAATATTTCCCATTTAATCTAAGGTTCCTAGATAGGATTATAGTTGTGATAACATTTTTGATTCCTTTTGTTAAACAGAAGCATAACAACTATAGAAGATAATAACAATGACGAAGACTGAAGAGGTAATGCAAAAGAAAAATAATAGAATAACCAACAGAAAATCGGTAATAATACTGACTTAAAAAATGGAAAAGTGCTAGATCAGTCCGTATGAATTAGGGAATGTTAAAATGCGGAAGAAGGGAATTAAGGGAAGGAATGCAAGAACTGATTGTGAAAATATGGGAGCAAGAAACAATGCCCTAAGAAAGGGGATTAGGAGTTATAGTACCAATCCCAGATGAGGCCTCTGCCAAATGCGAGAATTCCAGAAGAATAACCGTAGTAAACATAGCTTATAGAACACTTACCTCGATTATAGTGAAAAGATTAAACAAAGACCTTTTAACAGACATTTGGTAGCCTGGAAAAGAAAATTATAGTAAATGGGACATTGACAGGCTAATCAAAGAGGTATTAATTAAAACAAAGGCAATGGTTATGACACTCGAAGGAATAACATCAAATAATAAAATAAAATCAAATAGAACAAATAAAAGGAGAAAAGGAGATGGACTTTCGGCATCTCTCTTCGACATGGCTCTCGAAGAAGTACTAAAAAGTAGTGAAATAGAAGCAAGAAAAAGAAATATATGAAAATTCACAGAGGACAGGAAGTAAATCTGGGGGTAGACCTAATTATACTTATAAACTTCCTTATTTCACATTTTAGGAAGAACATTCTTTATAAAAAAGTTTTGCTTCAGTTAGCAGCTAGTTCCTTAACCACTAGCGAAATTTACAAATAAAACATCTTTCAATTGAAAAGAAATTATATGTATTACTGATAGTAGAGGGAAGTTTACTAGTTAATTAGGTCAATCACAAAAAAGAAAATCGGGAAACACAAGAAAATAGACCAAAAGGAAGAGCCGAAATTAGATGGTAATATTTAGTGATCAATGATATCGAAACCATGACAATAACTAATTGTAAGGACAAAATTGAACATAGAAAAGGAGAAAATAGCAGACGGGACAAAGAATCTCAACAGCCCGTAAAAACAAGTGGCAAAATGGTCAGGTGTGACGAATCCTGCCATCAATAGAAGTCGAAATAGCTCAAAGAGCGGCTACAGGCCCGAAGGGAATGTACACTCCGTTATATACTTTTATGATTACAAACGAATGGCTTGCGAGGAAGGCTGTTTAATAGTAAAGCATATAAGCCTCTTTAGCTTTACATCAAACCAGTAGTAACAGTATCCTGAACTTTGGAAAAGCATTTCTTTACAATAAAAGATATTCATTCTTTATTTCAACGCCCACTCGCATGACATTAAAACTAAAAGCAATACCATATCCAGCATGCATATGTAGAATACCTAGTCCGCACTTAAAGCTCGATTAAAAGAAAGTGCATTATCTATCTCAAGTAAATAAAGGTATGCAGGCTGCATATGCTGGTATGTACTTATGCATGTACATATGTAGTGTGTTTTGAAGAATAATTAAAGTGCCCGTGTATATAGATGAGGGACGCGTGTGAACGCCGCTTGCGCCATCGGTGCCAGTGCCGAATACCTTCCCGATAAAAATGTAACAGAAGTTTGTGGAGAGCGCAAGATGTGTACAAAGACCGCGTGGTAGATAGCCGCCGATGATATACGATAAAAGGAGAGAAAATGGTGTTCCACCTGTCGAAGAAGACCAAACATGTGACGCGTGTTGCTCTCGATAAGACATTATTCGGGAAGAACTTTCTTGTCGGTTATGAATATTCATGAATGCACGCGTTCCCCGGTTTATGTCGTTGTAGCTATACGCACGAACGTCGCACATCTGTACAGTGATGTGCGAGTTTGATGTCAGAAATTTATTCGACTTCTCACTCGCTTCAGGTACGTTTGTGGTCAGTGCAAATTAGTGAATGTTAATATGAAGGTTAGTCGATTCAAATGCGTTTAAAGGGTGGACAGTAACCTCGATGCAATAATTTTTTAATGATTAGTTATTGTAAGAATTTCCAAAATGTATAAGGAACCATATCTGAAGCCATTCTAACTCCATTGGTTCGAAAGCAGAAAGAACTAGAAGTTCGTTGATTCTTGACGCTAAGCTGATTTAGATGCCTGCATATCACCTATAATTGATGCTAACCAGTAGAGATTGATAACCGAAGCATTTGCTCAAGATCTTCCAATGTACTGTCAACTCTTCGAATTTCTACTGATAACATCCAGATTTATTAGCAGCAACTTTGTAAAGGTGAAGACTATGAATAAGTGAATGAATAGTTCTAACTCCAACGTTTGAAGAAATTCTCTAGTCTCAAGGAGCTTATTTGTATGCCTTTTACCTACTTATACCTATTTTCTGACCTCTATGAAAGGCTATTCTTCAAAATAATCACAAGCTTGGAAAGAAGCATTTTCCTCTTTAGGTAGGCATTTCAAGCAAGAATTTTTTCAATATTCTTTCGAGATATAAATTTAGTAGAGCTAGTGTGGAAGAATTGGCTATAGATGCGATAAATTTATTCACCACATATAAGTGGTGAACAAATGAAAATACCGAATTTCTTTAAATAATAGGGATTTCTTGATTTCTTAGAAGTAACCCCTTCTTTAGGCTCTTTGCAATACCTTTTTACATGTGGTGACAACCTTGAGTGTAATAAGTTTATATAAGGAGGCTATTGATGTGTAAATGGTGAGGATAAAGTGTAGTTCAGTGGTCATCAACCATGTTGGCTCAATGGTGCCTCAGAATTCTACCAGACCCGCCAGAAAAATTCGCCAAACGCGTGGTTAACTCCGCCACAGTCACCGACGGGTTTCATTTTACAACTAAAATTTGCGGCCTTAAGGCAGATGTTTTCTGGACGATGTATTTCATATAAATTATGATTTTCATCGACTGGATTTGAATTATAATATTTGTCCAAAGTGTTTACTGAAAGACGTCGCGCACTGCAAGACTTAACATAACCAACGAACTCAAACAGAAAAGAATCTTTTTTCGAATTAGCAACTTTATGCAGGTACATTTAGAAAATTCATCCTTATTTGATTTTTCCACCTTCACTTTATTCCTCTTTTCATGTTTAAAATTACTTAATGCACATGCATACTACAGTGGATCGCTTGCGCACGCTCTTTGGAAGTGGGTCTACTCTATACTCCGACATCAAACTTGATCATCACTGTACGCATATATGTACGTTGTATACGTAAGTATATAAACCGAAATTTCGCAGGTGCTTTTCGTAATGGTAATAAATAAAAATAAGGGATTAATTACGTTTATTACCCGATATATTTTTTATTACGGGCCAGATCGTTCTCGGTCTCGATAATGTTGTGTCACATTAAGTGGTCCGATGTAACCGCATCTACTTTATATTTCCCGTTCTAATTGGAATTTGATAATACGAGAGAAATCTAAAGGAACGCACTGCTTTTATTGGGTAGTAAACGTGTCTTCCGATTAAATATAAGTCATCAATAATCTGAAGATCCCTAGTCGTAGGTCATTTTATCTCCGATGTGCGAGCTATGCGAGTGTATGCCTTTAAAGCATATACACGTTGTCGTATAAATAATGGAGATTTTGTAGTGTCAATATCTTTAGAATATAGCAACTAATGTAAACTGGTGATATTTCAGTGTCTCGTTAGATATATACGATGTTTTCAGAGGTAAATAGCGCCATCTGGGTTTTATAAGCGGTACTATGCAATCCGTGGCGTGTTTTGATTGCCCTATAAATTCCCTAGCATCAGTTGCAATTATGAAAATTGCTTAAATGCATTTTCTGAAAGTTTCTACTCCTTGATAATGTTAGCTACTGATCACCAGTTGCGAAATTATGATATAAAAATCAAATCATTAATAGGAAAGCTTCAGATGGATTCAAATTATCCTTGCACAAAGTGATAAAAGTTACGCCAGCTGATCTATCGCCGGTAATAAAACGAAAATTCCTTGGTCAGCACCGAATAACATGTAGAATAAGTCTGAGAGTAGAAGCATGGAAAACACCACACTGAGAATAGAAAATAAAATAAAAACTACTAGGAATCATTAGGTTGTTAGCAACCTAATGCACCTATGCATCATTAGGTTGTTAGCAACCTTTTTGTGCCTAAACCAAATAAAATATCAGAGTATTCCTATCTAGCGTTAATTAATAAAAAAAAAAATTCCAACATAACGTTGTCAATATCTCATAGTGAACGTGAAATTGCGAAAATATTCTGAATTAAACTAAATTCCTAGGCCTTTTAATACAATAAAACGTAGGCTGCTTTATGCTGCTGTTATGATATTTCTTTTTTACGTTTCAAATCAGATGATCTCGAGCAGTATTCTAGAGGTAATCATCTAAGAATGTTTGGTTTGCATGAAGCAGATAGTGAAGATGTCACACAGGAAATCATTTTAATTTACCAAATTTGTTAATTATATCACCGAAGAATAGAAAGATTGCTTTGACGAAAGCCCCGGGACCTGTAATTGTTAAATTTCGTAACAAAAACCGAGAAATTAGGTATTCATTCATCAACAGTTAAAGGGTAGCAAGATCATTATCAGACAGGAACTTATGACGATGGACTATTAAAAGTATCTCTGGAAATAATTGTAGCATGCTTTGAAGTGTTGGTGAGCGATATAATGGATAGCGATGTATTTCATGGCACTCTTGATTAAATCGAAATTGGATATCAACTTTCTTATTTCAAATAGTATACCCTGTTTTCACATTTTTATTGGCAACATAAATTTCTGTTTATTGCTATAAATACATACAAAAAATGCTATACAGAGTGTTTCGAATCTTCCCAAACACTAGCATGTTCGACTAAAGGAATTTCATTTTTATTAAAGGGCAATATCCATATTTTGAGAATGTCCCCATGTTCTAGTCGAAAGAATGCTGCTAAACCGTATTTTACATCCTGTACCTAAACTCGATCATTTCTGAGTTATTTTAAAAAATCATGGAATCGATTATTTATTGTTGTGTTGTATTAATATTTCTGATATTTTAAACACTAATACTTGAATACACAAAAAATTCGCCGGTAATGTTCATGAAACCACGCCTTGATCGTAATAAATAAATTTGATCGAATTCGAATAATAGAGTATACGCAGGGTAAACTGGAAGAACGTTTGATATAAGAATTTCAGAACACACAAAACGCCACGCAGACAGAAACACAGATTCCACATTTGCAAGTCATTGTATTAGTTGTAATCATAAATTTAACAACAAATATGATATTCGACATGTATAGAACAAAAGTGAAAAACTAGATCTTCTGGAGTATATCGAAATAAGCAGGTGTAACAAAATAGGATTAGTATTAAACGAACAAATAGATTTGCATAACTCCCCTCTACTTTCTTTAAATCTACAAATTTGTAGACCTTGTACTTGTTAATCTTATTATTCATTCACCTGATCAAGCCATAGCGTAGCGAAACAATATTGCAGCGGTACAATAAAATATTTTTGAAACTTACAACTTTCATTGTTTTGTTATTTCAATGAATGTTGACAGATATCGCGATGGTTTTTGAAAATACTTTTATTTTGGTTATAAAAATAATATATTAAAACGTTACAAACTAGACATGTTAGGTTAGGTTAAGTTATATGCAGTTTACCTATCTAATTTGTTGGCTTGCTTATGCGTAAAATGCAAATCAATCTAAAGATAGCCATGTGCAACCGAAGGTGATTTATTGCGGGTACCATAACAGGAAACTAGAAAAAATCGGGGAAAAACGAAATATCATGGCTAATTTACCGTCGCACGCGTTACACGCTTACACCGCATGAACCATACTTAAAAGATAAACGAAAATGCCGACGACCTCATTCGTTTAAAATTTAATTATCCGAAGGCAAAATTTTGACTAGTTTACTGCTCGTTGCACCCGATTCGGACGTTTTATTTGCCGATACATTCGCCAGCACGAAAGGAGCAATGAGGAGGTGCATTCGTACCGCTACTTCTGTAAATTTGATGGACCATTTCCTGCTGGGTCGAGATTACTATCTCATTACACGCGTTTTACTTGCGTAAACATGGAATAAACTCCGCTATTAGGCAGGGAATCAAATTTGTACGGCCTAGACGTAACGCACCGACACCGCGGTATTTCACCGGGTATAAGCTGAGTATGAAAAGTTATTACAGCTAAACATAACCCCCGCTGTTATGTAATTAGTGATGCCTCTGATGGTTTGACCTATTACAGCGCTGGCGATTATGGGCCGAAATCAAACCTTCCACCCGTTTTTCGTCAATTAAAACATCAGAAATCATGTTAGAACGTACCCGTTGAAGATTAATACATCTTCTGAGACAATATGTAGTTCGTCAGCTTGAAATGCGCCTGTCATATATGAATAATTGAGTATGGGAAGATATGAGCTTTTGTTTAAATGGATCTAAGCTATCGGTAATGATAATCCTTTTACCGCAGAATAAGTACATTGAAAAATCAATCTGTTTGTATGTTAAAACTGTTACAACCATCCATTTGGTTTAATTAAGTAAATATAGTGCTCATATAAACAAAATATTTAGTTGGGTTATAAAATTTTTAGTAGATCCTAGTTATTTCTCACCAATAGTAATGTCGAAACGCAAGCGCAAATTAAAAAATTGTTTATGCTGATATCGTGCCAGCAAACTTTTCTTGGATGCTCGACGATATTTTCCAGGCCGACAGCCTCTGGATTCCCTTGCCTTTTGGAGACGACACTATTCGCAGTCGTCAACTAGAGTGTTTCCAGCTTCAGTTACATCTCCCTAAAGTATTCCATATCATACATATTGGTACAAGACATCACAAAAAGATATCTACTCTGGATAAACTAAAAACTAAATTGTACCTACGTGAAAAAGGTACGTATTATGTTATTTTATTACGAAAATAAGTAGAAAGGTAGTTCAGTAGATAAGTCAATATGGAGGAACATAAAAGTCAACAAAGTCAATGGGGAAAGGGCAGTGATTACACACATCCCGTAACAGTACATTACGTCAACGGGGTAGTTGCTAGAGAAAGTATGTGGGGAAGTACACCAGCTCAAAGCTCCATACGCCAAAATTGAAAACACATAAGACATAAAAGCTGTTTGGTTTCAATGGCTAGCGTGCTCCATCTATTCAACCGCAACAAAAGGGGGTTCTTTGCCACAGCGAATTTGGTTGTAGTATATTCCACTATTGCCGTTTTCATACGAGCCGCCTATCCAATACTACTCCCAAACATTCAACTGTTGAGCTCCACTCCAACTGCTGATCATTTATTACAAGTTCTTCTGGTGGAAGCCTTCTTCTGTAGAACAAGACTGCAATGCTCTTGATGCGAAGGCCGCACGTCTCAACTCAACCCACTATGTCGTCCAGAGCACATTATAATCTAGTAACAATCAACCTATCACTCTTGCCAACGCTGTAGATGGCCGCATCATCAGCGGAGATTGAACGTTGTACTTCAAGGTGTTTAGGAATGTCATAGATATAGAGTCCGGACGTGTGGACGATAATGAATCCCCATCTCTTACTGTTCAGTTTCTAGTTGTATGAGTTATAAACACACAGTTTGTCCACATTCAGGCATGGATGGGTGCGCAGACGCTATCCGTGCAGCGGCTATGCATGGCTTAAGGCAAAATTTCGTATAGAAGGCACAAAAAAATAAACACATCAGTTGCTGTGTCAAGTGATTTGATTTGCATTAAACTACAAATAAAAAGTAAACACAAATTGTCTTTTTCAATGATCAAATACTTACGTTAAACGGTCTTCCGCTCAAATATAAAAGAACTAACCTTATTAACCGTCCGCTGAAACTAATCTAAACAGTATCGAACGCCCTCGTTATGCTAAGGAAAATAGCTTGAACGATCCTGCTCAAAGGCGTCGCGAATTGCTTCCGACAACTGGACAATTGGAGGTTAGTAGACAGCCCTGACGTGAACATAAACTGTTTGTGAGATAAAGGATCCAGGTTGACGCGAAAAGGAGACTGGTTGGTGTATAGTTCTGGGGCAAATGAAATCGATGTTCATTGAAGAGGGAATGAGACTTGGGGAGAGACAGAGTGTATCTCAGTACTCTATTTGTGTATAAACCCACGAATAAATGCAACATTCCTACATTCTTGGCACTTTAATACATACAACGGTAGCGTCTTGACTACATTTATACGGAATTTTCGGTATTCGACGAGATGAATCATCGAGTACTTCTATCAAAACTAGAAGCTGCTGGATTTACTTCTGAATTCACGTACATCCTTCACGTGCATCATATTTAGCAAATAGAAGGCAATATGTTATATATATATATAGGGGTTATCAATTTGAACACTTCTGTCATAACGCAGATGTCCTACAAGGGAGTAAGATTTTCCGCGGCGCGGAGCCCAATAACCGAGAAAGACGCTACCCCGGTAGAAATGGTTTTTTAAATCTTCATATCATTACCGCAGATTAGCTAATTATTTCGATTGTAGCAACAAAAGTACTTATCACATGAATTCTTTCCACGATCTGTTACGTGCAAATAACGAGTATAATTTTCCGCAAATGGTTTGCAGGAAATGGGTTCTAGTATCCAAATTATTTCGCAAATTACGATAATGTCATAATATTGGCATATTTTTACAAATCACTTCTGATTTTCCTAAACGAAGAAGTTAAAAAGTAAAAAAACATAGTCCTGTAAAAGCGAGAAAAAGAAGATATGCCATATTATTGCTTCTTTATCCGAATTCTTAACGTTCATGCATTTCTCATAAACTAATTTAACGAACACTGTTTGTGTATTTACCTTCCTTTTTTTTTCTTATCTTTCTTTCGTATGTAAGATTCACGAAACGAGCAGCAAAAGGCTTGTCAAGTGCAGGTGCTGTAACTAACCGTTGGGTTATTACTTTACAAAAATGTCCGTTCGGACAATTATCGGTAATACCGGCGTGCGTTATTATGTGCAAAGCAATTGCTTTCCCTTATTTATGCGAATCTCGTGACATCGGTTAAATCGGCGGCATGCGCTCGAATTTTTTGGAGCTCGATGTAGTCGACGACTCCTCTTCAAATTATTGTTAAAAATGTCTGCCCATATATGAATTTATTTTAATTAAGACCAAAAATATTCTTTATGCGCGCCGACCAAATACAGAAAGTTACCCGAAGAAGCGCTTGTCGCACGGGCAAGACGACGATATCGTCATCGGTATTATTTAATTAAAGTTATTACCAATCGTTTTATTGATGTTAATGAAGAATTCGCGCAATAAAACTAAAGGGAAAATATACTGGGCTCTTGCTGATGTAGGACAGAAGTTCATTATTTTATATACGTTGTATGTACATGTGTGCCTGGATGTGCGCTGCGTATGCGTATCTTATAAATTATACACAGAAGTAAAAAACACCTGCCTGGTGTGTTACGTACTATACATCATGAGCATTCGATGCATCTTTCTTTTTTCCTTATCAAAACGTTCTCCTGTTTTCGCCTTACAGAATGTCCATGTAATAAATATATCATTTACTCGGTCTCATTTAGTTTTTTATTTTTCACAAGAATAATTCAAGAATATAAAACGTATCAAGCATTAGAAGATGATCAGTATGGAAACTATCCAGAGGTACGTTTTTGCAACAGCTGCATAACCGCGATTACTCAATGATATCAATTTGGTTTTTGTTCAAAGTCGAGTTGACATTGGACAAAATCTCAACATTCAAGTAACTGCAACTAACATCCTTGCGTTCATAACCCAGGCCCGCGTTTTTACATTCACTAAATGTGAAGTGTTGTTTTTAAGTGTAAGTAAACTTGGTTAACTTGGTGCCCTTGTTTTCAAATCTGCATTTTATAAAATACCGAAAAGTACGCAATATTAATAAACAGAATACAAAAAACAACAAGCAAAAGGAACATATTTGACATCCAGCAGTAGTCCACCATCATGTTGATATCCAGTTGCGCCTTATACCTTTTCTCTAATTCTATAATATCCTGGTGGAATTGCTCACCTTGCTCTTCACTGACATCAAGGTTAGCAGGAAAAAAGTCGTGTGCGTGTAAAATAATTATTCATGAACCGAGTGCGTCAAAACACATTTCACTAATGAGCAGCCAGTTTAAAGTGCAAACCGTTAGGTGAGCGCTTTATGGCTACGAATTGAGGAAACGTTTCCCGCACTAAGTTTGGACAGTATTTATTATACATTTTCACGAAGAAATGGAATGTACACCCTCTGAAATTCATGAGGCTGCTAATGTAATGATGGGTTGTAACGCACTAATTTTCGCGTGTGGTTTTTACTCCTGCTCACAAACTCGGAAATTCGTGTATCGGTTCTGGTAAATTTTGGTTTTTGAAAATACGGAAAATTAAGGTTAATTAACTTTAGCAAATTAGTAACTTGTCTACAAATAAAGTAATTTATCCCTTATTTTGCCTTTTACTACCTTTGACATAGTATATGATAACGAGAAGATATCTCTGCGGTCGGTATTTGCTTATTCCTTGCAGTTGCGTCTCTCATCAATAGATAACGCCGGTACTTAATATGCTTACAGGTTACGATAACCAAAAAATATAATGCTAAGATAGCTTAGCTTCTTCATGGTATTGATGGAATAATTCACGGCAAACGCAATAAAAGGAGAGATATCAAAAATACACTAACACACGGACATGTTTCTGCCTATCCGGCGTCATCAGCGTGGTTTCGAGAGTATTTTTCATATCTCTACCTTCTATGGCTGTTGCCTCACAGTTAATACCACAACTTTCAAAACGTCAAACTCGACATTTCTTGGCGCCCTCTAGTGCCAAAGAAACGTGTACTGTTAGGGAACATATGTTGCTTATATGGTAATTACCTCGTGGATATTTAAATTAATTTTGCTGATTATTAAATTAAAGTGAGTAGTGTATTGTGATGCTTGTACGTTCACTAAGAAATCAACCTTTGGGTAGCAATTATGTCCAAGGTTCATCGGAAATAAGAGAGGTAAGTAAACTTAAGAAAAATAATTGTTTTATTTACAAAAGAAAATAAACAAATAACTTCAGAGTAATAAAATCAAACAGAATTCAAACTTTAAAGTCGGTGACAATCTTATATACAAAACAAGTAAGGAACTTCGATCAATGAAATCAAATGGAATTCGGAAAATAAGTTCGGAAACACTTTTCCGTACAAAAGATATAGGAATTAGAAACAGGATATTAATATTCAATGTGTTAAAAAATAATTTAAAAATCGGTTATCAATCTAAGCAGTAAACGGAAAATTCGGCAAAGTACCAATAGATAATCACGGTGAACAAACTTATGGTCTCTAACGTGAATTAAATAAAATTTAATTTAACGCTGCAAAGAAAAGAATAACACGGTTACGTACGGTGCAAAAAAAGCACAAGTCGAGAATATGAATTGAAAGATTATGCACGTACGCACCGTCATCCAGAAGAAGTACATAGGGTCTTCCAAAAGTTGGTTCACGTGAAGATAAATACATTTGATTAAACATTCGCAAATATGATTCGAAGAATGAATACAAAGTTATTATCTTAATAATAAATTGTCTCTTCCTTTCAGTAAAAGTTCTTTGAATCTGTAACAACTAGCGATTCGTTACAGGGTAACTTATTACCGCAAAAGAATGAATCCGCGTATTCTAAATTTGCAAATTGGGTTGAATCTAAAAACATAAAAATACTTTCACCCCAAAAAAATCATCAGTTTTAAGTGACGGGAAAATTGCTAAATGTATTGTGGAAACCTCAGATTCTACGTTCCTACTAATGAAAGTACCCCATATTGTTACTTTTTCCAATACTGTGTCTACGGGCGGTATTAATAATAGGTATTTCTGGCAGCATGTCGACGTGGCCAAAATGTCGACGGTAGATGTTGAATTTAAAACTAATTTAATTATTGTTATAATTCTACAAACAGAAACAGCCGTACCTTTACAATAATTAAGCCAGAATGGAATATTGATGTTTTCACGTGAGTTACTCTAAAAGTACAACATCTATTTAAATATCTTTCTTTTTTATAACAAAGCAGCATTGGCAGCACACTTGTAGGTTATATAATTGGTTTGCTAACTTTATTTTTATTTCTGTTACATGCAGTAAGTACCAATTTTATTGCACGCACTAGTACTTAAAATATGACTTCACGCACTGATTTGTATGCGTGTAGTTGCCGATTATGGTATATAAGTACAAAAAGTTTATTTAAATGTTCATATTACAACCTAATGCTTCAAATTTGCCCAGCATGCATTTTACAATTCACAATTCGTAACAATTTGCTAACATACTAAACAAGAATATCACTTTGTAGAAAGCTCTCGTTGCAGAAAACTTGGTAGAAGCCATGAATAAGAATATACCAGTATGAGGGACACGATGAGTTCTGTCAGGTGGCAAAACGCTTCCTTGGGAATGAGAATGCAAAAAACTACAAGGAGCTAATCGAGTATATGCTGGCTTTGTTTCATGAAATTAGTTGGAATCTGTCCTTAAAGATCCACTGACTTCACTCCTCGAATCCTTTTCCTAAACTGCAGTGAAATCAATAATGAACACGGCGAATATCTTCATCGGCACATTACTAGGATGGAGAAGCCATATCAGGGTAAATGGTCCACGTCAATGCTTGCTGATTATTACTGGACGCTCATCAGAGATATTCCCCTCGTCAATTATCAAAAGAAAGCAGTCCTAAGTAGATTAAGCTATTCTTAGTATGTACCAGTTATAATCGTGTTCAACACATTGTATTAATTAAGAAATGACTATTTTAAAGATGGCTCTGTAACCTTCACTTCTGAGTGACCACGAAATCTTTCCTACAAGAATTGGGAACATCTATCTGCTTTATCCAACGCTTTAACAAATTGCTCCATCAGACAAAGTTTAATATAGGGTAGAGATAATAATGCTTTCACAGGATCATTTAGACTTTCAAGCAGTTCATTCCTGTTGGCAGGTGTTAAGTGGTCTCCTGTTGACCAATTCCTCGTTATCCAGTGTTCTAGCGGTATGAAAGGAAATGCAAAATTTTTTTTTTTCATTTTAAGGTAGGCTTTCGAAAGGGCGTGCAACAGATTTCCGTTGGTGTGATGTAATTTCGAAAATGCGGCTGCCCACCTACGACCGGCGGGCCATTATTCTACATTCTTCAACACAAGTGATTGGCAACTGGTTAGTGGTGCAAGAAAATACAGAATTTGCAGATATTTTACTTTAAACCGTTATAGTTTGATATCACCAACGTAGTTCGGGTTTACTGCCGAGAGATCTACTGCCGATGCGATACATTCGTGCGATGTAGCATTCGTTCGAATATATCATGAATTGGGCGCTAGACACAATGTCGGTTGTTGCTTTGATATGTCCGAAGCATTCGATCTAGTTTCTCATTCTGTTCCTCTTTATAAATTATCACAGATCGGTATCAGAGGTTTGTCATGTGATGCCTTTAGACAGAGTCTGTCGGATTCTAAGACAACAGTGCGTTTGAGAGGTGATGCATACAATACTGTCAAAGCATTCCTCTCGAGGATTATTAGTGTTAAAACGGGCGTCCCTCAGGTCTAGGTGCTGGGATCAACAACGTCCCTAGTCTATGTAAATGATTGTAGTTCTGCTGTACATTTTACCTTAATTTGCATTTCTTCGGGCGATGTTGCTTTTGATATGGTGCTACGATTGAAATTGCTTGACTTGTAATGTAGCTAAACTGGTCTGATACGCTTTTGTACTATTACCGGCGACGAGTATTAAATACATTGGTATAGGCGGGAAATAAATACTTGAGTTGCCGAGCTAAACTCTAAGCTCTTTGCTAGAATAATGCAAATATTTTCTAATTCAAACAAAATGTAATGATTAACAGAATAAATGATTACCTCATTTAACTAAATCAGTTTGGTTTTTTCAACCATTTCAGTTTTTCAGTAAAATGTTTCCCGCCATTAGTATGAAAGAAAATTTGCACCTACTAGAAACTGTGCTGGTGCCATATGTAAATAATTTTTAAATAAAAAAACTGCGTGTTATGACTTCTTCCGTACATAACTTTTATCTATTTAAATCGTCAGGGTTTTAAGGTGAATAAAACTTCGATATTCTTTTTTAAATCGTGATAACACAAATACCATTTTGTACTGAATAAAACACTTTCATTAGAATACGGAGAACATTCATAGAATACAGAGTCTAGGTAAAGCTGCATAAAACACTGAGCTCTCGTTGCTAGTCGCGAAAAATCGTTTCTACTCCTTCCGAAGCTATTTAATATAGCCGCACCTCGTCAAATTCACAATCGTTTGTAATACGCTAACCGCTCGCTCACTCGCCTGACTACCCCTAACATTTACATAAGACTAGAATTTTCAATTTGAAATCCCGACTTCGAATTCAAATTCAATTCAAATTGCTCTATAGCAAGAATTCGATACTTCGAATTTTAAAGATTCGAATTATACTGGTAATTTATCAAAAGAGTTAAAAGAAGAAATATAAATTCAAAGCAGCAAACTAACAAAACGGAGTGCAATGGATCAATTATATTTGTGGAACTGAAATTTAAAACTATGTGCCTATCAGGGTGGGTCCAGTTTTAATTCCCTACATTGAATTACTGTCCGATTAAGCACTAAGCTCATTTCAAGTTAATGTAAAACATCCGTGGGAAACAAACTCGTTTTAAAATTATCAGTAATTTTGAAAAATAATTTACTTATCATTATCACAAGTCCTGACGTTAAAACCGGAAACATACTTCACTTTACAGCCAATAAAATCACCGATTTCCCAGGGGAATCTCATCATCACCATCACGCTGTAATACACCGTCGTATCGAATAACGTCTCGGACCATCCTTACCTATTCAATAGTGCATAAATCCTTCATATAAGCTACTAGATGTACCACCGTTAACGACGTTTACACGATCACGGAATGCTACACCCGCACTATTAAAGCCGACATAAATAATAGTCACAATTTATCGGCAATTGTAGTGGAACGTCTAAATTGCGTAGGTAAAGCGCTATACGGAACGCATGCAGTGCTTTATCGGACGCGCTGGGTTCTTAGCAGGTTATAAACTACTCCCTCGCTTTGCTTCCCGATACTAAAAACATATCAAATATCTCTGTCGTCACAATAAAACCCTTTTCTCGTTATATAACGACACTACCGGTTAATAAAATATTCGAGACACTTGTAAAGGCTGTTTTAGTGGTGATGTTCGGGCCGACAAGGTTGCGAAGTTTGGGTGCCTTTTAGTGGGCAAATAATTTATCGATTCGTTGGATCTATAAAAAATGACATTAGTGGCTGATACACCGTTGTTCGCAGATTTACGTTGGTTGTAAAACGCCTTGTAAATTTACTAAGTGGAGATTTGTTGTTCAACATTGAGGGGAAATGTTATAAAATAATGTTTATGTTCATGATAAAATGTACATTGGTAGTTCTGATAAGAATAATTTTTTATGAGATACTAGCGCATATGAGTCCTATATTGCGATGATATATGTGGTAAATTGTCATTTGTTACAGTAAGTCTTGACCTGTTAATTACTGGTCCATAAGGTATCCGTAAGCACTTCTTTATTATAATAATTATAATTTCTCATAAGAATCTACAAGAGGGTACCGAAGGTGTATGTTAATTTTTCAAAAGAATAGGCCGACATACACATTGTTTATGGGATCTGTAATGGAAACAGACGAGCGACAGTTGATGAATATCGTGAGCGATTTTCCACTCGTACAGTGCCTTGTATTAAACTTTATAGCAATCTCCTGCAACGAAAAATTACTCAAGAAGGTTGACTATCAAACTTCTACTAGTTCTGACAAGTGTTCCAATGTGTATAGAGCAATTGGGTAGATATTTGAATTAACGCAATAAAGCAACTCCTTTTTAACTGATTTTCGATGAGATTTTTATCTGATATTGATTCAGATTTCAAATTACCCTAGCTCACTTACGTCAGAAATGTTTCTTTTTAAATTGCTTAGACAACACATCCTTAAGGTATCTCCGGGCCCCCTGTAGTTACAAAGGTGGGTATATTCAGTGCTAAGTGAAAGATTATAACAGTAAAATAAAAAAAAAAACAAGAAAATAACCTGTTTTGTAGGCCACTACATTGAGGAAAATTATTATAGTTAGGTTACTGGTGATTTTAAGTTGCTGTAATTCTGTATTATAGAGAAAAGTTGAAAAAAGTCCACGATTTTCCCACAAGTTGTTTTGCTTTTAAAAATTTTTTAGGCCGGTTTCTAATTTAACAAAACATCCTCAGGTCAAGAGTTAATAACCAGATCAAGTCAAGAATTTAAAAAAGGGAATGATACAACTGTGCAATACTCTACTACATATAAAATCATACCACAAATTATTATAAGTAAAATACGATAATTTTTATCTCTCCAGTAGTACATATTATGTATCACTCGCAATGCAACACGGGGTAAGTAATTCTGTTCCTGATGAGTTTCTTGGAAATCAAACGGGTGAAGAAGCTGTTCTTTGAGGACTTGTTTAACTGATTCACCGTTAATATTCTCTACAGCTGAACTTATTTTTCTGGTGCTTATTCTCGGATTATTTTTCTATTATCTGCAGAAGTAGACGAAGTCTGGTAATTCCACTATTAACTTTTATGAAACAGCCATTTTCTCCTAAACATCTATACATGTCAATAAATGTTCTAACATGTGTAAATTGATATCTTTCTGGATAAATGCATTTAACTTTGGAAGAATTTGAGTCACATTAACACATAATCATGTCCTTGTACTCTTCAAAAGTGTAGAGAGCTATTCTTAAAAACACGGCAAACAATAGAATTAAATAGAAACGTCAGGACCAGGAACAGGACAAACTTGAATAAATTATTACAATATTAATTTGACATGTGCCGAAAGGATTACGGACATTACTGTATAAGACCTCTTTTTATTATTTTATGGTCCTCTATCGCGTGATACTATGCATGTCACTTCTTTCAATGTCACCAGGTATTGTATTTTCTATGTCATCTCGTAAAATAATTTATTACATTTTAATGTTGCAATATATCTCTTGTCGATGTAACTCATCAAAGTTTCATAGTGTTTAACATGAATTTCTTCGGCTCGTCCCATGTCACGGGACACCAGAAGGATCGACCGTCTCTAAAAAAGGGATGATATTTAAAGCTCACAACGTTTCGCCAGCATATCTGATCGACCCATCAAAGTGATGATACTGATCTTAAATATCTGTTACCATTTATACCGTCGGCATTGTAATGCGAGACCACTGCACAAAATTCTTTTGTTACTCCTCCTAGCCCACCATCAACCGCTGCGTCTCCCAGTATAAACGCACTATACAGCAAGAGGCGCATGCTTAAAATGTTTTCGATTTTTTTCAATAGACGTCCGTCCGTAATTTGAAGGAAATTAGGTAAAAACTTTATTGATATAAAAGCGCCGATAAGGCATTGCGGTAGCGGGATTCTGGACGTCGGTTCGAATGGTACGTGAGGAAGAAGAAGAACGGTACCGATCACAATGCTATTGAAATTTCAAGCATTCGTATAGAAATCATTTAAATTAAAGAGCGCTTTGTTAGTGTGTCAGTTATGGCTTTAATAAGACAGCTTTGTGATCGGGTCAAACGCGACAACTATAAATTTCATTATATTGGAAAAAGGGTTTCGTGCGTTTGTGAAGTGTTTTTTATGTTCGTTTTAAGTTGTAGTCGTTTTGGGAAACGTTTCATTGCCATTTAGGTTTCAGTCCTTTCTCTTTACGCCGTTACAATCCCATAAAGGTAACCGTTCATTGGAAAACGATTCTCGAGAGTCACTTTGGGCAGTTACTTGGGGGAAATTTAGAAATATAACTCTTGGAGATTTAACTGAATATAATTATTTTAACAATTTTATTTCTGTTTGCAAATTATGTGATTGTTGTTGTTGTATAACGCTATCAATGTATTATAACTAATATAAATGCAATAAGGTCTGAGCTTCTTTCTGGAAGTAGATGAATTGTTATTCATTTGGGTATAAATTCTAAAAATAGGGAAAGGCTTCCAAGTAATAGAAAGTTTCATATGAAGAAAAATTTTAAATTGAAGTTGTAGTTTATTGAGCTGTATAGAAAGTTGAGATGATACTAATTCTAGCAATGCATTTCGATCATTTCTATAGGTATTATTCTTACAATTGTTCATCCGTGACGTAAGCAGGCGACACTACGGTCCATTACTGGAGAACCCCCCAAAGAGAGAGCAAGAAACTGTGAAACCATTATGTAGGAACTAGTGGAACGTTTTAATAAAAATAAATTAGTATTAAATATTGAAAAAACAACATTTTTAATTATCGAAAAAGAAATTAAATATAAACGATACAAATTTTAACTTGGTTTGCAAGTAAAAACTTTCGGGATTAACCGTTGGGCGAAATTTAAGTTGAGAAAATTTGGTGACTGAAATTAAATAAATCTCTGTATATTTCTACAAAGTAAGAAACTTGTGACATCAACACTTTTAAAATGACTTTCCGTGACTTACTCCTTTCAGTGTGGATCTCGGAATATTAGTGGCTAATGACATTTTAAATTACAAATGTTACTGAATATTTACTATAAAAAAGAGAAAAAAATGCGATATTTAAATTTTGTTGATTTAAAAATAATGAATAAAAATGGTAAACATTGGAGATGAATAATTTATTGAATATGACTAATAGTGAAACGAGTTTCAAATGGCGAATTGGACTTGACTTGTATGAATCACGGACGCCAGCGTTTTGGGTCGGTTGTCAACACTCCCGTTTCCGCTTTTAGTCAAGTAGTTTCTAAGTCAGAATTAGTACAATTTCGGTCCTAATATTCCCTGGAATTAATGTCAATTACCGGGAAGGACGAAAGATATGTATGAGCCCTCAAGATCCGGTTTTGCGGAATATAACACTTAGTTAAATTCACACGTTAGTGTAACATGTGCATACACTCAGCATCTTAATCCCAAAAGCCCGTTTCACTTATGAATGTGCCTAGGAGAAAGAGACTTGTACCCATAATAGCCAGTAAAATGTTGTGGAAGGCGGAACGAAGACATGGATAAGTATAGTAAAATTGCAAGGCAAAATATTAATTGAAGAATTTCAAGCGAAATAACTTAAAAGAATAAAACCTGCGAGGGTAAAACAAAATGGTAGGATAAGTAAATAGTCATCCTCGAAGAAGAGCATCAAAAATGAAATAGATCATACTTTATATAATATGCAGCAGCATTCACATTAACTAAGTAAATAAGTAGGCATTCGGACGTTTGAGTATAGGAAAAAAAAGGGAAGTAGATAACGAAATTCCGAGAATTGGCAGGGAATTCCGAGAAATCAACGTGTTCAACGGAGCTAGTCAAACTATTCAGAGAGCTATTCAAGTTGTTCAGGAGGTTGTTCAAGCTGTTCAGGGAACTGGTCAAGCTGCTCAGGGGGCTGTTCAACCTGTTCATCTGAACACTATGTTTATGTGTTATCAGAGTAGTTTCGTTTTAAATTTCTAAATTTTCTCCATTTTCTCGCTTTGAAAGACATTACAGTACATATTTGATTTAATATGTACAAACTTCGCAACATTTCATATTATTTGAACTTGCATCTGTACATCTTCAACATCATGTTATATCGTTTTTCGTCTTTGGTATTATTTTTATTCGCCCTAAAAATGCGGTCAATTAGGTAGCAGGAAGAAGTATTCACATGATGCGTAGTGGTAAAAGTAATAATGGAACAATCATGAACAATCATGGATTACCATTAACTATTAATGTAGAAACTTCTTGAATATATTAATTTAACTTGATGGATTCTTGCGCAACAGAACACACTAAATTGGTTTAACATTTTTTTACCTCACTTATCAGCGCAATTCTTTATAATACCGGAGCATTACCTTCTTGTTCTTCACTTCGCCGAGGTAATATGGTTAGAAATTATATAAGTACATAATTTTTATTCTTATTATTTATTGCTTCTAAAAAAGCATCGGTCGTTGTTAGATGATATATTTTCTCGTGCGACGCCGTATTTGAGACAGAGCCCGCTTTTTTTCGAATTTTTCGAAACGCCAGGTCCGAAATTAATTAACGAACTAATGAAAGCGAAGACAGGTGGACGTAAGCAACCGGTGCGCACTAATCTACTCAAAATTCCAACTGTAAAAATCGGATGCTCTAAAGTCTAATCATTTCATTGGGATAATTAAACGTTTCAGTATAAGGAACCGACATTGTAGCACGTGCTAATATGTTGGGATAAAAATAGAATGGAAACATGGGAGATTTTGTATGGAAAGTTTGGTATAAAATGTGTTTTATATAACTTTTTCAACTTAAATGCTTGCTTAAAAAAGAAAGTTATATAAGATTTGGATAATTTGATTAAGCGATATCAGTTCGTATTTAGTAAGAGTAACTTATGAAAGACAGTAGAGGAACTAATCTTAAAACTGTGGCATTTACGTACCCTGTCTATGCTAGTGCGCCACGTAAGAAACCCTGCGTTCAACACTATTAACATTTCAAGTCACTTTGATCGTAGTTTTTCAAACACAACCCGAGCCAAAAGACTTTACTTGCACTTGCAGTATATATCGTAACACAGTAGACAATGTTGTATCTCATTCGCCAATACATGTTCTATGAATTACTAAATTTCCAAAGATGCTGAGATATGCGCTATTTCCAATTTTATGGATATTTTTCTATTATACATTGGGAGTATCAATTAGGTACCCTTTAGCAGTTTAAATGAATAAATTTAAGCAAATAAACATTTGCTAGCGAGCTGCTAATTGTTAAACAATAGTAAACCGCGATAAACTTTTCCTTCTAATGATACTTATTATTCCTCTTTAACTTAATTTATCAAACCTACAGACTGTAGAGTTCACGATCTACTGTCTGAGGAACTGGCATTAACGAATATCGGCAACAGTAGAATATGCAACGGTTCGTTAGAATATTATTTAATTTAGAAACTAATTAATAAAAGTCTACGTGTTTAGCGAAAGTACTTAGTTTAGACGCAAGCATTAATGACAGAAGGAAATCAAAACGAAGAAAAGCTATATTATCGTTTACTCGGGAGAGTTTGCTGAAGATGCATTCAACGAACAAAACCCACCCGGCAGAAAAAATGAACCTGTAACCGCTACTAATAGTAACGATTTCAACTATCATGCGTTACATTATAGTAAGTAGCCAATTATCGGATGACACGAAAGCACTTCCTATAAACAATATTCGACACTGTGTAAAGTTTGATTCGTGGAAGTAGTATTAGCATGATTTTATTAGCAATCCAGCGATTGACATAGTCCATTTGACTGAAATCTTGGTTGATTCTAGTCAGATAAGCTAGTTAAACACTGCGCTGCGAATAAAATCACGTTAATCTGAAAGTGAATCAAAATATACCATCCGAAATTTCAGAAAGAGAGTAGCAAATTCAGGATAATATCAATTGCTGTACGCCCTTCTTCTCTGTTTAATGCTGTAATTCATTTGCCACTTCATTAGGAGCTCAGAAACAATCTCCTACTATATGTCCTTCCTACCACCCTGATACCGTATTCCACAATTTTCAAATCTTCGTGTATCTTTCATTTTTTCCAAAATCCTTTCATCAAAAAACAAGAAGCACCTCTTTAAATTAAATGCTCTTGTTACAATTTCATGTTTACTTCACATAAATACATTAACTTCACTTGTACCAACGCACCGTGCTGGGAAAAACATCGAATAGGATATAGATTATGTAAATTGGCTCCCTTATGGTTCCCTTTTTGTCTTAGCCAACAGTTAAATAAGACTAATTAACGTATAATTTACTTTAAATTATGTGCGGCATTGATGCGATCGAATTTTATGTGGCTGTAAAATTGTGTCAGTTACATTAGCGTTCAATAGGTGACCCTAATTGTCGATCTCAAAGCCTGTAGGAGATTTTTGAAATTCAAGGAATCTTCTGGTGCGTCTTATATTTAAAACTGAGAAATGTAGGGAAGAATTTTAGTTATACGAGCATTTATACAATAATATTCGATTTCCAACACGTCGTAAATACGGTACTGGTATTCGAGAAACAGATGGTTATGCAAAGAAAATATGTTTGTGCCTTATTTCTATGTATATTAGAAGTAGGTATTTGTTCTATTCAAATTTAGGACGCGGTTTTAAAACACGTAACTATTAAGTAATTTCGAAATACATCCCTTGCGCGAGTTTTCTAGGTATTTAAGCTAGCAGGATTTTACTTCATTAATTCAAGTTAAAATAAACTATATTTGATTTAATGAGCAATAACCTGAATTTACGTTGGTTTGGATGATCTACCTCGTTGACTGAAAATTTTTTGGTTTCCGCTTGCAAAAATGAGACACTTTTCAAAATTTTTAGTTAATGTATGACAAACATGTTCCTTCAAGATGTCCACAGTCACTGTTGTTTCTCTAACCTTAATTCGACGGTCGTCTGGCACCATTCAGTGAGCTTTGCCGACGTTATCGGCACTGGTTGCAGTTTTTGGTCGTCGTGAACGTTTATCGTTAACCAAGCTGATACAACAAGGATTAAATTCAGTCGCCCAAGACTTCACTGTGCTAACTGGTGGTGCAGAATTACTGACTGACACAAACGACAGCTAAATAGCAACCGAGCGTTCAACATAGCTGAAATTTTCCAAAATTTCTTTTGCCCTCTTCAGGCTTTTCTACTATTACCAACTCTTCGGACTACCGTCGTATAGCAGAGAGATTTTTGGACATATGAATGCCGGCGGGAAGTAAAGAAGTTGTTATTGATTTTTACCAAAAACATGCGGAAGAACATGGCGTTCCCGCAGAGGCACCTGCTTTTCGAAACCAGTATTATTGGCGACATTAAAATTATGACAAAACACATTTAATCGCTGGCGGACAGATTTTACACAACCGGAAAGTATTTTTGTCATTCGGCAGTATCGTAATGCGAAGAACAAGTCTTACCCAACTCGAAAACGACCCGTGCTCGATATAATTGATGAAAAATGGTAATTTTGTAATTACGAGAAATACACGCGTACGCTGGAGGAACAGGTGCCAGCGCATCCAACTAATTTCGTTCGCTTTTTGATTCATACGTTCTTTTTTATGTCCGGCCGAGTGTGCACTCGTGGGTCTCCTATATGTTTGTGTTTGGATGGCCAGAGCAAATAAACGCAACCGCATTCATCTATTTCGAAAGAATAGAAAAGTAAGTATAGTAAAAGTTCTTTTTCTTGTTGATCTTACGATTCTACAATTTACATATTTTGGTAGTTCCTTTTTGTATCGCAACCATGCCTATAATGTTGCTTTGTTTTGCTGTGTGCTAAAGGTCCCACGGCTTTCTTTCTATCACTTCCTCACTGTAAGGTGTAAATCACAGTCATTAGTTCATCAACATACCAATGGTAATTTGGGACAGGATCCGCCAAGGAACTTGCTATAGGATGCGACTTTGCAAACCCTAACCTTGCCACAATTAAGCCCTCTTACCAATGTAAGCCATTATTATGCAAAATATAGTAAATGTCCACTTTATAGTATTCAAAATTCGTGTAGTAGTAAAATGCAAAGAATATTTGTTAAGGAGATCAATGATTCTATTGTATTAAAACTATCAACAAGATGTGTCAATTAATCAATGGTAGGTTACAAGTTCCAGTAATTGCTAAAGAAAAACTGCTAAATTTGGCAATTTCTATCTTCAATATTTTTGCTACTCGTGGTTAGCGTAGTAAGCTTGGATTGATGATGAAGGTGACTTCAATATATTGAGATTGTGTGGCGTTATTCAAAGGCATATTATTAAAAATAGCTTGTGACTTTGATTATTTCTTACAAGTTAATAGTGGTGATATACATTTTTTGAGATAATGGATTAATATTAATAAATTATCAAAATACAAGAATTCGAATATTGATTCAAAATAACTAAGTGAATCTTGATAATTATTGAAAATTCAAGGTATAGTTATATAAATTAATAGTATTAAACGCAATATTTTGCGAAGATAGAACTCTGGATCATTTCGAAGCGACTTTAATAATCTTAATCGGATATATTGTTTTTTGTTTTTTTTTAGAATGTCCAAAACTTAGAGATTGGATGTTTATTAGATTTACACACGTTGATAAAATAATTGTAGTTTATAGAAAAATTTTGATTTCACGTTTTTCTTGAAATGAAAAAGTTTTGAAAGCTTTCGAAAAGGTGAGGGATTTTAATTCTGATTAAACTGATGGAATCATGTGATAGGGCATTATCTCCAAATCAAGCCAAGCGTTGTAAAGGATATATGAAATCCTCAAATTCTAGCCTCTTATGAAAGATAGATCCTTACACCCCCCGATTTCACATGTCCCTCCACTCTTGAGGAAAACTCCCTTCCGTGATGCTTCAAAAATTCTTTGGATACATCTTTTACTCGTAGAAAGATTAAATCCATATATTGTTTGAAAACAAAGTGGATCATTTAAGGTACACTGCCGTTCAGAGAAGTTCGGTCGGTTGGTAAAAAACATGAAAAGGTTACAGCAACAAACGAAACTAAAAACAAAATGCAATTTTATTGTATGTACAGGTAAAAAAGACAAAAATAAATAATTAAAAAGTTATTCTGGCCTAATATAACATACTGAACATTATTTTTTTTTCATCGAAAAAACCTCCTTTACTGTTAATCACCGCTCGAACTATTCTAGGCATTCTTTCGATAAGTTTTGTTAAAATGGATTGTGGAATATTAATCCATTTATGTTGCAGAATATTCCGTAAATGTTCATGTGAAGTTGGGCATATTTTTCGGATCCTCCTGTCCAGTTCATCCCACAATAACTCTATAGGGTTCAAATCTGGGCTTTGTGGGGGCTATATCATTACTTTCAGGGTGTGCTGTTCTTCTTGCTCCTTTAGATAGTTCTTACACACTAACGCAGTGTGTTTTGGGTCGTTGTCATGCATGAATGTAAAGTTACGGCCCATTATACGCAATCCTGATGGCACTGCATGATTCTGGAGTATTGCAAAATAATTTTCCTTCCTCATTACACCCTTTTCTCTGCATAAATCTTCCGTCCCAGCAACGGAGAAACATCCCCACACTAACACAGAACTACGCTCTTGCTTCACTGTAGGTACAATGCAGTTCGGGATCACTTTTCGGTTTTAGATCTTCGAACATAAAGTCGTCGATTTTGCCCAGAAACCTCAAACTTTGACTCGTCACTCCAAAGCACGTGTTTCCAATCATCTAGCGACCAATCTAGATGAGAACGGGCCCACTGTAGCCGTTTTGGTCTGTTGCCCCGACGTAATAAGGGTTTTCGAATGGCAATGCGTCCATGAAGGTCCGCTTGTCGACATTTTACCGTACTCGCCAAAACTTGTTCTTCACGGCCGCGATTGACTTCGGCTGCTATTTGTGGCGCTGTTAATTTTCTATTGCGTTTGCTTAATAATACAATTCTCAAATCTTCAGCTTTTGTTGTTTTCCTAGATGCTCCAGGACGAACACGATTTTCTATAGTTCCAGTTGTCCGATATCGCTTTATGATGTCATTTACCGTTGAACTTCTCATATTTATTTTTTCAGCAATTTGTCGCCCCGAATATCCTTCTTCAAACAGCGTAATGCGCGAACACTGGTTTTCTACACTGGTAGGCTTGCCACGTGCCATTTTGAAGTAAATTTTCTTAAAACTTTCGTGCAAAAACGACAGATGCACACCAACACACGTTCAACAGTAAAATGAAGCAAATTTATATCTTTACGCATGTGATAAATAAACAAGAGTGATACTGCGGTATATTTCCTAAATGTATTGTTCGTTAATAATCCCCAAGCGACCCGTTTCAAAAGATCGGTACTTCCGAGAAATTCTTGGAATGATAATAAAAGGGACTTTATTGTGGTTGTATATATTATAATATTTCTACTTTACATAACAATTTATGGCTTTAATCCCTCAGAAAATAGTGTATGCTTAATATTTTTCTAATTTTATATATTAATAATTGTATACAGTGTGATATAATAGATTTTTGTTGTATGACCGAACTTCACTGAACGGCAGTGTACCTGCCGGTGGACCCTGTAACTTGCCATAAACCCCATCCTTTTGCCGTATGATGAGAAAAGGTCCTACTTTCTCAAAATTAAAATCTCTATCTTTTAGCGTAAAAGTAAATAAACAAGTAGGATAATTCTTCAAGCGTTGTTAACTACTACGGGTCCTGAGCTTCTATAAAACCTTCACAAAATGTATTAGGCTAATGTACATTACCTTTTTCATACAACTATTTCATTTAAGAGGGTCTTCCAGGAAATTCGTCACCTCATGTATGGTTTATATAACGAATGATATCCTCCTCGCGTGTAATTATCAACATTTACTTCACTTATGATATTCAAGAAATGCGTTATCGTTACTATGTTGAGAATATTTTCCAACATGTATCCGGCATTCACAAAAATTTTAAAGTATTCAACTTTGCATCATGAAATTCGGTCTTCGAGATAAGCATCAAGTTTCCTTCAAATACTTTCATCGTTCTCTCTATTTAGGTGGCTCGAAGGCAGCCGATTTCTTATCATTTATTTATGTATGGTAGTTTCTAGGTTAATTCAAATTTTTTTTTCCAGTGCGCGCCTTGTTTAGTATATTATATGTTTATACTTAGAAGAAAAAAAAATGTTAATTTTTCTT
This sequence comes from Oryctes borbonicus, assembly GCA_902654985.2. NCBI lineage: Eukaryota > Metazoa > Arthropoda > Insecta > Coleoptera > Scarabaeidae > Oryctes > Oryctes borbonicus. Next base: position 524,579 of record LR736879.1, on the reverse strand, counting down.
TTTGTCGCGGCTGCGATATGCGCGTTGGTATGTTTTCAATTCTGTTTGAACAGTTAATGCGCCGAACGATTAAGCGGTCTTAACCAAACGCGTATAATTTCTAAACTCTTTCGAGCCACTGCAGAAAGGAATTTGTTATTATAAGGAAACATCCTCCTATATATATACTTATGTATTCACCGGATAGAGTTGAAAGTGTTACGGACAGGTGATTTTGGAACTAGGGGCCTTGATTACTAGGTCACATACAAGACGTTTGTCTTTCTCGGAGGAATAACACGTGTACGTACAAATTTAGGAAATGCTGGAGATCAATATATGGTTTGAGTGCTAGATACCTGTCACTTGCAATTTTTTTTATTTTGTAGATGTAACCGCTATGTTATTCGTAAAATACTCTATTTTTCAACTTTAAATTTGCAACGATCGAGAGTACATTTGCCGAAGTATGTAACGATTTGTCTGTCTATGCCATCCACATTACTTTAGCATTGCTCCCGCAGTCCATAAAATGCTTATAAATAATCAATTATCGCCGATATAGATTTGTTATAAAGACTAACAGAAATATATGCCAGATCAACTTATATAGAGGGTGCAACAATAGTACGTCCCCCATTTATTACTCGGGCTAGATGCTGGGTAGTAATTGGATACTTTAGGGATGTAGTATAATGTTAATTATGTATCTCTAATTACAGCCTATTAGAAACAATTTATTGACATCGTCACACATTCTCAACCAATCCTCGCAATAAATTTGTACGTAGTAATGGTTTCTTTGGGAAATGTGACTATTCATTTTTTTTAACAAACAACATCTGTAACTCCAAAAAACCACAAAACAGGTTACTTTCATAGTCTAGGGATGAATGGAGTGTAGTTGGGAATCTTTAATAATGCAAAGATATGCAGGTGTTCTATTAAAAAAGTGAATTTTAGTGCCACATTTTTCATAAAACGCTCAGTATATCAAAACATATTTTCTAAGGATGCACAATTAACATTATATTACATCCCGAACATATCAAATTGTTATCTAGCATATAACCCGAGTAATAGAAGACCGAGGTGCTGTTGCTCATGATCGCCGGATTATATTTCATAGCTCTTAGTGGACCTTAGTTACAGTATCTTAAAACAAACTTACCTTCTACAAGACGCACGTTGTTTCCGTATCTCTAACTACACGAGAGTCATACGCGTTGAGCAAATGTTCTATATGAACAGTTATGATAGAAAAATAAGGTCTGATACCGATAGGTGATCGCAAAGATGTGACTATCCAAGAATAGGCATTTTTCAGCCCCAAATAGGAAAAAACGACGTAAGCAAATTACCAACTTGCAGTTAATTGGGGAATTTCGCTTTATTTTACGAACTTTCAAGACCGAAAAGTCTCCCTTATCGTGCGAATATAAATTACTACTAATTGGACAAAACGAGGTATTAATCATGTAGCCAAAGAAGGCGTACATCAGTGATTGCTCGTTTATACGAACCCATAACAATTTCCGTTGAAAGGCATATCCTCCATCACTTTTCAACTCTCTAAATGCAATTTGGCGCATAACATAAAAGGGCAGGAAACAGGTTGAGATTAAAATGAAGTGTTTATGCTAAATGATTTTTTTATCACAGAAAGCAAATGTTTCGGGTTGTTGATAGTAAATTAATGCAGTGAGAATTGTCTAATGCTGGACCAGTTGTAGTTTAGGAAAAAAATGTTTTGATACGTTACGTGTAAGATATAATTTACGGTCGTATTTTCTGAAATTCTTACATTTTTTCCATCTAAAAACAATTTCGTGCTCCGTAATTATGTTTATTATTCTTAATTCGAGATTACCGTACTACTTCTCTAGATGTATTCGAGTAGAATTAACCGGAAAACATGTTGATATTTTAAAATAATTTGCCACGGGACAAGAAACAAGCGTGCATTTCATATAAACACACTCTAAACGTATTATATACACGACATGCACCACATAGATAATTCGTTACCGTTCAAATTTTATCTGTCAGCCCTAATAATGATAATAATCGAATGTGATAATAAGATGCCTTGCTACGTGTATACAGTTAGCGTGCACGGTACTTTTCAATACCAATTTTAAATTATTACGCTAGTGGGTGCCGAATAAGTGCCTACATGGCAAGTGTTTTGGTAGCGACAGCTTTTAACGCGTTATTCAAATTCTGTAGCAGCTTTCGACGCTCCGTCGAATCAGAGGGGAAAATGCTCTAGACACACTGAACTGCATACAGGTGTAATTATATGGAAACCAATAATTTCTATAGGTGTTGAATAAAACGCGATAAATAAGGAACCGCCTTATTTATCACATAGTTTTACATCGTGGTCGTCCGTTATTACGTTTGTTTGACGCGTACAAATTACACACGAATTTGATTTATATAATTATGTGTAGCAATCGAATTCGTCAGCCATAATTACGCTAGGTATGTATACTTTAAGGCATGTGTACGGGATGGTCCTAGACAAATTTATTAATTTAGCTTGATTATATTTTCATACCTCATCAAAGGTGAAGCGACATTTTGAATTCAATGAGTATGAACAAGTTTTAAGAGGGTTATTTTTAGCAACTCTTAGCAATAACGCTGCTTCCTTTTACGTGTGATGATCACCAGCTTTAAAGCTTCTCATAACTTCAAGAGCTTTTACGTTGTCCAAATGTTGTATATACTGTGTGCCGAAGCTCTGTTACTATCACCCTCTGATAGCTAATTATTCACTGGTATGCGAATGGTGAAGTGAGAATATACTGAACCTAATTCTGTTACAGATTCTTGCTCATAAGTAATCAGTTATATTGTTAAGATGTACCTTGGTAACCACTCATGGTTTATAGCTATAGAGTTAGCTCAAGTTATTAAGCTATGCGGGTTGACCACGAGGAAGTATTGATCTGCATGTCAAATCTTATTAGACAATAACTCCAGAGTTATGATATAGAACATTCAACAAACATTACAGATTCAAATCCAAATGGGTATCGAGGATAGTAAAGTTACTGTAAATAAAGGATTTCTCAGTAAAGCGAAATTCCAAAGGATTAGAAGGTGCGAAACGTAAATTATCCACCAATTGCAAGAAGGCATTTTAAAATATTCCAATTCTAAGAAAATATCTCTAGCATACTCGCTATTTGCATCAAGAAAATTTGGGCAAAGTCTAGTGAATTCAGACTGCTTATCTAAAAGAAGGCCTAAAATTTTTAGCTCATCACATAGTAGTCGGTCGTGATATTTGTAGTATATTCTCATGCCCTTGAAAATATTTGTAATTCATTTTCAATTGGTTTGAATAGCCAGCAGCATAGAAGCTTCTGTAATGTAAAAAGAGCAGCCTTAAGGCTTGTTTTTGACGGGTCTACAAAAAGTCTCCAGTCAGCAGATCTACATTTGGAAGCATCAAATGGAATAACTAGGCCAGCGACACTTTTATAAGTGATCTATCTCACACAAAATGTTCGACAAATTTATTTTCACGATTATGATACAAATAAAACGTGGTTCCCAAAGCAAGTCAGGCTTCTTTTTGTTTTAATCTAGATTTCAGAAAGATCTTTGGGAAATACTAAATCTCTGGACTAAAACATTTAGCGCATCTTGCTATAATAGGTGAGGCACGTTTCAATTTGAGGATGAAGGTTGAAACACGTCAGTCTCCGCACTAGTTAAGATTTCGTCATCTTCCTCATCATCACTAACAATTTGTAATACTTTTGGTGCCGCAAGTATATTGCTGCTTCGATATTTAGATACACAGTGTACTTTAAAGTTTTTATACTATGACCATTAATTTCGCAAATGCAAAAATAGAAATCGTCTGTATGGTTCTTGGATTCTTTCCGCATCATCAGCAGTGTAAATAGGTTGCGTTGTTTCTTTAATGCAGTGCCTTGGTCCTTATTGGCAAATCTTACAAACAGCATGCAGTACCCAGAATTTGCGTTGGTCTCCAAGTTTTACTTTGAAGTATGCAAAGTACAGAATGGAATAGCAGTCATTTCTTTGCACTAGTGTAGCAGTTATAAGTGACAATTTTATACCTGTAAACTTGATTTAATAAGAGCCTTTGTAAATTCATGTATCAACTAACCCAATATATTATTATTATCATTATTATATGTTCTATTCTCTACCGGTATTTCTCTCCATTCAGTCGGAGTTCTCTCGTCTTGTTTACATATTATTCAAAATACAGGAATTTACTTAATAATACTCTAGCATTAGCGATGCTTCTCAAATAAAGACAATTTTTAGTAAACACCCACAAATTATTATCAATTCTATCTAATGAAATCTAAGATCATTGTATAGAAAACAGGTGTATGTGAGAAAGACAAGCAATGATTAGTTTAGTCAAACTGGTGCGTCAACACTAACTTAGAAAATCACAAAGAAGTTTTCGCTGGTGTGTATAAATATTAGTACTCTTACTTTTTTCTATTTGTTTTCATAGCTAGCTCATTCAATAAAATTACTAAGGATTCTAGTAAAAAAAAAATTAATAGCATATATATATATATATATGTATTCCTCAGCAAAATTTGGGCTCGAATCTATAAACATCTAATAACAAACTTATCTCTACAAGCCTATCAAAAGAATGATTAATACCTCTCTAGTGAATTATTTACATATTGCTGCCTATCCAGCGAACGATTAACATTGTGTAAATTTCAAGTATTCGTAACGAAACCCATAACCAAATTAGTTGCCGATTCTACAATAAATAAATAAAGTTGTAAATACTCTACAGCCCACAGTGTAGTTACCTACCATATCTCACGTCTACGTTTGTTGATTGGGTATTAAATACAATCGAAGGTGAACAACACTCTTCCGTCCAATAGGAGAGACTTATTCTCATTATTACACAAGTACGCATTAAAGTAAAGGTATCATAAAAGTAAAGTCGGGGTCGCCCTGTCTTCTACTTTATTTAGAGGTAATTGTTATAATTACGGCTCAAGTAGTACTAGCTTCTTCGAAAGTTAAAACTCGTTTCAGATACGAGTGTTAATGTTGAATGTGGATGATTAGTTTGCAAGTACGTTGCGCGGTCGACTAAAGCAACATCAGTACTGATATTAAAAGCCCTTCTACCATTTTTTCCAAGGGAAAGAGTTAACTTTTATTGCCGATTCCGATAATCTTCCATGCTAATAAACAATAAATATTTAAATATCATAATCACACACTTCCGTTGCCGATATTTCGAAATATTTAGGCACAACATAGGTATATGGGTGTATCTTCTCACGTTTGAAGATGAATTCATATAATTAAAATATTGTTATACATCAAAGGCTTTATTTGCATACATTAGAATACGGGAACATAATAATATTCCCTTCGCCGGAAACGGTCGGAAACGGACGGAAAATCGACATCGCTCCGGTTTTTGTCGATTATCTCCTCAGATATGCATCAGCGGTCGCGTTCGATAGAGAATTGGATGGCGCATCGACTGCGCCCAAGCTGAAGCATCTAGCTCTTCGTTTTGGTGTGTTTCTCGGGCTTCAAAATGAATTTTCAGTTTTCAAATTTGAGACGCCGCAGCGTCCGAGCGGTTGGAGCTAGCGAGTTGAGATCTCGCGCACTTAAAACGCTCGTCGAGATCTTTCGAACGAGCCCTAACCTATCGTCGTAGCTCGTCCGGCCGCCGAGATCTGGACAGGCCGTAAAAATTTGAACCCAAAGTGATGAAATTTTTCGCGGTTTCGCCGATCTAATCGAAGGTCCTATAGCCGTGTATGTTCCCCATCAAATGTCAGCTCGCTACCTCTAACGGCTTAGGAGATATGGTCGAACGTCGAACACGGCCGGAAACGGACCATACAAGTAAAGTCGGGGTCGCCCTGTCTTTTATTTTATTTTGTAATATATTCACGAGTTTTCTTTTATGATGTTCATATGTTTTAAAGTATAAAAGTAGCCGGCCACTATTTTTCCCTTAGTCTTAGTGAAGAGGTAAACGCACAGAATAATATACACAATTAATTAGGTTTTCGTTGTTTGGTGACCAACCATATGTTACCAAAGTATATTCAGCATTCACATTTAGCCTTAAAAGGAATTAGGCAATATAAAGAGAAAAGCCTTCCATCGCAACTCTAGGAACACCAAAATGGTTTCGGTGTTATGGTTTCTTTAGAGCTCATCAAACAATTAGAGCTAATAAATGCTGAAAATTTAAAAGTTGCGTGAAATGTGACTGATTTAACTCTTTTTGGTATAAGAAAGAAAACAAAACAAAACAGGAAAAGCAAAAGGAAAGGGAGTGGGGGATCCGAAAATTAAAATCGAAGAATGTCCTTCCTAATCTAAAGACGCGCATAAAAGAGGTAGAATCGCTGCGCTGTATTAATAACATGAAAAACAACTTTAAGCAGACTTTTCAGTTATGTAATCAGTTTCCACTACTCCTTGTCTCTTGAATCTCCTTTTCATTCTTTCCAATGCCCTGTCCATTGTAATCATTTTGCCTTATCTGCATCACTGATTTTTGGTCGTACGCAACGTTGCCTTTAAGTGAATATTGTTTCTTTTATATTGATTCCACTACCACGTATTCTGTCTTCCAGAACCACACAACAGAGTTGACAAAATGTCCCCTTGTCTCAGTGCGGTCTTTGCTACTGTCTAATGCGGTAGATGTGCTTGCATTTACTTTGGCTGCACACCTAGTGCTCTGGAATGTCAAATTTGTTGATCTTATCAGTTTTTCTGGGAGTTGTAGCTTTCATAAAGCCTTAATTCCCTCCTATTCACAGAGTTCTACGCTTTTTTGAAATTCACAAACAGCATGTGTACCGGTAATTGATATTCATAGCATGATAACTTTTGTTTTAATGTCTGTTGCAGGCTTCCCTCTCCGAAACCCTGCCTGATAGTTTTCGATTATTCGCTCTATTTTTAATCCTGGTTTGCTTTTAATCCATGCTCAACTCGATTCCTTGAAAAAGGTATCTAATATCGTTTGCAAGGCCATTTTCGTTTTCGTAAATCGTAAATCACCTTGCAGCAACTGATGCTTTACTGAACGATAAACTTTTGTAAATCTTTCAAAGTTATCATTATCTTCGGTAGGCTTGATAGCTTGTGCAAATGTGCATCATAAATAACATGCTTTAATTGCAGCAACGACGCTTTGATCCATTGACTGTAGTAACAATGCCGTGTTGGGTGGTGAAAATACGACCCTTACGTTGTGGTGAAGGTCCTCTAAAGTTATTGGATGTCCGGTACCAGTGGAATCCAGGCTCCTAAATTTGAGTTCTGGATGACGAAAAGGGCTGCTTTAGTAATGTGGCGAAGGGCTCTGGGAACTTCAGAGCGATAAATAAGCAAAGCTTTGAGCTTAAAATCTCCACATACACTACCTACAAGGGTTAGTGTATCCTTTGGTGCCTTATGCCCGGGTGCACTTTTTTTTTTCTTTCGATTTGTAAGTCCTTTCAGGCATATTCTTCAAGAACAATTTCGTTTCGTTCGCATTATTTTATTATTAGCGATTGTTCTGCCAAATATCCTCCTTCCTCAATAATTTCCGTCAACTCTGTAGGAGATTCAGTTGCTGCAGTTACTTGTCAAATAATGAACTTATCATCACCTTTACGTCGGATTTTAGAGATTGTGGTTTATAAAGCTATAGTTAAGGAGGTGCTTTCTACATCAGATGTGGTACAATTGAAATTCATGCAGCACCCATTACACGAAAGTAAAATATCTTATAGATTATAAATAGAACGGCTGAACTTTGGGGATCTGTAGTTTCTCTCATTATCGTCTTATAATCTGTAGATATAAATAGCTGTTTCTTCCAGTTACGATACGCATAATTAAAAATTATGACGATTTATTATTACCCCCAATGAATACGAGCATTATCCTCTTCGAATTCGATTATAAATGATGTGCATTTTACCCAAGCGAAAGAACCTGCATACGTATAGCATGGTAACGTAGATTCAGTCATTAATTTTACTGCATAATATTACATAACAGAATCTAACGTAATTAAGTATTAAGTATCATTCAGCTATCAATTTATCATTTTATTATGCAGTTAATCGCCAGATTAATGTCTATAAAAACACGATAAAATCCGAATCTCAATGGTTTTTGTGTTAATTCGATTCAGTGAGTATTTGGGGAAAAGAATAAGAGGAAAAAAAAAGTGGAAGCATCAGTTTCTTTTATATTCCGGTTGGCGTTATAACTTAATTAAAATACCTTTTTTGATGGTATTAAACTTGTCGCCGTGTGTCCGCTACTTGTTCTTTCTGTTTTCAAGCGGACGACTCGATATTAATACAAATGTTAAGGTTTTATGGTTAAAACATGCAAAATTTGACGAAAACAAATAATCATGTCAACAGAAAGATCCGCTGTTGCCGCCGCGACATTGAATTTTGGTTAATTATCAATACCGTGCGATATAAATAATGTCAACATCTGCCTGTGAATTGCTTTCATTGACAATTATTTCTATTGTTTACACCGCCTTTGAATGAAATCCAAAGAAGTTCGATGAAGAAATGCTACTGATTAGTAGCCGAGATAGTAGCCACTAGGTTCATCTAAAAATAGCAATTATCCTTCAAGGATAAATCGATAATGCTACCGCGAAATTAATTAATAAATAAATATGCTTTTTTATGAACAAACACATGAATGAAATATGCGGTTTAGTTAATTTGCATTTATTTGTTCCTATAAACATTCTGGCTTGATCCTATTATATTGAACAAAGGTAGTTTACAATTTCAAATGTGATTGCTAAAAATAAGAAAATTAGCAGAGGATATTTCATACGACTACGCTGGGCCTTTATATCCCTCACAAATAAGGTGCTTTAGTTTTTATTTAATTATTTAATTTGATAATTAATTTAATGGTGCATATAATACCTGGATTGGTAAATAAGACTTTAGTACCATTGTACACAAATGATTGTTGGATTATACTCTTAGGTAATGATATTCCATTAAATTAACTGCAGCATTTATGGTAGTAATAAGGCGGCGCACTGGCTCGAAATGCAGCAATTGTGAGGAATTACTTAAATCAAGAGTTTCCAACTTGTTGTATTGGAAATAGTGGAGTTGTTGTGAGGATGATGAGATCTCCTGTCTTAAGCTCTCTGGATTATTATTTATGGGGAGTTGTTAAAAATTATATTTGTAAAGTTGATGTTCTACAAACCAACCACAATTTCGAGGTGGACTCCAGAATGCCGATGTAATTCTTGGGACAACCAAATAAAGAGCAGTTCAGAATGCCGGAAAGCATGCCCAATTGTGCATGTCAGTTATTTCAACATCTACTGTAATAATTGTTCGTTTATTGTTTTGTTTTCAATTATTACTATCATTGTTATTTTCATTCATTATTACAAATAAGGTACAAAATTTAAATAAACCTTGAAAAACACACCTTTAGCTTACCACTTACAAAATATCATACATAAACACTATGCGACTAAGTTTCTATCGAGATCTAGCAAAATGGTATGATGTGCGACTATCGTTCTGGATATGTTGTAATTATCTTGTACTTAATATTGTTGTATTCGGTTCGATGAATAAAAAATACTTAACATTCGTCGTTTCCCTTCGTTTGGAAGAATTCCTTCGCAATTTCATGGCTATCTTATTTAGTCTTAAAATGTATTTTTCTTTAATTAAAACGTAATACCGGAAACCTTTGTCAATATGTTACTCATGGTACTCATGGAATTCGGTTACCAGTTGATGCTGAGGACCATTTGTGTCCTCGAAACGACCGTCCCGGATTAATTATTATATTATTATATAATTAATTAAACTTGTGTGGTGTAGAGGTTGCCGATACTTATGTGTTGTTTACCATACTACACCACAGTCCCTGCTATCATTATTAATGTTACTCATGGTTGAAATCAGAAAAGTGATATCAAAATACAATATGGTGCCTGCAAGAAACAAGAAAGTCCAAATAAAAAGGCTAGAGAACATCGAACATCATTTGTTACAGATCCATTTTTTTCTTCGGTTTCATAACACACAAAAATTAGTAATCTTGGTGGTCGAATATGAATCAATCTGTATTTCAAGTGTTACGCATAAGGAATCTGCAATAAACTATTTCCGGTCATATTAAATTTTTATTTACTTAAGGAATGTAGAATATACGGAATTCAATCGTTTAACGTGTTGGATGTGGTCCTTTCATATCCAGATCGAGTCCCAGGATTCGATGTCTGGTTTGATCAAGGGTCACAATAATAGCAGTTGAGGAATGCTATCATTTGTGGTCGAAAACAATTGTCCATCGAAGCTTTCGAAACGCTAATCTCTCGGGTGTCACCTTTAAGTTAAGTGAAACTTAATACCGCAGTTTTACTTAGTATGTTCCACACAACCCTATGTCTGTCTTAGCTCGAGTTGAGGTTTCCATATTATAAGCTGTGCTTTAGGTATCCCTTCAATATTTAAACCAAGCATTATAACTTTAAAATTTGTATTCGCCAACGTGATCGAAAAAGTCGCCGCTAGTTATTAAGTTTACTAAGCATAGTACAGTAGTATGTGAAGTGTTAGTAGTTCTTTGCTCAAATGGTTTGCACCTATTTATTTTGCACTCTTATTTACTTTTCCTAATTAGTGACACTTATGGATATCAGCTTTCATATGCTAAATGATGGTGATGATAACATTATCGAAATTGCTTAGTAAGACATTTCTTTAATAAATATGCAATAATAATAATAAATATTCGCCCAAGAATTGACTTATTTCATCTATAGCTGTTGGAAGTCTCTTTAGTACCTGCAAAAGGTTTCCAGTCTTAACGTATGGAATTAGGCTAAAATTGAAAAATACACTTACAGTTATTGTTAAAATGGCAGTGCTGAAAGGGTTATCAACAATGTATTAATATTTCTTATGCTAGCTTAGCTGTATTAATGCCATAGAAAGTCCGGTGTATGTTATTTTGTTCTGTTGTACTAGTTAAGACAAATGTGTCAACATCAAAATTTTCGACATCACTAGAAATATTTTCAAATTTCTTACTTTTGTGTAATAGAACATCATTGAAAAGGTTAAAGAAAATCGAATCCAACTATACTCATGTGTGGTATATACCTTAAATAAAATGATGCCATAGTACGCAACAATAACAATTTAGGGTAGCCTGTTCTCGTTGTTTTACAAAGTTGGCTAAGAAGAAGCAACAAATTGCTCTTGCGGGGCCAAGTAAAATCCACGAGTTTGCTATTCATATTATAAAAACTTTCTTTAAAGAAAACTTATCTTTTCTGTGTGAAGGCTCAAATTAATTCTAGAACATTAAAATAAACCCCGTTCAATATCAATTAGCCACTAGTTCGATACATCGATAACACAACCTCGACTGCTACTAATACATTTAATTTGAATCAAAATAAACGAATGACATGCTGCGTTCATCCGAGCGTATTATTCGAACATCCTCAAGTAAAATCGTTACGAGGAAAAATCTAATATTTTACTATAATCCGATAAGGCGCCACTTATAATACGGTCTATAATTATTGAGATTCCGTTAGGATATCATAATATACTCTATTTCCATCTATCGAACACATTTACCTGCGTATAGAGTATGTAGTCCGGGCGCTGATAAGAATTAAAGCAATTAAATATGAACTAATAACAATAAAATATAATTAAGTCAATTAGTGTAATGATATATTCATCGTTACGATGTCTCGTGCACCGGTGCGTTACTACGTTACAGCTTATTGATTAATTTCTTACCGTTCTTAAATTAATAGGCAAGAACGGAGCTTTACCGAGGAGCACTGGGGTGAAAGTTCAATTAAAAATGGCTCCTGCTGCTTTGGTAGTATACGCCAATCTTACGTAGGAATCTCGAAGAGGTGTAGGTAATTGGGCCGGTAAAGATAATTCTTTCGGTATAAACGTATGTACGTACGACTGCCTGACGAAATAAATTATAGACGATAGTAAGAATAGCGCATTACAATCTACATATTTATCAAACGCCATCTATCATCGTAAGCTGTACCCATAGTTCCATCTATTAAAGTATGATAACCAATAATCTCTTGCGAGGATTGCATTGCGGTCATATACATGGTGCATATACAGCATTGCACAGTAGAATAACGTGAAACGGTAACATATTTAGGTTCGATATTTGATAGCGTTAAGCTCTTCATCATAACCCACTCGTGTTTACAAGATGCCATCATCTCGTCTTTGTTTTAAGAACCAGGACTTAATTTTGTCTAGTTTAAACGTGTTTTTTGCAGAACATGATAACTAAAAAACACGACAAATGTCGTGCAGTACTTGATTATTGATGTAATAATAACGCTTCGTCAATGTAATATGGCTCTGAGAACCCAATTCCTGATTAAAATTCAAGATGGTGGTCTATACAATTTTGCAACAGTTCAATTTTGATGAAAATACAGTGTTTGTTATAAAGAAACGGTGGAATGGATCAAGGATGTTAAGGAATAAAGCTGGAACTGGCAATTTCAAACATTCTGGTGTTCATAATGCTCTGATAGATACTGTTAGAAAATTCGTTTTCAACTACAATAGAATAACCTTTGCTAGATCTGTCAACTGATAGCAGAAGAATTAAGCAATCAGAGATAAAATATAGAGCAGCTGCCAATAAGCTGTCCCTTAGCATAGAGCAGAAACAAGCCGGATTGCTACTTTCCTTAAACTGTATCTACGAATGTCCAAACTTTTGGAAATGGATTATTTTTACGGACGGGAAAATATTCCAGTCAGCAAATAATTCGAGCAACAACTTTACCCTTACCCTGTACAACGAAGAACTGCAACAACGAGTAGAACAAGGATGCCAGCCAATCCAAGTCAACTCAAGGATTTTCGAAAGTTATTCAAAGGTTCTTGCGGCGGATGTTGTAAAACGGAAGGTGCGCATTTTGAGCGTCTCATTTGAGTGTTTATCTTTGTTGTTTGTTTATTAGTTACACTGTTCGTTTGTACAAAAAAGTTTCCTAAAAAACGCAGAATTCTTAGTATCGCTGAAACAATTAATTGGGTGACCCATGTCTATTAAGGCCTTTTTGGATATTTTAAGCTATGCAATCCTTTCTCTAGGATTGCGAAATTCTTTCAACACTCTCTGCCACTATGTCGAGTTTTAGTTTCATATTAGCATGGAATTTGTCAAACCGTTGGCTCACTCTGTATGGCAAATGTCACGTCTTCATTAGCTATTGCCATTAGATATGTGAAGTGATATTCATACGCCATAAAATGATACTCACTGCATTAATGTTAAATTTAATAAATCTGCGGCAATTTAAATAACTCTTTAAGGCATACATCTCTAATTAGCGTATCTCTGCTTTGGTATCAGGATATTCAGTCGACTGCAATCCGAATACTGTTTTAAGATATGCATCGCCAATAATTATCTTAAAAGAATTTGCAACCATTTAAGAATGGTATATTGAATTTATGAAAGTAATGTGCATAATTTTCTTTACCAATACTCTTCCATTCCAGAACACTAATTGAAGGCTTGTATATTCATAGCTCACATAAGCATACCAATTCCATTTTCAAATACATTTCAATAAAATTATCTACAAGAGTATTCGATTACTCAGAAATTAAATCGTTACAAGTATAATGAATTGTCCAACATATTTACCAGAAAGAAGTACTGGTCAACTTACGACAATATCCAGTATCAACATGCTAAATTAATCAAATACAAATGTCACATCTTTATTGATCGTCTATCATATTTTTTTGGAAACCTAACGAACTCTACAGGGAACTCTAATTCCCTGGTGACTGTGTTAACAGTATCGTCTGCGACACCTTATAAATATCGAGGGAAGTGGAAATGAAGAGGTGTAAATAAAATTTAATTAAAGAAAGCACCATAAATCCAAATTAAACGCTTATGGTAGTATTTGCGTTATAAGGCCGTTTTGTGTGGGTTGAATGCTTGTGTGTAGTGAGATTAGAAAGTTCCTGAATCGAAGGATGTTGAAAAAAGCTGAGTTTGGTCGTCAATGAGAATTGTTTTTTTGGTGTATTTAAAAAATATAGTTTCTACTTCTAATTCCATCTTCTACATTTTGTTGAATGCTATTCAATGGATTTGGACATCACTCAAACACTTTATCGAAAGCTAAACATATTTCCATTCTTCTATAATAAAAGAATAGGTTTCAACAGATACAATCAAAGGCCTTACACACAAGATGATTCAGTACATTTCTAGCAGCGCTGTAATGGTGGATTTCTCAGCTCTATCCATGTTGATACTGCTATGTTTGTTTGTTAACCGTTGTTAATGAAGCTCGTTGAAAAGTTCTTGTTTCCTTTTGTAAGAATAGGATGAAAAACATTGTGCGGGATGGACAACGGGAGATTTAAATCCATTTCTGATTCAAAGCTTCGGCTGTACCCGAGAACTAAACGTAGAATTAACTTTAATTTGCAACTGATTTGTAGTCTGCATTAAGATGTATTTTGTAGGTCGATCAGAATTTTCCAAAGGGTACAACATGCATCATCTGATTCAATTAACGGCTTAGTTGTATAAGGATCTGCTCCTAACTGTGGCAGAGTTAGTCAAGTTCTACCCGGATTATGCGGCAGATTTTTCTGGAGGGTTCTGCACAATCCTGGATCACTTCTCGCATGTTGGGCATATTTAACTGCACTTCACCCCTTACGACGAGGGGGTAAATTCATATCAAGCAGAGCCATCACCATAACTTAAAACAAATTTTTATTTGGTTCGAATTTAGGTGCCTTTTCTATAACTGACATGCCGTTTAATTTGGTATTAAATTATTATCTAAATGTCTCAGAGACCAGGTTGAAGAATGAATATTTTTGAATATATAAATCTTTGAGCGAACGCACTATAAATTATATTACCTTTACCTCTTTAACGCGACTAACAAGTTTTCATTAAATAAAAATCTATACAACAGTTTCTTAGTAATTAGCATCTAAAAACGATATATTCTGCTGTCGCCAGTTCTATAACAATAAACAATTCAGAAAATCTATAATTAATAAATTAAAAACCATAAAGCAGATCTTTAACACTCTTAATTAATATCTTCAGGCACTCATTTTCCTTCTTGTACATAGCAGATTGAATATGTGTGAAATATATTTCATCGGCATCAAAAGGCACGATGTATGTACCATCGATGGTGCATGAAATATACCCAATATCTTTTAATTAATCAAAGAATTACAACCTCCGCCGCTTTTAATTGCCAGACCCAACAATATAAATATCCGATAGTACATCTTAATGCATTACCATAGAAGAAAAAGCAACGGTATCGAAGGTGCGTTTTGATATTTTTAATGAATTTTATTTGCATTAAAAATTACTCAATATAGTGATAAGGCTTGCCTCTAGACTGTATGCCTTAAATTACTGATTGTTGATGGTGCCGGTGATTGTGGTGGAAATATAAACAAAATTGTAATTATGATATTTCGCTCCAACGCTTACTGTTTTCGATCAGGAAAGAGTTGCTTTTAATATCAGGTATTGGTATAAGTGTTCATTAAAACTTAGATAAGATGGTGATGGTCAAAGATGAAAAGGTATCCGATTGACGTGAGAGCAAAAAAAGATGTTCGAAGAAGTTAAACGATTAGTGAAGATAAAAACGTAATATTTGGGAATGGTGTAACTTATAACAAGAAATGAGAGTTGCGTAAACTTCAAACAGTTGGATGATAGTTGAGTTGGACTAGTGGTAGAGTTCGTATATTGGTACAATTAATATCCTTGTGTAAGTGCCTACATCGATATAAGTTCTTATGACAAAATCCTGTTACACATTTTTTGGAATATTTATGTAATACTAACTTTTAGTGTAAAGAGCCTTTATCATATTGGTGACATTTACGAAAATGTTGTAGGTTATATTATTATACAGTGTTGTGATTTGAGATACACTTATTTATAGTTGCATTCGGTTACAAGTTAGTGGGACGAAGTAACGTCGATAGCTTCTTCTCTCGATTTTCCTCTAGTTTATTTTTGTCCTATCTAAAAACAGACCAAAACTTACAGAATGTAAGATACGTAACTTCAATGACAGGCTAACATTCTTCCAAGTCCCATATTGTTCCAATAGCTCTGGTATTATTTTAAAGAGTCGGTTGAGACTGCGATGTACACCGCAAATGTTGAGGCCACAGTTGTGGAATGGCATCATCGCAGGGTTAAACAAGATGCATAGCATAGCAACACGTTAGTAGCAAATCGTGCTTATTTGTGGGTGCAACGCGGGTTTAATAACTATAAGTTAATGTATACTTATGGTAAAGAAACTTGTATTAGCAACATAGTTTAATTGGACAATTTTTCTCAGTATTAGTATAGCAAAATGGTTAATTAATTCACTTATTAATTAAAAAGCGGAAGTGAACGCTTTTCCTCCAAAAATTATCGATTGGTATCATTAATGCTACTTCATACTGAAAACCTTTTCATGCGCTGACATATAATTACGCGGTAATAATGGCTAACGTCCTTAATTTAGTTAAGAGGCAACAGAAGCTTAAGATATATGTGTGCATTTACACTCCCTTTTGGAATGCTATGTATAGTATGCTTGCTTACCTATATCATACATATGTATGCATACGCGATATTGTGGTACAGTTAAGGTTGCTTTTTATCAATTCCACCGCAGTTTTTATATCGAATTATTTCTGCTAAATGAAATTGTCCTGTACGCAATAAATTTGAGCTTTAATAAAACCGAACGTCCACGTACAATACGAAAAAATCTCAATAAGAATTCCTCTTCCATTTATGTATACCGTTATGCGCAATACTCGGAAATGTAAACGAGATGGTAATACAAATGTTCGCTTGTAGTTACGCTAAAGGTATGTACTTACCCTATTAGCAGTTAAATGATTAATTTGTATCATCCATACGGCGAGTATGCGAAATTTTGTTAGTTTCGGTGAGGTTCTATTTAACAAACTTCTTTAATGTCTAAGAAAATCTTCGTTTCAATGTTAAATTATATATCAAATTTGCATATAATATTGTGGTAATTATATTCAAAATATATTTACTTACATTTCAAAGTAAGGTTGTATTTTTGATTGCATATGGTTGCAAGTTTGCTAGACGAAGCAGGTGGATACTGATATCAGAGGGGTTGTTTTTATATTACTCATAAAGTAACATTTGGTTGTTTTTCTTGGAAGCAAGACGACGATCTTCCAGAATCCTTCGATTAATTGGTATATAATATTCTCATAGCCAATGCTTCCCTGTAAAACTATAGAAAATGCGAAAACATGAAGCAGTTATCGTTGCTTCATTTACTTGTTCTTTCGATTGTAATTTTAACCACACAACATAATTTGAGGTAGTTTAATATAGAATGTTCCAATTATACAAATAATTGCTGCAATTTGTATGTAGTAACTGCTAAAATTTGTTATATCAGCATTTCTGTATGATACACGGCCAATTGTTAAAAAAGTTTGTTGTAGCAGAAGTGTTGCTTTCTGCAATATTATTTCACTAATTTTATGCCTGTGTGCAATAATGAGCTTATTTACAAATAATAAATGAAAGCTTTATTTTCCTTGGATTTCTAGGTTTTCCGTAAAAAAAACAAAAACCTTGTTTTCCTAGGATTTACTTTGTTACTATGTTTCGTCGTACCATATTTGTCGACATTAAAGCCCATCAATAACAATTTTAATTGTTAGCAATCTACAAGTTTTTCTTGTCCTTTTCTCTTTTTTCTTCTTTTTTTATATGTATATAGGTTGCTAACAATTAAGATTAGCTTTTTGTTTTCTTTACCAAAGACCTAAAAATCCAAAGAAAATAAAATTGTAAAATTACGAATTTAAGGTGGAAGTAAACAAACAAGAACAAAATAAATAGATGTAAGGACACTTTGTCAAGGAAACCTTATACTTTCATTTGCAAAACATAAAAGTTTCTATGAGTAACTAAGTATAGTTTTTCATTGGATCAAATCTGTTTACATTTAAAGTATTTTTTTATTGTATTTACGTATCTTTCTCGCTTAGTGTGTAATTCCTTTTACTTGCTATGTTGGTATGTATTATCCAAGCTATTGAGCCAATAGCCTTGAACGTTCAATGTAACTTCTGCATGATTTAGGGAGCTTCACTGTAGGTATTACCAATTATCAGCAACGAAAGCTACACATATTAAATGTTTACAGGGCTATTGATTATCAATATTGCAACCTATTAGTCTACCTCATACAGTCCATATAAAACCAAAAAACATATCTCAAATAGAGTGTTTTATTTAAACCGATGCGGTGCCCGAATTGGTCTTAAAGTCATTTAAACCACCAAAATTATAAATTTCGAATTCCACTTAAGAGATTGCATCTCAATATTATTTAGGAATGGAAATATTTTACTACCGAGTAGGTACGTGCCCATATATGTATGTTATGGTATTTTTGCATCTTTCGATACGGTTGCAGCTGATGACGTTAATATGGCAAAGAAACATTCCGTTGTTGCAAATGTTTCCTCTGGCCGAAAATACCTGTTACAAGGTGAAGTTAATGACACTCTCTTCATTTAATTAAGAGATATTATCGGCGGAGAATGTCCACATCGTCGATCGAACGTTTAAACGCCGTTGGACGGAGTACATGGTGGCATAGTGCATAAGTAAGTGCAATAAATATAGGATTAGAAAAGCTTCGGCTTAAAGCTAGGAAGAACATTAATTCCTCATATGTGAGAAATAGCGATAATGTATCTGGAGATTCTTTCTTGAGAAAATTTATAACATTATCGTAAGCATAGAAGATCTTTTTTTTTGAGTACTACAATGAAAATAATGGGAAAATTAAATAAAATACAACGCATAGCCTGTAACTAATTCTTAGCCACTGTCGTTTTTATGTTAGATATCAACGTAGTGAGCGTATTAACATAGAAAAGGATTGTTTAAAATGTTCAAGCACATAATATTAATAACTAAAGAAACCTTCAACTTCCTAAAAAGCGCATCTAATCGAAATGGTTTCAACTTCTCTTTTAAATAACGATACGATATGTTAGTCAAAGAATATTAGCCATGTCAAAAACACCCAGTAGATTAAGCTTTTCTACAATTGTGTTTTTCTATACTTCGCTACTCTGCGTGATGCTTTAAAAAATGCTAGTAGTGCGTTGCTTGGTACTGAAGCTTGTTTAGAAAACACACTTGTTTGCTTTCGCGAATTTTTCTTCTTCCTACAAAAGAATTCGCGAGGCTTTTCAACTATGTTAGAGCGATCGGTCTCGAGATGTCGCTTTAGTTTACTTGGAAGCATACACTCTGATGCTAGAACTTTTAAACAGAGCACATACTGTGTTCTCTCTTCATTGTTTACTTCTACAGAAATAAAGGCAAAATTCAAATACTTATAATCGTATTTACGATATTTCTGTTTCTTTGTTCTCCGATTGTCGATGCTTGATCATTCTCACTTTATTTGTCGACTCTGGTACCGGCCGTCAATTTTTCTTCTACTCGTCCTAGTCTTACTTTTCTTCTCAGGTGTTTAGTCTTCGATTGTTATTTAGGAACAATCGCCAAAATGGTACCGTATTTATACTACTTTGAAAATGCGCGATGCTATGCTGTGTAAATCTACTAGAAAGTTCTATAAACTACATGAAAGTTCTGTACTTTTCTGAAATATTCTATGTTCTATGAAGCGCCGCGGCGCAGACATGACATAGGTAGTCTTTTTGTTCTATTTGGAAATTTGTTATAAAGCTTCACTGCTTAGTATTTCTTCTCCATATTTGGCCTACAACTAGAATCAACTGTGTATTAACCTTTAACAGCCTTTTATAGAACATGTAACCATTTTATTTATCTGTTGTGTATCAACATGTGTCTACATTTGTATTTATGCAATTACCTCGTTTTAAGATAATTGAAGGATTTTACAATTCATATCGGGATGCATACAAGGTGAGGTTGCGTTGACATGTTGGGATCTGTTATATCCTGACAACGAATTTATGTTGTTGTTAAAATATTTGGAATTTCTGTATTAAAAAGTCAAACGATGCGATTCTTGTAAATTTAAAACCGAAACGTAGCCTCCATTTCCGTCATTAAATATTTAAGTGTACTCCAATTGAATAATTCACATAAATCCCATTAACAAAATTTCATAAGATCACGATCCGACACAGGATTGCATAATAAATTTGCGGACGACTTTAACATTGATCGTGTACGACAAAGGTGGTCCGCAATCAATGAATAACGACTTGTCTTAGTGTTTAAGCTGTCTGTTTTACAACATTCTGTCTTTTCGTATCGGTTAACAAACTGGTATATTCAGCTAAGACCTTTTAAAGCATTTTTATACATTCCACGCACGCCGAGATTTCGTAGATAAGAGACGAACCACTGTTCGCAATCTTATCTATCTCTGAGACTAATCTATTACATTTAAACATTTTCAAAATGCGGTAAAGCTAAATCTATAGTAATTGGGTCTTTTTTTCCTAATACGTCCTGTAGATCGATCGATTCTCCTTCTTATTCTTTGTGCATTTTCGCTTTCTTCCTTTCGTTTTGAGCGTTTAACGAAGACGAGATACCACATCGCTTTAGACGTAAATTATACTAATTAGGGATAAATCACCATTTGAAAGTAGTTAAGTGGTCGAGGAAAAATCTTGTTAAAATATTTATAGGTAAAAATTATGTGGTAATAGTAAAAATTTACCTGTGCGAGGCGGCAGGGCTTTACGACGCGTCGTTAACAACGCATTCTCTTACTCATTTCGAAGTCGAAAGGAATTTCTATAAAATTGAGGGGAAAGTGAAACATATTCGATTGCAAAATTAATACAAATAAGTACATATATACAAGTTGTTTCATGAAACAATCAATTTAATCTTGGAAGCTCGGAGTTAATAATAGGACTAATAAAGCTCACCTACGTACAAATTGTCCGAATGGCTGGTAAATGGATACAAAAATTTACCCATCGAAGTAGATAATCTAGAAGTAGGAGACTCACTAGATTTTGTAAAATAAGGTAAATAATATTGAATTCTGGGGAATATGGGGAAATTTTAATATCGTTTGATGTTTTGATGATTATAGAATATTTGGTTGAGTTATTAAAACATAGTAAGATGGATGATCCCAAAATTGTAGAATACAAAAGACTTCTATGAATAGAATCCTTCTCAAGTAGAGGGCAAGAACTATGAACAATTGGAGGGTACGGCAAAGGGCATACCGTTGTCATTTGGTAGCTAACTTTGTCAGTAAATTTGAAACGTGTAATTCAAAATTCGAATCTATTAAATTTATAATAGAAAAATGAACAACCAACAACCATACCGGATAACTTAGTAATTGGAAACAACAACAAAAAATGGAAATTTACAACTACAGAAAAGAAACAAACACTAATAGATACATTATGACCTGATTGTAATCGTTGTAAACAACACAAAATGGCCTCGATTAATTTCTTAATTAATAGATTGGTAAAGTTCCGCTTGACTACAGGTATTTACAATAAAGAACCTAAATTGACAAAAAGCTATTTGCTGTGATTACTCTTCCATAGATGTCGCATTCGAAAGTTCAATATAAGAAATTCTACGACTTTAATTCCGGGAAAACCGGAGATAAGAAATTTGTGAAACTTCCGTTTGACAGCATATTCAAAGGTAATACTATAAGGTCTTTAGCGGTTAAAATATGAACTTATGTTTTGGTTCGCGAAATACTGGGTAATCCGGAAGGAAGAGACCCTTTCGTTTATTTTTGCGCATTTTTCGCATGACTTAGGTTTATGGTACATAGGCGACAAAAGTAGACTCTTGTAAATAAATACGCATCGTCGAAACAGCTGTTCCGGACTATTTATTTAAACTTGTGTGGTGCAGAGAAACCTCCTATGTGCCTTCAAAAACGACATTGTGTAGGACTTTATTAACCCTCTAATGCATGAATTATCGAAATTTGTAATTATGTTTCTAAAAAATTTGAACAAACGGATAATGATCTTTGAAATAACTTATATTGGGTTTGGAATAATTTTGGTCGGCAAAATTGAAGTTTTTCAACATTTTATTTTTGGTTGCCAAATGGTAACATTATGAACCCATACAACAAAACAAAGGATTAAAAAAATACTAAAGTTCAGAAAATGTAGTAATTTCATTGATGAATTTGTAAGAAACAATTGTTTTTGGAATTGCAACAATAGTGAACTTGGCATTTTTGACATTTCACGCGAGAAAGCCCCTTGCAGCCTTGCAGCTTGCATCTTTCGCGTTCAATTGTCCATTCTGGCCAATGGCTAATATGGTCACTCTGAACAAAACTGATTGGTCTCGGTTCCAGACATCTTCGCGACTTTTTGGGTGGTTCTGGTGTTCCATTGTTTGATCCGCTTGGCCTTCCTCTTTTATTAGATGATCGAATTCCTGTAGAGCAAAGCTGTTCTGCCAAAAGAGTTTTGAATCCGAGAAGCGGCATTATTTTTTCCGTGGATCCTTGTTGCCTTTTTATTCGTCTATGCAATAGCCAAGAATTAACCACCACAACATCTATCATATGATAAAATATTCGGTGATACCATTTCCGACTTTTTAGCTTTATCGGGTAAAGTCCTATCAGCGAATCCTGCAAATCAACACCCCCCATATGGCGGTTGTATTCTGTGATTATATTTGGACAATCTACTTCTTTTCGGCAGTTTTCAGATCTGAAAAATCTTTTTACTTTGGTGACAGGTTGGCTTCCACAATACTCAGAAATTAGAGTGACAATTTTATTGTCGTACCATTGCACAGCATGTATATCGATCCCATCAAACTTTGTTGTGCTTTCATTTATGCTACCTCTTCCTTTTTGCTTCATTTGTTTTTCTGTCTGTCCTTGATAATCAGGCAATCGATTTTGGCGGACTGTGGCCACAGAATGAATTTTCCGTTTCGCTAAGTACGATATTAGCGGTAACGAAGAAAAATAATTATCGTAGAAAATTTTGTGGTGTTTGTCATGTGGAATAGGTCTGCTCAATCGAAGTACAACGTTACTTGCGGCCCCCAAATCAGGCTCATTATCATCAATTGTACAGCCTCGCTTTCCCGCAAACAATTCAAAATTGTAGGAGAAACCGGATACCCCACTAAGAACCCACATCTTGTAACCCCATTTATGGGGTTTCTTAGGGTTGTACGTTTTTATACTGATCCTTCCTTTAAACGGGATGATCTGTTCATCGCAAGACAGATGCTCTTCAAGAGGAATAGTCAAACAGGCTTTTTTGATTGTTTCCAGAACTGGCATAATTTTATCTAAACTGCTTGCACTCTGACTATTGTCTGAAAAATGCAATAAACTTTTGATTACCTCGAATCTATTTACTGGCATAACATTGGAAACTTGCGAAATTCTGGTTTGAGGAGACCAGTAGCTTCTGGTATTAGGTAGTTTGATAATCGACATCCAAATTATCATACCCACAAACCGTTGTATTTCTTCAACACTAGTGCACAAAGGTCTGTTAGGTCGTGTTTGGACGCTATATAAACAAGATTGGCGAACAACTTCGGTGAAAAAGTCTTCTGATAAAAAGTGTCCAAAAAGTTTCAGAGGAGTATCTAATTTCAAAATTCCATCAGGAAGTAGCTCACTGCCACAAAACAGTATACCCGCTTCATCTTTACTCGTCACTGAATTTTTCCAGTTCAATTTTGGTTTTTTAGTTACTTTCCCTCCGGATTTTTGGTCTGCTGGATTCGGGGCTTGATTGTGGAGTTGTATTAGAGGAATGTCATCTTCATCTGAGAACTCGTCATCACTCTCTTCAATGTTGTTTGAAGAAACTCCTGCTTGCACCAATAACTCTTCATTAGGGGTGTCATCGTCATCTGACAACTCAATGTCGTCACTTTCAGAGGGGATATCACGAATGGCACAGTTTTGCGTAACATTTTTTCGCCCGTAAAATATTTTAGGATCCATTATCTGGAAGAATTTCATGTATCAATATAATTTTTTATTTTACGAAAATGTTTGGTCAGTGCATAACGTTTCCGAAAGGCAACATTCGTTGAGCACGTAATTGTTTCGATTTCCTCATGCAAAAGTCATATGTGAGAAATACAACATGACATAGTGATGATTTATGTGACCATTTTTGATTTTTACTATAGCAGTTCTTACCTTTATTTCACTATAAAAACTTCAAACTTCTAGTTCAACACACCAAGATTACAACTATAACCTTGCTTTTGTGCTGTCAACAAACAAAAATCACATTTACAACACCTAGCACCATCTATCAATTTACGCGCATAGTTATGCATTCAGTTATGTTACCAGGAGGTAACACCACGCATACAAGGAACAGTTTATAGTAATGCGAAATAGATAGGAAATTTTAAAGTTTGAGTTACCAATTGGCAACAATATGCAATAGAGGGTTAATTAATTAATTAATTAATTAATTAATTTAGCGTTCATTTGCCGTATATTCCAATGTTTAGGTGGGCACTTTGAAATTTTTGTGGGCCCAATACGTTATTAACCCAGGCAAAAACGACCCGACACGTATGTTACTTCGGCCCGACCCTTTCCATAATGGCGTACGTTTTCTGATAGATGGTAATACCATTAATTATCAACTTACATATTTTTATCAAATAAAAATTTGGATTTGCGATGGATGCATGTTATCGTTTTTGGTTGTATTGATGGATTGATTCAATTTTTCCATCTAGTTTCAAATATTGAAGTCGGTGGATAGTAAATGGGGAAGTTGTCAAATGTCAGTTTTATTATTATTGTTTTTCATGTTGACAGGTCATCATAAGTCCATCATCAAACCATCGTAGGTGAAATCCATCCGGCAAACATGTTAGGTAAAAGGACGGATGTTGCCAGCACGGTCCGTCTGACTCGTTGGGCCGCCAGTTACGGCGATTGTCGACCCGAGTACTTTTTTCAGTATTATAAAATTAATAATGATTTCTGTGATGATTTACTTATTGCCTATTTAATCCGACATTTACTGTAGCAACTAATATTAGCGAACATGTTGACTTAATAATAAGAGATAAAACAATTTTAATTTCGAAATACACTTTGGATAAAACTCCCGCTGTCTGGGAATATAGCTAACCTATCAAGGCATTTTGAAGGTCTTGATTATCATCAAGATACTGGTCTTCACGTGAGAGACCAGATAGAAATCATCGGTCTGCGCATGACAATGCTCGCCCTTATATTGCTAGGCGAACGCAAGTCTTCAAATATTCAAATGGGGGTTTTGATTATCAGTAGCCCCCCAGACTTGGCGCTATCTCTTCTCTCGTATACGGCGTTCTGCATTTCGATGATTCTGACAGCTGAGTTTCATGTAGGAGGTTTTTCTAAATTGGTTAAACGCTATGATAAGTGCTTGAATTTACATGATGATTATGTATAAAAATATTGGAAAGCTATAATTTTAAGATGTGTGTAGTAAAATATTCGTGCCTATGTCAGTTTTCTTATTTGCAGCCAAGGGTAGTTAGTTTCCACCTTGCCTAATATGATATTTAGCCCTATAAATTGCAGCCATACAGACCCTAAATATAAGCTTGCAATTCAAAGGAACATGGCGTTAACGTTCACGCATTTTTGGATCCGAATGGATTGGTTTTCGGAAGACCAGCATGGTTTGCTCATTATAAACTTTACACCAAGAAAAGGTTTTGACGTTTAATTCCATTAAATATCTAAGACATTATAATACATTGCGCTACAATTACGTAAAATATTACTATCGCATTCTTAGAGTTCTTAACATATTTTTGTAGCATTCTCTTTGTAATAACTTCTGCTTGTCCTGGGTGGTTACAGGGGCTTAATGCTCACACCATTGCATTCTAAATCGCGAGGTTTAATAGTTAGGAGTTGCTAGCATTAAAATAACGGAGTGTGTAGTGAGTGTACATGTATTGTAATTGTATCAGTTACACTGTACGTTCTTTTTCGGTGTGCTCTTAAGACAGATAGTTAACTGTAAGTTTTGAACACCCTGTATAAGGTTCTCCACTCTTTTGTTATTTTCTAGAGAATACAGGGGCTGCACGATTAACAGGCCGAACCTACAGTACTTCTTTATTCCATATGTTCTAGAGGAGTAAAATAATTTTAAAACGGTAACCGCTAACTGTGAAGATATTTAATCAAAGTGACCTTAATATGAATTTGATATTCATAAGCATTTATTTCACCATTTCTGTGAATCAATCTGTATATCGCACGCTGTACGAATTAATCGTAAGGTCGCAAGTCGAAAGGAATAATTTTGTACGATGTTGAATACAATATTTCCACGCCAAGATGCCACACACATAGATATCACCTACTGTGTTGTAGAAATTTTACTCAAAATTATGAAAACATAAAATAATCAACATGAACCCGAAAACTAGGAGTGACTGGTATGAAGGGTGACCGTTTCCGACATGGTTCCCTATTATAAAGCGTAATTTGTGTCTTTTCGGAATTTCTATGAAATTAATCGCCGTCCCCCATGTCCGCTAGGGTCGTAAAATTAAAATATTTTATTTAGTAATTTCCTGATCCATCGCAGACATAAAGTATAGAGGATAATTTACATACATCAAAAATACTAAAGTTGATGTTTCGTCAATTAAATTGTAAAAGAATTTCAAGATAAAATGCAGATAAAGCAAATAATAATTATAGAATAGACAAAATGTACTCAAACAAGACATACATACAAGGAGATCGTTAATTACCCACTGTATAAGCTCGGTAGTATAAAGCTTCATAAATAATCAATGACTAGGATGAACAGGTCGCATAAAATGTTAATACCTATTGAAAATAATTGTACGGAAAACAGTATGTAGATACTGGTAGCTATGATAATAAGAGGTATTTTGGTCCACGTATATCAATTGTATTTACCTAATTTAAATACCATTGCATAATTCTTCTTTTATGTGCTTAGGTTTTTGCTAAATATCCACACGAGATCAAAATAGGTTAATTAAGAATGGACTTGTAGATGTTGAAAAGTTGAAGTTATAAATTTTGAAAATGAAATTGAAATAGAAATAAAAAACAAAGAGAAGGGAGTAATAACAGGTGGATTTGAAGAACTTAGAGTAAAGCACTGTAATACAAAGGTTCCATCGCCAATTTCATCACAATTCCTTCCAAAAGCTGTGATGCCATCACAGCTAACTAATTCGCCAAAATCAAAAAGAAGTTGTTACTTACGAGAGTAGTCTGAAAAGTCTTAACATGAAGATGGCACTACCCGCCAAAAATATTTGTCCATGTGCATTGTCTGGTAATACAATGCACATGAACTCACAGCTTGATAACACAAATAAATTCACACAAATTCAAATGGACGAGATGATGAAATTTTGATGTTCTATAAATGTAAAAAGTTCTATTTGCTTCGTTTATTCGATGTAATTAAATCAAGTTAAAAGCGCGGACTCCGTGGCGTCAGCGCACCCTTCTGATACACTCATAGGTTCAAATTCTACCATTTTTGATTCAGTAACTTAGTTTAATTGCATTGCAAAAAACCAAGGAAATAGAATTTTCAGCATTCATCGTTGGGAGCCTAATATATTACTAAAGTTCGCCACTTTCCCTGTGCTTCACGAAATTAGCAGAGACTAACAGACTTGTGCTTATTCGTCTCATGAGAATGGTTCGTGATATGGTGTATCATACAAGCTTTTATTTCTTGTCAAGGAATTCGAAAATGCAATGATATACAGAGTGTTCCATTTAAAATAACAAACTTAAACAACGTACTAAAGAAATTAAACAGCCTGTACATTTCATGTATGTAATTCACCGCGTATAAATAGTTACTGCACCCTGTATATTCGCCCCCTAAGATGGGTAAAAATCAGCAATAGATAATGCCAGAAAAAGCGTAAACGGTTTACGTAATTTACATCATAAGGTTTGAAATTCTTCAAAATGAAGACCTCCGCAAACGTAATGTTAAGTACGAACATACAGTGGCCGGTACACATCCACTGGCACTATTAATTTATTAGTTTCCTCAGTAATTCAAAATAGGTTGGTAATATATGACGTGGTACAACTGTTAATACCGAAAATAAGTAGAATTGTCTATTTGTTATGAAATAATTATTTGCTATCAATAGAACACGTTGTTATTGCAACAATATAAGCAAAACGCTGATATGACTAGAAAAAAATACATTTGATCACAATACAGGATACTTCACGAAACTCACTCGTTAGAATAGGCAGTTATAGCCTCGGACCTATTCATTTAAAATTATATACATTTTCCTCAACGAAATGTTTCCACTTAAAGCGGAAGTGGTAACCAACTTTCTTATTTCAAGTAAAATGGTATACTTTTTATCAGCCTAATCAATTGTACACATCTCATGTAAATAATTTTAATTAGGGCACCTTGCCTCTAAAGTCAACTTTATTCGAGATATCATGTTCAAATGTTAAGGTATTTACCTTTGTGAAAATGGGAGGTTATGCGTATCACATCTTATCGTTATCGGTGCCAAATTTTATATAGGATGTTCATAAACTAATTCCAAATACAGATTTTTCAAATTAAAAAAAAAAAGTCCCTTTTTTAGAACATCCTTGGTATTTTTAACTACACATTGGATTGGAAAGGAAATTCCACGTCGATTCATATTAGGGATCGATACACCTATTTTTAATAATTTAATTCTTTAAACTGATTATAATGTGAAATGTACTCTGGTTACAGATTACATTAGTATTTCTGTTCTTTAAATTTCTAAGTAATATGTCTGATTTTCATATTGCTGTTCAATTGTTAAAGCTTGAATCGAGAACTTAGTCTAGCCAGTACTTTCATTTGAATAAATAAATTAAACAATTTAGTTTTTCTGAGAACTCTTTATAAAACTTTATATAACTGTCCATATTTCAAAACTAAAGCGAGTTGATGAAATTTTAAAAGCTTTCTGGTATTCCCTTAACTCGCTACTGTGTGATTTATGAAGACAAAGCCATAGTGCACCGAAACCATAAGTTGATTTATGAGGCGTGATTTTGTAAATGAATAATGGTGCATATATAAACGTTCAAATGATAACAATTATACTGACCATTACGCCGAGTCTTGAACGCAATGAAAACATTAATTATTTTTGCACTTTCAACCTTATCTTAAACTCTTATCTATAAAATGTCACGTTTCATTTTCCACGTTGAAATCGGCCATCTTACCTTGAAAGCTGGCAACAGGAATCAAAACGTACGGCCGTGCAATTTAAATAAATTTGCTACCGAATTATGGATGACATGGAGAACTCGGGGGGAATAAGTTTCCGAGATGGAAAAATGGGCATCGCCGCGTTCGAATTCGCCTTTTAGAAGTTCTCTTAATCATACTCGACTGACGTAGCGGGAATCGACTGCATTACATTGCTCTGAGACATTGTAATTTTTTCCACGTGCATATTTTAATAAGAGGCAATTTCGAAATTTTCAGTCTTTATGAGGAAGACCGGCGGCCAGGCTCATATATATTCATGCCTACGATGGCGTTGCGCACGTACACTGAAGGCCAAATTCTGAAAACAGGGTTGGCCATTGCAAAGTCGTGGATAGTGTAAGAAGGACTATGCATTATGTTAACTACATTCCAAGTATCTTGACGGAACCTAGATAAATATGCTATAGCATTAGCATTATTCTATTTGAACCCTCGAACCAAAAATAAGGATTGGATCATGCAGATTTTGTGGATTCTGCTTTAAATAAAAGTTTAGCTGCTTGAGTTTGAAAATCCACATTCTTCTGAAAATGGGGCAAATACAGATCTAAGGATCCAGTTGATGGAGAAACAAACTTATATGTTGGCTGCCGTTTATAATTTAACGAAGAGCAAAAAATACAATATGCTTGAAAAAATAAATCCCTATTCATATGCGGGTTGCCCTGTTGTTGTAATACGCTCTTCAATTATTATAATAATGCGTCTTTGCTGAATTGCAAGTAAATAGTGTGCACTTCAATCCGTTATTAGAAAAAGTACACGGACAATTGTACAAGTATGTAATACATGAATCAAGGAAGTGACTATAGTACAATTATAGACTGAAGGCGAAATTCTGGAAGCAAGATTGATAATGTGCAGTTGTGGATAATGTTAAAAGGACAAAACATTGTGCTGATGCTATTAGCACGTATCTTGAGCATACCTAAGATCTTGGAATAAGAGATTGGGTACTGACCATCCCTTGAGTTTGTTCTTCTCTCTTCTATAAATGACAAATTGTGTATTTATTATAATCCACATTTATCTTCGAAAGGAACGAATACAAATATAGGGGATCGGTTTGGTATCGTTTTGATTACTTAATGTAAAGACAAATTGGTATGCTGGCTGGAGGGAAAAAAACACCTCGAATAATTAAACAGGTGGTTCTTCGTTTATTTCCAAATAAACAAAAAATAGCCTGGAATACGCTAATAAAAAGAGTGGCCAAAGTAATAGATTTTTTTGAGCTAATTACAAATGATAAAGCTTTTCATTTAGAATGCTTGAACAAGTTGAGAAGGGCTGCTAAATACAAACAGTGACGCAAAAATTGATGGGTAGAATTTAATATAATATTTGCTTTAAACATAAAACAAGAAATGTTTGCAAATCATAAACCTTCGTAACTGTTATCTATCATATATTCGGACCATGAATTAGTTTAATTAATTCAGAACTGCTCTACTAAGTACATGATGAAGTTTTGGGAAAATGTGTTCTTTTGCTTCATAATTTCGGTACAAAAAAAAATAACTTTCACATCCTTTTCAGTTCAGTTCGATATGTAATGAACGCGTTTCCTTCTGTTGTTTTATTAAACAAATGGGATTTCTTATTATTATGACTCCCTACTTTTTTTTAATACTACGATGATTACAAAAGCTCAGTTGATACAATGAACATAATTTAATGTGCCAAATACAATGACCGAAAGGTACTCCAAGACTATTTGGCATACCATACCATTTGAATCTGTCGAATTTCTTTTATTTTCAATTGTTTGCTTTTAATATTAGTTAAGCCAATTCATTTTAGCGTTAATCTTTAACCTATAAACGTTACTTGTTTTAGAATCTGTTACGTATTCATTATGTTGCTTCCTGTCATTAAATATTTTTGTGACTTATTTCAGCCAACTGCTTTTCCCATTTTATGATCGCTTGATATAAATATTTGCCATTCTGTTATTATGCACACAGAATACTGCTAAAAACCGATGAAACAGCACCATATCTCGGGCAAATAATGTTGTGGTTAACTAAAGTTGAGAACTTTCGTTTGGTACTCTTGGAACCCTCTGTACATAGCACGACTAAAATATGTATATATGTACACGTTCCGTATTTATAAATATTCACCAGGATAATGTTCAATGAAACGAGGATGACATGCTATTACGCAGCGTACGACGAAATGGTCAATTAAAAATTTTCCGCGACGGCGTACCTTCATATAAATCGTCTTGTTGATCTCCGATATGAAATATAGGGCAAGTATGTCACGATTCTTCCCAATGAATTCGTGTCGCAGGCGGTAGATACAACGTAGACGATGTTAAGCGTCGGAATTATAGCAATTTTCGTCTAATGCACCGCTGTCGCTTCCAAAGAAGGATTATCGTTGACTTTTGACGATGAATCCGCTGATACTTTTGTTACGTTATGCATAACTAATAGCGTAATGGTTTGAATACGTATAACAGATACGAGTTCTTCTAAGAATATTTACCTTTTAATTACTTTAGATACAGCTATGTAGGGACATTTAGATGCTCGATATTGAAACTGGGTTAAATAGTATAATTATGGGTGAGGTGCACTAATTAATTGACGATTATAAATTTTAGATGCTCATATTTCTTGGAGTTGTGATAATGCATGGCTTTCAATGTTGAATAGAAACGATACAGTTTAAAATTGGGGGTTAGAGAAATGATTAGACGGATATTGCTGAATAAGAAGGCAACGACTGATACAAAGAAAATTATAAATCAACAAAAGGTATTTTCTCGATGAACGTGATAAAACGAACGAAAAAATAGATCAAGGTATTAAAGGATTTGGTGATTCGGGTCTTAATCCCGCATTAACACAAATCGATCAAGACGTACTGTTATCACCTCTGATAGAAGGATCGACTTAAGACTTAAGAAATGAAGGGTTTTACTCCAAAATAAACTACTTCAATTAGGCCTCTAGGTGTTGGAACAAAAGAGCTTTTAGAGGATACATTTGTTTTAACTAGGCTTAATTATTGGGATACGGATTTCGGTCTTGTACAATAGGAATAGAATTCAAATGGTTCAAAGCTATTGTGTCCATTACATTTGTGGGATTCAGAAATATGGTAATATTAGTCGTAGGTACAACTCATTACATTGGACAAAACTTGAGTAAATACTTTCGTTATATAGGATTGCCTGAAGTGAAGTAAATCAATCACCAATCCATTTTGGGTGCCGTTTACTCGACACGTTACCTGAGGAAGTAAAAATATGGGAGTGATGGCCAAATACATAGGTGCAATGGTTTAAATAAATCTGCCTGCACATACATATTCTAAACAACAATGAATTAATATTGCTCTTAATATTTTGTGGCAAAACCATGGGTTTTAATAATAGATTTGCCGAGACTATACATTTTCAAAGTAAATTTTCAGCAGATATCAGCAGTTGTAGCTTTCCATTCATTCGCAATTTTCTTTTTTGATGCACCTAGTGACTAGAATTTGAGTTTGGCGATGTTGTCCTTTAGAGATCTGGGGACCGTACAGGCCACTCTAAAGCACTTATCCTGTTATCAAGAAATCAACGCAGTACCTCGTCGGAACGGCGACAAGTCGCATTGCTCTGCTGAAAGTAAGAATCGGGGTCCTCATTTTCAAATAATTTTAATATGACGGCTTCAAGATTTCATTTCGAATCGTTGTACGAACGGTACGTATATAAATAAACCTCTTCAACTTTAAACACTGTCAACTGTTTCAAGCTGGAGTCACAACAAAACTGCACACAGTACATAAACTCCTATTGGCCATTTATTAATAATTACATAGAAATCAAGTTTTTTCATTTGCTACAAAATTCATCATCTTCTTGGGAATATTTTTTTCACAGTTACTCACTATCGTGAGACACAATAAAGTCAACTTTGCAGCACATATTTTACATAAGAAACTAGTACCAGATATGGTCGAAATACTAAACGAATCGAATACCTTCAGCAGAGATGAAGCGATTTTTGCTAAAGGTATTAATTTTCTGCAAAAATATTCAGCGTGCCAGAATGACTTCCTGTCTAAATTTATTTATATGTTGAACAGCAGAAGTGATGTTGATTACTCCTTCGCAATGAGTGTGCTTTTAACAAACCACATTAAGTTGGATTTACCAAAATTATTTCATAGAATTATAACAGCAAAGGCCCTTGTCTGTAAAGAGCAAATATATTGATTAAGACGTATTAATCCTTAAGAGGTCATTACAATTGATAGTCGATTAAAATATCTGCTACACATGCAAAAACGATCTCTTCTAAGTAACGTATCAATATCTCAATTTTTTTTCTCCTGTAAAGCGATCATAGTAAATAATCTTAAGATGAAGCGATTGTTCCATTACTGTTAGTTGCATTATCCAAAAGAGACCTACAAATATAAAGATCCTAATCAATAACGACAGTTAATTAAGCCGCAATTATATTTAATAAACTCGCTTTAATTATAAGCACTTAAAATACCTTTAACCACCGGTAGACTTACGCGATACATAAAAAAGAAATTGATATTGAACGACCGATCACCAATAATACATATCCGATATTTTCTGTCGTTTAAATGATCCAAAGCCTGAGCATCTATTAAAGCAAGCGTTTCGTAGAAGAAACCAACTTGGGTATAATAAAATTTTATGTTTTTAATTCGACCCTCTTAAAAATGATTGGGGTATCGATAGCTCATCGGCTCTTTTAAGAAGATGCCCGATTGACGTGGCCTTTGTTTTGCCAGCGCTGATTTCTTTAACCCGATAGCTGTCATAATGATGTGCAATTTTTAATTTCGATAAATGTGTTAAAATTTCAACGTTTTCCCTTCATCGCACGTATCAAGAAGCGTTACCCAACGCTGAAGGATCAGCTTTTTATTTTAGCGGGATTAATATGGACGGCTTTCTTTGTTGTCGAGACGTCACTTATAAATTAGCCCCATAAATTCGTACCAAATAAGCGAATAATGTACTCCGTCAGTTTGATTTATCGATTTCCAAATATGGTCCTCGTTGTAACGGTTATTAATACGTGGTCACTACTATTGTCAAACAATGAGAACAGTTATACTTCATGTTTTTAAAATCATAGGTATTGTAATGCAATGTTTTGAAAATTTCGTTGGTTATTAAGAATGACGAATTGATATTTTTATTCTATGATGTTTCTTTGTAAGTGCAGGGGCTTTTCGCTTAAACAAAAAGAAAGTACTCAGCTAACTGAAGGACTAGAAGATGCAAGCATATGTTAAAGCAGTTTTACGTATCCTCCAAGCGCTTTCGGAACCAAACCAAAAGAGAGAAGGTAAAATCTCATGCAGTATTATATCAAAAGCGTCTTCCTGTCCGTAGGTCAGACGGAATTTGCTCCTCATGCAAAGTTAGCACAAGTAAATTGAAAGAACTTGTTAATCCTCTGTAGTATCTAAACATCAGTCTGATATTTTGCTTTCCTCGTTCATTGCAAAGGTGAATATTCTAATTCTAATATTCTAGAAGCAAGTAGTATAATTTTAATGACTGGATTTCAATTCACACTTTTAATGTTACGAAAAATCTTACGTTTGTTACAGATTTGATTCGTTTTTTTTTTCGAGATGATAACAGAGCAAGAGTCCTTTATTGGTTAAGTCAAAGTACTAATAGCTTAAGTGAGAAAAAATTATAATTTTGAGTTGCGTGGTGTGACTTTGTAAGTACGAGGATGGTCTGAGAAGTACCCATGTTTGGAAACAAATGGAGCTCTGTGTTAAAATCCGCATTATCCGCTCTATCCTTTAGTTGACGTCTGCCAAAATTTAGGTGAGACTCATCGAGTAGTGTTGTTTTGAGGACTGTTGAAAGTGAGCAAGTTTACGTATCTGTGGAATCACGGAAAAAGAACAAACGGTCAGCGATTCGATTTCTTCTATTAGATGGGAAAGTGTGCGTTGATAGCAGAGAGAATTTGGATGCAATTTATAAGGACGCTGTATCTTCGATGACTACCATCAGATACTAGTTTAATAAATTCAAGTGAAGCCGAACTACGGATTACGGAGGACATCGATCAACAGGATGAAGTCGTAGAGGTAACCAACTAGATGGAGCGTTGGTGACCGATTGTTACTGAGTCCAAACGTATCACGGTTCGGTTCACCAGGCGACGTGCTTTCCCAGCCAACAACATATTTATAGGCAGCGCCAAATCGACCTTGAAACAATTAATCAATATTTGGGATAAAATGACTAGTTAAAAAGGCATCTGGAGATGCTTAATCTTGTCGACTATTCATAAGAATCAGCTAAGGAAACGTGGTAGCGGGATAGCTTTCCAGACAACGCTTTGTTGGGACGAGCGGCTCGGAAGCCAGGATCGTCCGCCTCCCAGAAGCCGTGTCGTTCTAACGAGTGATAAAGTCAAACTTGGGAGCAGGTATTTCAGAATTTTGCTTGATTTTTTCTATTTACATTGGAGTTATTCTCCGCAGTATTTTGTGTTTGATAACTGGTCACTTCACAGATTCACACAAATTACAATCTAGTGATTTGCATGCTTCACTTTTTGTTGAGGGGAGAGGCTCGCATAGCTATAAAGGTACACCCAATATTCAAGTTGCCAATGTTTCTGAAGCTGCCTCGGCTCTGCTCTTAGTATATGTCCTGCCCATTGTAATCTTTGTGCATTTATGTGTCTTATAATGTCGCCGCCCTCCGCCGTTTTTTTTTTTGTACTTTTTTCTTCCCAGGACAGCAATATCAAAGGAGAAGAAACTCTAGTGATGCGAGTTTAACATTTTGGAGACACTACCAAAATTATTATTATGTCGCATATGAATGCATTTTACTACTGTTTTCAGTGTACGACATTATAGAGCAATCCTGATCATAATTTGAATTATGTCACCCGTACATTGTGCAGCTTAACTGTAGTAATAAATACACAGACATCATTAATTATGCAAAATTGATACATTTATCTTTAAGGTTAATAAATCCTCGTCGCGAAGAGTACACGCTTCAGGCTAACGAAAATTATTTATTTAATTATCTCGAGTAACTGGTTCGCGTCGCCGGCTGATTATCGGTGTCCAGAAGGCTTGCAGACAATTTGCTCCAAATAGTTTTCAAGAGCGAGTAGCTATAGACTTCATCTTCACCGCAAGGTAACACGTAAATTTTTTTATAACCGCTTGAAGTTGTTATTAGAGAGAAAGTGTTTTGAAACGTGCGCAGATGGTATTTGTAATGTAATAGGAAAATGTTAAATATGTTTAACGGTTACGTATTCTTCACTTAAGAGAATTTATTGTTACTGAAAAAATAAAATTGAATCATTAGAATTACTTCTTTGCTGTCACTTACAAGCACAACCTGTCGAAATTCACTTTGAAAGGACGGCCCTTCGAAGGTTTTTTCAATATAACGAGAACGAAGAAAGATTGAAAGACAGAAGAAAGGGATAAATTCAAATGTTGAGGACCTTTTTACGCTATTATCGTATTTCGTAAAAATATAGGAAACAACTGTAACCAAAAGTTGTTATTCTTTCAACTGCATATATATATATATATATATATATATATATATATATATATATATATATTATATATATGTATATACATAGGCTGTCCCTAATACTTCACCAAATGAACGGTTCATTTGAGAGTGCCTTCACAAATTCTTTCTCATTTTGAGTTAGAGGCTTGAACTAAATATTGAAAGTGTTTCACAATTGCTACTAACGCCGTTAATATGCTAGTTTACCTATGATAAATAAATAATTTATTGGCCACAAACATATGTAACTAATACATGGCTGATAAGGTAGACTAGCACACACCTTGCCCATCCATTAGCCACCCGCAAATGCTTCCGAAAGCTGACCATACTAGATGCCCACTTAATACTAACAGGAGCACTATTCCATACGTGAGCAATCAAATAAGAGGAGGAACGTTGAAAGAGAGTTATTCGAGAATGAGGAATAGTAATAACATTTTTACGACGGATATTGATGCTGTGGACATCCGTACGATAAGTTCCTTTGTTGTATAGAGGCAGGCGATCTATTCCCTATTAGATAAGCACTATGCAAAAAGCGACCACGTTCCATATTTAGCCACCTCACCTCGCCCAATTTATGCAATATGCAATGATGCTTGTGAATATAAGTCATAAGCACAAATTCTGTACCCGCTGCACTCTATGTACGCCAAAGGCTGTCAAAAAAGTTTAATAAACGGTATTACAAAGCAAAGTTTTTAGAGACTGTGGCAAGGCATCGTAGATAGAATTGCCCCATAAGCCCTCCGTCCAACGTTATTGACATATAATTTGAATCTTAGATCGGTGTCAAGAATTAATCCTAAGGTTTTAGTCTCAAAGGAAGCAATTAATTGCTTATTACTCGAATTCATTGTGTTATATACTCAAACTGTTTTTAGGCGATTAAAGGTTTCGACTTAGAAATTTGCACTGATCGTAGTTAACAGTTATTTAACCATTCACATGGCTTAGAAATTACTTTTCTAATCATTAAATTTGTCTTGACAAATCAGGCTACCTTTCTTCTGTTGAAAATGTTTATTATAAAAAGAAAAAAGGTTGATTTTTCCATCAAGAGTACTTAAAAATAGTAACTTTACTTATTCTTTCTCTCTTTATTTTCAAGGAAACCTTTTCTTTTTGATATAAATATAACCCTATAAATTTCTGTACATGGAGTTCATAAAAAGAAGGTAATTATATGCCGTATTACATAATAATTCAATATCTTATATCTGCTTTACATGCAATTCGTTTCTTTTTTCGAAAAGAAGCAACGAAATAATAATAACACCAACTCGTATTATGTCGGAACTTTCCACGGGGTGGGGGATGTTGCTTCCAGGCAACAGCTGCCGACACCTGGAGTAAGTTGGTAACCCCTCTCAGTCACTTCTTTGGTGACGTTGGCCCCCGTCGCGCTAGGTATATCGCCTTAGACAATTACATTGGAAATTACACTTAATGTTATGGTACAATTCCTCTTTTTTAATTTCTTTATTTTTAAAATTAATATTGACCTTTTAGTATTTTCCGTTTGTGTCTTTTGTTTTCGTTAATTACAGTCGACTACGTGCCCCTTCAAGATATTAAATAGGTCATCAGACGACCGTTAAAGGAAACTAGTATGTGCTACAGGTAGAGATAGCTTAATTAAAGGCGAACCGCATGTAATGATAGTAATTCCTGCTGTGTATACATTTAATTTAATAAAAATTTCGAAACGACATCTCGAGGAATAATCATGAATGACAACTAGAATTCGTTATATCGTCCAGCTACCATTGCTCTTAAACCAGCAATTAATTCAATTATTTCTTTGTGTTCACATGTACTTCTTAACCCTAAAGCCTGACTATTGATCGATACCTTTTTCATACGTAACAAACAGCTGCGCTACGTTCTTAAATTTTTAATTTGATTATCCCGCTGCGGTCGCTTTCAAAACACAGTTCCAATTACTGTCTCCGTGTATAGTGTCTTCCTCAACCAGGGATGAAATCTTGATTCTATTCGATACTTATCTAACGTGGTTATGTAATAAATATGTTATTGGGTTATTTATAAATGTAAGCGTGAAGTATCAATAATTCCCTGTGCTTAGGGAACGTAGTGGTAATCATAGCGTTGGTGGCAATGCAACGTGAATGAGAAGTAAAGGACAACGCTTTGATTTCTTCAGGTATTTTTTGCCAAGTACAATGCACACGATATGCAATGGAAATGCACGAGAGAAAATTCTAAAGAGCCTAGCTTCAGCTGTGAACAATAATATTTAAGAGATCCACATCGAAGAATCGAGAAAGGAAGTGCAGAATTAAAATATAAATTAATTGGATGAACAACAACATGTTAAAATTACCCTAATAAATGTAATAAAATCCTTTCATAAGAAAGGGGTACAGTCAAGATCCAATATTGTGTAAACAAAATTTGACTACCGCCTAACGTAATTATATTGCTTTCAATAAAATCTGTTAAATGTATTTAGTATTTGTGGCAGTATTTTTATTCACATACACTGCCTGGAACTATTAGGACTTGGAAAATTAAAATCGAAATCATGTTTTCCTACCGTCCAAAAGGTAGCACCGTCACTGTGGATACACAAGCTTTATCAGTATTCGAGTTGGGAACGTTAATAGTTAATTGAATAGTAGACACTGAATTTGAGAATCAAGTGGAAATAATAGGAACTGCAAAGACGGTAGCAGATATAGACTTGGACGTTCTCGTCATATTTCTTGCATGTATGCTCTGAACTACTGCCTTCTAAAAGTGGGATAAAGGCGAAAACCATGCATCGTGTGGGTGTAAGCGATCTATGATGCATAAATGAATGGCAATCATTATATGCCATGACAGCACCCATGCTCTGCCGAAATTTCATGCAATCCGACAAGGGCATGCATATTTGTATTGTTAGCGGTAATTCTCTCTCTGTAATACTCGATAGCAGTTCTCTGTCTCATCTCAGAATTTCCAATATTTTCGCTCGGGCCAACTCAGTCGAATGATTTTGTTATATTTGCGAATATTAAAAAAAATTAAGTTCGTTTTTGTCTTAAAGCGTACACATAAAATATTCTAAATGAACGTAAGTGTAATATGTATGAGTTGACAAGAATTAAAACAAATGAAATGAATTTATAGGTAATACAAAGGAGATAAGACAATAGAACGTTGAGAGTGAAGTAACGGATTTATTAGCATAAAAATGAAACTGTGTTAAATTTTAATTTCATCTTTCCTTGCGGAATATACGTGCTTTGCCAAACCGCTGACAAACCTGACACATATTTCTCTAATTTATGGCTTTATTCCATTAAACTATTTTCTCCAATAATCTTTGAACTTACGTGGAAACCTCAGGCGGAGTTTACATCATGCTGATGATAAATTAAAACATGCGGGTTTAAAGAGGTAAGTAATTATGTGCGAATGCGGTAACGTTGCTGTTTTAATTTATCTCGAAAAATGAAAAAATATCCCCGAAAAATTCGCTGACCTTATTTCTTGCGCATAGCAGCGTGCATATTAATGTGTCCTGCTGAAGCAACAAACTTATAAATCAAACATAACAGAACCGTAATGTATCGCACTTTTCGGAATTCGTATGTATAAAGGTGTACGGTTACAGGTGTTCAATGTCCGTTCAGCTGAATTGTTGTAGTGCTTTCAAAATCAACAGCATTACCTTAATTACTTTTATACTTGCAAAAGGTTTGAATTGGATGTATCATTTTCACGGAATTACAATTCCTAGATGAAGGTACGATGGTAACAATTTGGTTGCAATCCTGTTCTTTGCCTGCACATGGCTGAAGCTGCAGCTCAAAACGCTAATTGTTTTGTATTTTGCAAAACTTCAAGTAGTACAGTACATTTCGTCTGCCCTAATTAGTAATTTAAGGTTAGTTAAACTTGGAGAAGCAGACGTTTCAGTTGAGAACCTTAACAGTAACAGCAAAACAATGTCAAAGTCCGAAAGAAAGCAATTGCGAGCTCTTAAGCCATCCTTGAAATTTACAATTAATGTACATAAAACAAATACTCGGAACTCATTGTAAATTGGACAAAAAGCAGGTAATCAGAATACTGCAGTTAGAAAAACCTGGACGCGATTAGATAGAGTAATACATGAAAAGTACTTTTTGAAAAACGTTTACACTGCTAAAACCGTCATGATTTGACGGGCACTCTTTGGCTGAGGTGAAAATGGACCTTTACAGTGCGACGAATCCCAACCTTAGACACTTTACAAAAAAAAATAGTCGCTGGAAGAACTTGCCTGCTATTTTTTTTCATGTTCGGTTCGTACGACTTGGTAATAATTTCACAAATTTTATTAGTACTCGATGTATGTACATTTTTCACCTTGCGGTATCGTCAGAAGATTAAAGACTAAAGCTAAAATCTCGAGTATACATGTTTATATACTCGCTATGTAAAAATTTTATTTTTGGTATCTAATCTCTTACCGAAGCCGCAAGGGGAAACCGAGTATAAATAAAATCTGTGAAATTATTGTCAAGTGTTTTTCTTTGATTGTATTGTTAATTAAATTTGATTACCTCGGAGAAACTAAGGAAAGCCTAATTTTTCAAGGGTCATTGTTGGCACTGGTAGTGCAATGCGTAGCACAACTGTTAGTTTCTGGATCTGAAGTTCGATCCCTGGGACTGTCAACCCTCATAGATAAGTAGACGTGGCAAGTGCTGAGTGTAAACGTTTTACGATGTTCCACGGTCACAAACGCGAAAATATCTCAAAAGCAACAAGATGTCCTCTATAATTAGCGAAAGTTTCTAAATCTTGCGAAACCATTTAACCGTGCTAGTTTCATATGTTATTAACACTTAAGACTCATGCCTTGTTATATGCAAGGCAACGGAACTTCCCAACACAATAATTTGCTATACTTACGATATAGTAACCCCACTTTTTACCATTTTTCATGTTTTATCCATGTATTCCCTTCTTTCAAAGCCTGCTGTACATAATCCGCACATGTATACTTTCAACTGCGTACGCGCAAGATAAGCAGCAATAATGAGTAAATTAACGCAAGCTCATTATTTATTGCTAATTAAGGTAGCGCACTTACGACTTTAAAAAGGTCAAATACCTTTGCGGCCGTTTCGAAAACTAACAAGTCTGACATGTGTCTGAAGTGCATGCACCTCCCGCCAAAAGCTCATCATCATAACGCGACGGCAAAGGGTGGATACACGAACGCGAAATAAGGCGAAATAAGTAGATTGGCTCGCTAATCCGCCGCGCATCATCTACATTTTGACTGGAACATCGCCGCGAATGTAATCACAACGCTGGGAATCGTTAAGATAGACCACGACCGGGTTTAATTGAGTGTTATATGTATATCGTAATTTTCGCAAAAAGTCGTTTTGCATAAAATATGCCCCGAACGTCGTTTTGGCACGCGTGACAAGATCGTTGAACTTGCAACATATTAATACGTCGTCATCGTTCGCATGAGCGCGAGTCTGTGAAGAGTAAAGGCGAAAATCTGGTTTAAATTATTTTTGATGTAACGTGCGAACGAGGTAAGTCATGACACCTAACTAATCAGCGGAACGGTTCATGTTTATTTAAATTGGGCGATATAATATCTAAAGTGATGGTTTTGTCAGGATTTTCGGTAAGCAAATAGAAATAGATAGGAAATTAATGGAAAAAAATTCGTACATAATGTAAAGTATTTAGATTAAATACATTGTTATTGGTTGCTTACATAATATTGTCCTCTATTGCTCCAATTATCATTGGAAAATAATTGTAAAGGGAATTGAATGTTTGTGGCAATCAAGTTTTGAAGAGAATGGAGAAAAGTAAAACCCAAATTATTTGACGTGATTCTGGCATTTTAACGGCATCGATGAGGATGGACAAGTCAAGTAGCTTTATGGCGTTAAGATATATGTAGCTCTGCATTAATCGTCTGACCTCCTTGTATTATTTTACATAAGAGTTCAATCAATTTTTAGGCAGAGTGTTATACATAAGTAAGATGTATTATTACCTCTTTCTTGTTATATACTGTTATATTATTTTATATTATTATTCCCAGCATCGAGGTTAACTGTAACTAACGCCATCCATACACCAGATCCTGTACACACTCGATCAATGTTAACTTCCCTCTTGTGGCTGGCACTTTTGAAGCTATACCGAAAATTAAAGCAACGTTTTCCTAAACGTAAACCTTCGGAAGCTGACGGTGAATCTCCAACGCCAATTTCATACAGCTAATAGAGGCCCATTCAGATATCGCACTTGTTCAGTAAGTTTAAGATAATAGCGCCCTCTAAAGCAACCAGTTCTTGATTACAAATATTGATTTAATGGTTTCTAGCCGGCCGAGAATTATTGCATCAAAGAAAACCTTGGTTAGTAACAAGACAAAGAAGGATGAGACTTAGATAATACACGAAAATCTATGTGAG
This sequence comes from Oryctes borbonicus, assembly GCA_902654985.2. NCBI lineage: Eukaryota > Metazoa > Arthropoda > Insecta > Coleoptera > Scarabaeidae > Oryctes > Oryctes borbonicus. Next base: position 481,122 of record LR736879.1, on the reverse strand, counting down.
CGGGACCCTCGGGCGTGGAAAGATGGTGGTATAGATTAGCTGAGAATAAAAATTATTTCGAAAGAAATTTCGATGTAGGATATAATAGAATACGTTAAACTTTTAAAGCAAAAGTTGTGAGGAACCTCAAAATAGGATTTAACTAACGTAACGAAAGTTGTGATACAAAAACTATAAAGCAATCGCTCTGACAGAAAATGAGGAATGATGTTTGATTGCCGATGGTGAGCCTTAAATGGTGATAATAAATGGAATAATAATAAATAGAAAGATGTTTGATGTAATGACAAATTAATAACCTCCAGTAAGTTTAGTATGGCATCAAAATGTGTTCGGTATATTTCAGGTAATACTTGATAATTGATTACAGGTACTGCGCAGAGTCGTGTTCTCACAGAATTACCCCTGTTTCTGCCATTGCTGATAACTCAAAGTGTGATTTATCCTCACTCAGTGAAAAATCACATTGTGCGCAATATTTTGTTGTAACACTCAGTGTCGAAAAATAATAATTAATTTAAAGCAACTTCTATCTGCATTTTTTTGAGGTGATTTCTAATCAGTATTAAGTATGCTAAATACATAGTTACAGCACACGTGCGTTGCTTTACAATGGTAAACGAACTCATTTGAATAGAATCGAACTCCTGCAACACCAGTATTTCAATGTGCTTAGTGGTAATTGAAATGATGTTAAATCAGGTTAATTTTTTTTCTGCATTCTGGCTGCGTTATTCAAATAATCGCCATTCGAGCGTATTACATACCCGTAGCTGTTACGGAGGCACGTGAACGCACGTACGCGCGATTTGTAATAGCCACCCTCCGTGTTTTCTAAATGACTCTGCATCGGCATGAATACGAATCGTGCGTGGTGTCGAGTATGGGGTAGAACGGCGAGCACATGCTGCTTACTTATTCCGTCGCGTATTATGGCGGGGTAGTTACCCTCGTATTGCAATGCAGCGGCAATAGCTACCGCTGCCGTAGGAGAAGCATTCATTAAAGGGGTGGGTTGCCTGCATTGATTGGAACTTGATTTGTAAACGGCGTTGTAAGCTTGTTGATATGTAGGTGAAGGCAGGCACAATAGCGAGGTGTACTGTGGGGGTATTTTTGGCAGTGGTTCTCAAACTTTAACGTTTATTTCAGTACCTTTATTTATATTTGTATTTGGAACGAAATGTTGTCGAAGTTCCAAAGGTACACTGAAAAACGAAATTTAAGGCATAAGCACAGATTAGATTCTACCAACTGCTAGCCCTGAAAACTAGGAATAGTATCTCCATACATTTAAAATCCTTAAAGCTGTAACAGTAAAGTTGGTTTGGCATTTTCACAACCACAGTCAAGCTACGCAAATACTAATTAATAGATTGAGTAGGAAATTTGGCAGACCTAGAGTTCTTTGCAGATCTCGCTCGCCCGATGGCTTTTGTTATTCTTTCCAGAGAACCGGGTCAGGAAACGTCAGGATCTCTAAAACGATTATTAGATGTGTTTTGGGGAAGAAGAGGCAGCCAATATCATACATTTAACATTTGAATTTTTATTTTCAGCAATAACTTTTTGATATTTGAAGGTCTGAAAAAGGAAGAGCAATAATATCAGTATCATCTCTTTACATTGAAAGCAATTTAGAGGCACATATTAGGTATTTAGAAACGCAACCTTCGTCAGTGTGCACTTTGAAAGATCCTAGATTTTCGATTACATGGTGGTGTTATAGGTTTTAGGCTATTCCATTTAGTTTCATAGACCTTTGTTAACCACATATACCGAATAAAGCTCTAATTTGCCAGCAGCTAGAACCGACTTTAGAGCTAACGAATTAAATGCTTGTAACGCCTAACTGATACACTTCTGACAATCATTACTGTTGTTTAATTTTTTAATAGTACAAGATTATATATATTATAATAATTATTATTATATATAATTATTATATGTAATAGTACAATATTATCAGGAAGAGTTATATGTTCTCTACATGGTTTTTCGCGTCGGACGGAAGACCGGATCAAATCGTCGTGCTTTATAGGTTTCTTTCTTCATATGCTTGTTATTAGACTCATCTGTAACAAAATGTTAGCAGAATTCGAAAAGCCTGTCAAAAAACACAAAAGCTACATGATTGTTACCAATAGCTTCAACAAACGATTCACGACCAATATTTTCGCTCTTCTACCTTCTGTACATTCTCCAACACAATTTTGTTAAATAATTCACGTGTGTAAGTGATTTGTGTTGAGGTAAGTGGGAAACAAATGTCCAAATCTCACAAAACTCTTTTAATAATGACAGCTACTGGTTTCGAGCTATACACAGTTCATCTTCAGGCAAGCTGAAAGCTATTCATATAGTACAATTATAAAATAATTGATAAATCAGCTTTCAGTTACATGGCTTGCCTGCTATACTAATTTGCTATAATCTTATTCAGAAAGTGAAGTGTGATTCTACAAACTAAGAATTAGAATTAAGCAGCTTCTCTTTGGTTTAACAATTATCTGAAAGACGAGTCACAGTGACAATACAAAAAATTATTATTTTAATTTATAATAATATTCACTTCCCTTCTACATTATTTAACTTTACGTGGTTCTACAACAATCTCTTCCTTTTTATGTTGTGTACTATTTACAAGAAATGTTTTGGTACCGCTGTCAGTGCATTCGCGGAGCGTGCCGGTTATAAAGTACGCTAGTGGTTGTTGCATGTGTGTTTCAAGTTATACTTGTTGGATTAGGGGTGGTTTGGACGCTTTGTCATTTCACGTGCAACCCTATTGTGTATTAGGCCCATTGTACATTCTATTTATAATGATAGTATTCCTTATTTCAATACCTACAGCGCCTAAAAAAACGTTAGATTAATATCCTTCTGTATAATCTGATCCTCTCTAGCCTCATACACAAACTGCGTCCTAGAATAAGCGAAACTTAATCACATTAAACGCAGCTTTTGCTACGTGGAAATATTAATAAGTGCAGGAACACCATTTGTTTGCTTCGTTCTTCAAAGCGCAGTGTCAATGCTAAGTGAGATTAGATCAGAGCCATTGCATCAGTATAAGACGGTAATGAAGATAAACGTTAATATGAACCCATATCATAAGCGATTTATTATTTCGTCATTTTAGACGTGAGCAACCTCACAAACTTCTCGTACGGCCAAAAAGTTAATTTCGCTTTCATCCGAAATGCGTTTTTAATAAACTCATTACGGTGCTAACTTATTTCTTAATTAAGATAAATGAATTTCGTATACCGGTTTGCCTTATTGAACATATTTTCGCATAAAGCTCATCCTATTAATGAATAGCATTTAATAAGCATATCCGTAACGAAAAAGAAGAACGTCAAATAATTGGTGGCTTTCAAGAACTCTCACGCTCTTATGTCTAAAATTAAAAAAAAAAACTTCATCATATACATGTCCAGTGGAAGAGAGTGGGACTTCTAAAACACATAAATACGTTGTCAAATTAGTTGAAAAATGGAAGCGATTTAGATCATCTTGGGAGGCATTATTTCAAGTATGTTTTTCGTTAAGTGAGAAGGTGGTCCAGGTTTCAGAGACCAATTTACCATTGTGTGTTTATATTACGAGTAAATTGAAAATTGAATATTAGGACGCCCATTTTTACTCTTTTGCGTTTTAAAATATTACAGTATTAATCTACTATGCGTTCTTTCAGTTGAAATTGAGCCAAGGGGTTATTATTTCCAGGGAGTAAGCCGTCCGGTTTCTAAATTACTTAGAAGTAAACGAGTACGACTTTTAGGATTTGGTTAATGTAGATCATGATGTACATCAGATTGTAGTGCATACATGAAATGCTAAACAAATTAAAATGTTTAAAATCCATAGATTCACAAATTATCTGTATTGCGGCAATTTTTTAGTTTTCTATAAAGCTGCTGTACTACAATTCGTTTATTATTAGAAACGTTTACAACAGTTCCAGCAACAGAAATACATACAACAGAAAATACAGAATAAATATTGTAAATTATCATTTTCTAAGGATATCACACAAATATCAAACTAACAAACAAAATCAATGTCGACGTCGACAAGAGAATAATTATTATTCTTTTTAGAAAATAATTATTGATCCAGTTTTTCATCACCATAAGAGTACACTTCTAGGTTAAAGTGAGATTGGAGCTTGTAGGAGGAATTTGTAAAATTAGTATTAGCATACATATAAGCATTTATAAATTAATTTAAGAATAAGGTGAGAAATCGCAAACCAAGATTGTCACAATTGGAAAACCATTTGGAAATGAAGAAAGGATAAAATAGGATCAAAGAACTACCAGAAAGGGATAGGAAAGTATATTATAGAGGATTCTATGGACACACAATGACACGTATGTAACTTAAGGATGTCGGTACGTAGCGGGGATGGGTACCAATATCCTTTCTTTTGCTTGCCTCGCCTCGGTTCGTTGGGAAATTTTTTCCCTGACCGTACATAACGTACGCAGTAAATGTTTCAATTATACATATAGGTACATATGTACATGGCTTAATACCTACCCATAATAACCCTTTTTTTAAACAAATAAAACAAGTGTTTATTGTAAATCGATTGAAAATGGCCACTACCATTGGCAGCGAACGAATACATACCTAAAATAAACTGTTTTCATTTTCCTTGGTTCTATCAATAACGGCAACCTACATATAAAGGATGTCTTTACAAGAAATCTTAGTGGCCGCTATTTACAGGTTTTACTGTACTTCTCTATTTTTGTAGTTGAAAAGATTAGCCCTCTACAAATTCACTCCTAAAAACAAAGCAAAGATTTTCGATAAACAAATCTTGCTCCTTAACAAGAGAAAAGCGGACTGGTCCAGAATTTTTGATCGCTGATGGCACATGAAGTTCGAGCTATGAGCTATACTAGATATCTGGAATCCTTTGGATGCCTTAAAGATGGTATTTAGTATGTTGTTCAGATAATAAACCATTCGACAAGTTTCATGTAATGAATCTCCCATCTCCACGTAGTTTCTGAAATGGAATTTTCATATTTGTTTCACGTTTATTGAACTATTCACTTATAGCAAACACAATTTTCTAATAACAAGTCGACAAAGATTTTGAGTTGGAAGGAATTCTTAATGGGACAATTTCAAATTTCTATGTCCTACTTTGACTTGATGACCAACCTCAGTGAACGCTTTGCTACTTACAAACAATTATTAACCTCATCCTCCGGGAAAAGAAATCCAATTAGTAAATTGCAATTAAAAAATAATAAATAACCGGCAGGTGTCGATAAAGCAGGAGATTTGGAAATTAAAACGAAAGATACGAACGTCGTGTTGCCACCTTTACACAAACAACGATACGTTAACCGGGGTACGATTTGCCCGCTCTTAAAACGGTTTTGTCAGAACTTTCTTGCTCGCGCACATGACGTATTGCGTTTTCAATTAAATTTATTAAAACATCGACGTCGCTAATTGCAGTTCGAAGCACCTGCGTAAGTACACACACACGCCAGATTCAGTTTGTTCGGTTCCACACTTTCGTCGTCGGCCCGATACTCGTATTAGTTTTAAATGGTTCTCCGGTGCGCGCGAGATAAATATATCTCGACACAATCTGACTCATTTGTTACCGGTAAACTATAATTGCTTTCTGATAGCTTCAATTTGATAACAGTGGAATTGATTGTTGGACAATTGGGTACAATCGTAGTCAATATTAGCTTTCCACGAGGCCGATTAATTGTAGCTGTACCATTATTTCGAGCTGTATATATGTACGCAGTTTGAGCCAGCCATTATTTCTAGCTACAAGCAATGAGGACGCTTCATCAACAGTGATCGCCAAGAAGGCCGCTCCTATTTAGTTAAATCGCACATTATCATTTATTTGTGTTTTCTTCTCGTATTCGTATTTACTTATTGTTAATCTGTTGCTCTGAGTTACTTAAATTGTTCGTTATCCAATGCAATCAATATTTAATTCTGTTCCATTATTGGCGTCCCCATTTTTGCCCATTAAATCTTATGTTCATATATTTTCTCTTGCTTTAGATTTATCGTTGTTAAATGCAATTTGTCTCATTCTTATTTTTTGTAATAAAACATTGTTAGTATGTATTTGACATCAATTCTTTTATTCTTTGGTACTTGACTGTTTTCTTACCCCAGACTCGCACGACCTGAGATATCTAGCTTCATGTTACGAAATATAAATAAGAATCTCATAAGCCGCATCAATTAAGTAAGTATTTCAATAAGTAAATAGTCAATTCAGCACATTTATTCTAGATTGTAATTAACCCGGTATTACAGAGTCTAACGACGTCGTTCTATTACAATAACCTGAGCTATCACGAGTATTTAACAACTAACTGGAGTGGCCAAAGTTAGGCGTTATGTGTGATATTTCCCCAAAAGCAGTTGGCATTGAATGGTCATCTATTAATAGTATTATCTACCTTTATTTTCTATTCCATAATCTATATAACAGACTAAACAAGACCACTATTTTCCTTGCAGGAACTTTGTATTTAACACATGCAGTTCTATTACAAACATTTAAGCACGTATCCCTGCTACTACTAGAAAGTGAAATAATCCAGAGGCGATAGCTTAATCGTTGACGCGAAACACTACGACGAATAGAAAACCATCCACATTATTTTTAATATTCTATTCAGAAATGTAAATGATATCAGGCGTCCTGGTAATTTGAAATACGGCATGCGCCATAAATAAAGACGAAGCACCTGTGCGTCAGATAGAACCACTAGATAACCTTATACGTGGCGCGTAGTATAAACTTTAAGTTCTTTTTTCTTTCTTCTTCTCTCGATCATTTAAAAAATAGACGATTTGGGTCTGGCGGTCGGTAGAAACGCGGTTTGTTTTCAACGCTACCGCGTAGTCAAATCGGATGCTGCTGGGTCACGTGTGTTCGCGCGTGTTACGAACGCCAAAAGTTACGCAATCGGATCAATTATCTATTAATTTGAACTGTCCTGGGACAGAAGAATTTATAGTAATTGAAGGCTAACGATGAGAGGAACAGCTACTAAGATGAACACCTGTTGGAGAAAATTATACTAAAGCACCCGCGTATTGAATACAGGTATCATCGAGAGTTTGAAAAAGTGCAGAAGCTGTAATGTATTTTTTTTTGCAATTCACACAATAGCTTACCAAGAAAAAAATCGTACATTACCAAATTCCTTCTGTGTTTTTTGGGGAGACACGAGAGTATTGCGTATGCGCCGAATGTGGTGTACCTCAGGGATCGATACCGATTTTCATTTGCTTTCTCATTTTTATCGGCCATCTTAATTAGCGTATCAACAGGACGTCGATATCAATTTGTTGGTGGTAATTCTATTAGTTACCAATTCTTACAAAGGTCTGTCAGTAACCGTTGCAATGGGGGCTTATAGAATACGGAGTCGATTATGTTAGTTGTAACATAAATCGCTTATGTAGAAGTTTTTAAGGACTAGGGGCTTTGAAATGGAAGAATCGTATTCTCGGATTGCTGTTCCAGAAGAAATACCTTAAACAAACTACTACCTATATAAATTTGTGGCATTACCATCAGCATAGATATAAGAAACAGACATGTTTCTTGAAATACTCCTTAAGGAAATCTCTTCGTAATTTTGACGAATAACTATGCCAATAACTACATAACAGTTTGCTTTTGTGGGGATTGATTCCGAAAAGCAAAAGTACGTAAATAAGGATTAAGGACCTACAATGAAAGATTTGTATGTACACTTTAAGAGTAAAACGCACTCTCCAGTGGACTTCAGGACGTCAGCGGCACTCGTATTCAATTTTATTTGGGTATAAATTTCAGTCAATTCGCATGCATTAGATCCGTAGGTTGAAGTTTATTAGTTTAACGTTATAAATCAATTCGAAGTCCTTATGTGAATAACTTTAATAACAATTACATAGAATAATAACATAAGTTTATTGTTGTCCCTGTAAATCAACTTATATAAAGTGTAAGGGCTGGACTTTTAATCTCACAATTCTTTTTTAATTCAAAAAGTTTCGGTTTCGTGTCATACAAGACACATCTTGAGGCAGAAATACTAAAAGAAAAACAAGCCCTCAATGTGTTAAGGGCCGTTATTTGCATTAGCCGAATTATTATTGTAGGGCTAATCTCTAATTTTCTGGGTGCAACGTATCAACTATTAGATTAACAACACACCTCTAATATCGTTTCATCTGCGCTTATTTAAAGATAATTTTCTCCTAGTTTCGACCTGATTTTATTTATTGTTTATTAAATTAATCCTTAAGAACCCACGAACAAGTGGATCCCGCAATTTTTTTAACAGGATATTGGTTCAAAAACGAATTCTTCGTGAGAGATTCTCCTTTGGTATTCAATATGCCTCATACTTTTTATACGCCGTCTAAGAGTATATTTAGCATTGAAACCTAGTTTCAGAGAACAAATGGTGCATGGTAACGGCAAAGTATTTCTTTTTTGTTAACGGCCGTGAAGATGTTAATGCTTTACATTATCGCTATTATTGGAAAATAATGAATTAAAAATTACTAGTATAAAGCCAGATACTGCTTACCCAGAAAATATTAAACGAAGATTGAATATGTTATGAGATATATGTAACTTTAAAAAATAATAAACAAAAATAAACCAAAAAGAATATTTCTAAAATAGAACAGTAACGAACTTTGAAACAAAGTTTATAATGTTTAACTTTGTTTAACGTTAAAAAAACCTTCAACATAGTAAATCTCTAACAGCGTAAAATAAATTGTGGACGATAAAGAAGCGCACCGTGGTTTTGTTTAACAAAACACCCAAGTGCTGAAAAACACCACCATGCACACAGTTAACAAAACATCGAATATTTGCACATATTAAATAAGAATTCTTTTCTTATGTTGAAATATAAATATAGAGTAAAATTACAAACAAATGTGAATATACACAAAAATTTGATTAGTTATGTAAACTATGTATCATAAGTAACCCATTCTCAGTACATAGTCGAAATAACCAAAGAGGAAAAAAAATTCCAAGCATACGTGTTAAATTAATACACAGGTTTGGGCCAAATGTTCTTTACAATGAAATAGAAGGTGTCTCATCGGGAACTGCATCGATCGACATATGAAAGGCTATACATTAGAAAATTCTGAAAACTCGATAGTACTAAAATTTATATGTGCTATCTTTAATAATTGAGCACTTCCGGTTATAACGGAAATAGCTATCAACTTAATTATTTTAAATATTTATAAATTTTAAATATTTAAAATTTTAAATTAAATAAAATTTAATAAATTTTAAACATCCAACATATTACAACATTTTTGAATTTCTAATTCTATTTTAAGGTTTATTTGATCAAACAACTATGTTGCTATATCTATATTTGCAAAGTTTGGCATGTGAGAACTTTTATAGCTGTGAAAGTGTTTAACTTGGAAAATTGATTTTGCAGAACCGTAAAGGGTAGTATTAGAATCCGATAAATTGTTTGTTTCAATGCAGGCAGGTTTACTAATAGACAGTTACACTAACATGCAGTAAATTCACTCTCTAGACAAATTCCTGTAAAGGTATTGCTGTACCTTTTTCCGTGAAGAAATCTAGATGATATAAAGCTCGAACACTCTAGATGTGGAACAAACCTGAAATTAATTTCTGACAAGAATTTTAACGGTAAAGTTTTACTGAACCCATAACGATCGCCTCATTTACATCTTTACGGTATCGAGAAATCATAAATTCACGGGCATCCGTTTTAAATAGTCCTCATTAAACAAAGCATCCCATTCAAGAAGTTGAGATGTAAAAAACAATAGCCCCAACGCATCGAGTCTCTTTAAAGGCGATGCCTAAAATCGCGGCACTTTTAACAAGATTCCTTTCATAAAAAATTTATGGTATCACACAATTAAAATAATTACCGAAACAATTAAAGAAAAAACGTCCGGACGGTAACAATCAATTAATTTAATTAATAAATATTTTAAATTTCTCTATATAGCGCGACGCAGATAGGTATCAAAAACGTACTAAACGTAAAGCAGTTTCTTTCTTTTCACCCGAGGATAGACTTAAGGAAACGCATTAAATTAAATATCTGATCAATTTTTGATAATGAAAGAAAAGGGGAAATCGAGAGCAGTCACATTTACAGCGGATGCATACGTACACAGTATACGTACATACGTCAACGAAAAGTAAACATGTTCGTTATGGCAAAGGCTGAAAAATAATTTATTGCTGGAATTATTTTCTAGAACAACAAACTACGCAAGTAAGTAACTTGTGTTTGCAAAGGAATTTTACGTTTGGATTAGAATGAAATTAGAATAAACAAGTAATATTTTGGTGAGCAAAAAGATAATTCCATCATTGTTGTTTATAAATTAGGAATTATCATTCGACTTAGTGGAAGCATAAATGTGAAAGGCTTGCAATTATCGGTTGGTGGGAAATGTGTCCAAATTTAAACTTCTCAATGTTTTTTTACAATACTCTTGGTTTCCGGACTGCAACTGTATCATTGTCGTAGCTTCTGTCGAGTATGAGAAGTGCATCTACATTACTTTCAAGGCGTCACCACACAACAGCAAAATCCTCTTCACGAATAACATAAAAACCGTCTTCAAACCTAATTTCAAACTCTCAGACTACTTTGCCATCATCATGAGTAGAACATAGACTAGAAGCTGGCCACCAAATCGAATTCAACTCTGCTGGAATCTTGTCTCGCAACACTCACTATTATAGTGAATCTGTAGAGATCTTCAAAGATCCCAACGATTTGAATTCAGTTTCAATCAGCGATTAAAACATCGTATTCTTCTAAAACTTAAATGTATTTATAGAAGTACGCTGAAAAGAATTAACAACAACTTGAGGGGATTTGGCAGAAAAGAAACATTAACATAAGAGCAATTTCAAAATAAACATCAATGCAACTTACTATAAGTAAATTAAAACTATTTGTGTAAAAAGCGTTGAGAATAAGGACATGAGCTTTGTGATTACCATTTAATTCGATTGTTCATTTAGAACATAAAAAATTTGGTGATCCTGCCAACGTATTGAGAGGGAATCTTTTATTTTTCAAAATTCAGAATTAGTGTCAAGCATGTTTAGATTGATTTTTGGACTTCAAAACAGCATTTTTAATCATTCATATAAATTTTTAAGATCAATTGAATAAATCCCAAGAGAACGAAACGGTTCTGGAGATTGCAGCGAAGACATGAAAGGTATGTTGAATCAACTCCCTTTGAAATACAATTATTTTCTTAGTTTCAAATTAAGGGAAGTCATTCCTTAATTTGGCAAATGTTGCGGTCCGATGACATACTTAAATATCATTAAGTATCATCGCAGAAAAAATATAATTTTTTCATCTCTGCAATGAATATGGTTTTCCGTTGTGCAAGCTTCACTTCCAAAATTTTGATGATTTCAAGTCCATTTTCTTATAAAAATTCTGGCCAGAAACAGAACAAAACAAAGTTAAAAGTAATTTATTCATTAAGAAATGCAATGCACAAATGGGGTGTTTAAGGGAAACCTATCTTATAAATAAATTTGTAATGGTTAATTTTAATCGACTTCTTGATTTTGAAATTACTAATTCTGTAATTATCCAAAACATACTCACATTTACACATGTTTGCGAAGTTTTAGGGCAATATTGTGATTTGTATAAGTTTTACAAGCATAATACACAAGACATTCTAAGCAAGTTAAACCTATTTTAAGACTTCGATATTGTGCCATTGTATGTGTATGTTTGATCAAATGCTAAATTTATTCTTTACTCTATGAAACCATTGTACATTAACAACATATCTCCAAAATAACAAAAAGAATGGACCTGTAGTTCTTAATTAACTATTGTAGCTAAACCGAGAACATATTTTGTGCGCGTAGTATGGGGTACAATCCTGCTAGTTAACTAAAATTCAAGCACGAATGCACCATATAAATCAAGAAGGCTAAGTACAAGTGTCCCCGTTCATCTGTTTGAATGACCACCACTATATCTTCTCGAAAAAGGGACTTACAAGTTAAGTAGGATTAATAGATAGAGTGCCAGCCTTGTAGTAAAATTAATATTCCTAATTATCACGTTTTGATTGTATTTACTTATTCACTTCAAAAATAAATAATTTGCTTTCTCTAAACAATTTTTTTCACCGTAAAGATGTTTATCCTAACATTGGAACACCTACGGTTTAACAAGGTTGTCTAAAAGCAATGAATTACAAGTATTTATATGGAGTAATCTAGATAACCATCTGTCTTATAAATCATAAAAGTCTCCACAGCGATAAGAAACATGACAGTAGCAGCTCGCCGGACAGAAAAGGAACTCCTTTCGGTGATCTAGGTGTCAATGGAAGTGGAAGCCAAGTCTTAGCTCACGGTATCACTATTCCATCAATCACATTACCACGCTGTTAATGATTTTTTCTATATGTGGTGCGCGTCTGTAATATATATTGACCGCATTATATACATATGCACACACACGCGGGATGTATAAGGGTTTACAAAAGGAGTAAAATGAAACAACGGACTCGTCGGCCAAAAACCTTTCCACTTTACATTGATTGAAAGCAACATTATTAGAGTATCTCCGAATCTAATCCTTTATTATTTTCCGATAGCTAAGCGATTGCTGCATAAGCCGCCGTTTGATGTCTAATTTGTATATTAAAATTTATTCCGGTTGAAAGAAGAGCTATTGTTTTTTGTGGCCCAAAAGGTTAATACATATTCAGGGTAGTAGGGATTAAAGGCAGACTTTTTATATCATTATTTTCGTTATGAAAGGGTTCCGAAGATATGATGTATTACTACAATTTGGTATTCATATTCAGGAAAATTATTTCCTTAATACCGAACAAAATTAAATGACAACGTTACCGCATAATTAACTAAAAATTATAGTTTTTTTTTCAAGTTTTAGGAATAAAGTTTGTTGAAATAAAACCCTCCATTTTTTGGAATCTTTCTCACTGGCAACTGCATAAAATACTACTTACGAGGTTTTAAATATGTTGAAGCAAACACTGATTTCTAATTTTGCGATATGTTCTAAATCAAACAAATTGTATAAGGAAAGTTAAATAGCATTCAAAAGGAACCGTCAATTTACTAAGAAGACCAGAAGCAATAAACAACATTTGTTTTTCTTTACCACATATGTGATAGATAACCATTAGTATTGGCGCTTTGCTGAATTCCTTTTTCGGTGCCTCTCTAGGTGTTTACATGCTTATGTGGTGATGGCCAAGATGTCGAAATCAAGGAGAAAAAAACATAAAAAGTGCCTAGAAATATTAACCAAAATAATGCTGCTAATACAGTTACTTATGGTATAGGTGAAACCAGTCACGGCAAAAGCAATGCGAGGAGGTAAAACGCTAACCAACAGATATGTTTCTGCTTACCCGACATCACCAGCGTCACCATGAGCGCACTCTCCACCTCACATCGCTATTTACCTTTCGATTTATATCACTGTCCTTCGAAACGACAAGCGAGGCATATTTCTTAGCACCATCTAGTGCCAGTAGATATACGCGCATGCCAACTGCAAAAAGCGGATACAGCTCCCCTAATATATGATATAAACCGACAGGGAAATAGTGATGTGAGGCAGGGAACACACTGAGAACAACGGTAATGATGCAGAGTAGGCAGAAACAGGTCCGCTGCTTAACGTTTTCTCTCCTCACATTGCTTTTGCCGTCAGAGATTCCACACTTTTAGGATTTGTTAAAACCGAAGAAACTAAAACTAATTTCTTGGGCAATGTGAGTGATTCATAATCTAGAAGTAGTACCAATCCTTGGGAAAATAAGTGAAGAAATTCGTTCGCTCCCTCAATATTCTGCCGTCCATCATTCTCGATTTTGGAAAGTTTTCAATATTTCATCGCTAGAATTTGCTTTCAGATAAGAAGTCAGGAAAGCAATAATGGTTTTGCACAATTTTTCATTTTTTAATGTAACATAAAAATTTCGAAAAAATCAGCGTTTTACGAAAGTATTTGATATTTGTATACTTATTTAATTGTATATAAAGTTAATTTCTGTTATGTATTACACATATTGCCAAATTAATATAACATTACTTTTGGTCTCTAGGGGCGATGATTGACTTACGTAGTCAATATTTTCGTAAAATTCCGATTTTACCGGAAATAGGGAAAATATATAATATAACATTCGTGTCGTAAGTACTCTGTAAGTTGCAGTCTCGGATGTATTGCAGACCTTACTGTCAGCGGCGATAAGTGATGACGATGATTCGACTTCCTCGTGTATTTCTGTTGCAGAGTACACAATATGCAAGGAAAATACACGGGAAAATAGAATCGCTGTCCGCGTCTCTCCGTTTGCGGTTACTTTACTTACGTCCCTTGTAGCATAAATGACTAACTTTCGCCTTCTTCTTGACGAAATGTCGTGTGAGAGATAAAAACATGGCCTGATAATATCGGCTGCTATGGCTGTATACATTTAAGCAATTCAAACAAATGTCCCATGTACATTGATACTTTATTCACAACAGCAAAACAAACACATTTTAATTATGCATAAAGATTTCCAGCTATTTTATGCATGAAAGAAATTGATCAGTTGCGTCACTTAGCATGCTTCTAATTTCAGTCTCGATACCTGCGATTACATCTCTTACTGAAGTTTTGGCTTCCGAAATCTCATCATTTATACTATTTTTAACATCATCGACTTTTGCATCAATAGCACTCAGGTAATCAGCAGCACATGTTTCCGCTAAATTTGCACTTAAGCTTGTTACACCACCAACTGGAAGCTGGAATTTACAACTTTTGATCACCTTCTTGTAGCTACCAATTTGTTTGCTTAACGCACCGATTTCCTTGGAAATTTTCCTCAAGGTAGAATTAGTATCTGCCAGGTTAATGTTCAGGTCATCTAGCTTTAAATTTGCATCGAAGATTTGGACGTAGAAAGTCGATGTACAGTTGGATAAATCTTTCCCATTCTCTTCATTTGCTAAGACGATCTGGTCCACACTTTCTGCTAGCTTTTCTAATTCTACGATATAAGAATTCCTGGTAGCTTCTATTTCGTTATTTAGTTCTCGTAATAGATCAATATGTTGCTCTCTGAATAATTTAATATTGGAGACTACATCGGACTTCTTATCGTATACTTTTTGTTGCAATTCGTTAACGAAAGCAGCGATAGGATCTTCATTTGTGGGTTCAGGAGATTCATCAGTTGAAATTTGAGCCTATATTCAAATTATAAAGGTCAAATAAACTTTAAAAGCGATTAAAATATATAAGCATTACTCACATGAGCACAGCATACCAGCACACACAAGTACCAGAGTTTGTTAGCCATTTTCTGTAATTGGCCTGGTTAACGTAGGTGATACCGAATTTTATTATTCTCTAGAATGTTATAACTATTGCTTTATATATAATTTTGAGCGAAGTCATATCTATTTAAAAAAAAATTATGATGCAGCAATTACGTTTGTGAATGGTGAGATAATAGGATTATGGAAAAATATTCCTATCATTCCTATAAAGCAATTAAGAATGTTAGTCACCTTACATATGACGTAGTGTTTTTGAGTGAGGCTAAATTGGTACAAATTAGATTTTAACAATTCCATTGCAATCTTAGTATATTAATAGGACATAGCAAAAGTTAATGTGCTATTATCAAAAAGGAATTGTGAAAAGAATAGTTCTGGCGCATATACATAATCATACTATTCCTATTTCCATTCCCGTTTGTAATTTTAACTTAAACCCTGAATTTAGTTCATCCTTCTTCTATATTTTTTATACTTATTCATTATAATAGTAATGAATTTGAACATGTCAAACACTTCAAATTTTACATTTTACATTGTCGAGTACCTACTCGAGTAGTTACTACATATTTTCTCTTTCGTATTATTAATTTAGATACTGATAACATATTGCTGAAAGTAGCTGGAGTGTAAAAAGAAATTGTAAAAAATAAAGAAGAGTTTTGTATTTCATTTTATTTTTGAGTGCTGTATGTTGGACAGACCTCAGTCCTTTTCCAACAAACACAAGATTTTACACAGTAATTAACATGGGTCTACAAAAAATAAATCGATCCTTAATGTCGTTTGATAAAAAATGTTGCTCTTTTCAGATCTGTGACTTTAGAAGCTTTTAGCTGCGAACAACACTTGTTAAACGAGCTCTATAGTTATGAAACTAGAGGTATTGTAGCTAGTTGGATAGCGTTTCGCCTTAACGTTCGTCTGCAATATGTAATCGTGTGTATTTCATGGAACAGCTGTCTAAGTGAGAACAAAGTTTACTTTCTACTCTTCCACACTCTAAAACCTCCACAGCAATGTATAAGTCGACGACAAATTAATAGAGCAGTTAAATAGTTAGCGGCATCCTACCCAAACTTGGGTGTTTCTGCCGATATTGTTAGGAAACCCATAGCTTAATCTTAGAAAGAGTAACTGAATCCGAAATTGTAAATATAATTAATTCATTTAAAAATATAAAATCTACTCGTTATGATGACCTACCAATGATACTTTTATAAAAAATCTATACGTTTGATAAGTAATCCTCTGATGATTATAACAAATAACTCTTTTACTTTTGGAAATTTTCCAGAAATTTAAATTCTTCCAGTTTAAAAAAAGAATGGAGATCAAAATATAAATAATTTTAGACCAATTAGTCCACTTTCTATATTTTCAAAAATGTTTGAAAAGTTCATTTCTTCAATCGAAATAATTTGTTTAGAGACAATCAATACGTCTATATTAGGGAAATATGAGACTGCAATTTTTGATTTTGTTATTGGAACATAAATGCATGGCTTTGGAAGCGCATTATGTAGTTTTGGGACGTTTTTTAGATTTCGCCAAAGCTTACGACTGCCTGAAGCATATATTCATTATTATTTAAATTAGAATAATATGGTATACACGGATCGCTATTACAATGGCTAGCCTTTTGTTTGCGGGATCGTAAACAATATATAAATATTGATGGGATTCATCTAAAATCAAAACTGTTAACCGTTAGTCATGGCTAACAGAGCAGGAACCAGTGGATGTATGCGAGTTACCAAGCAAAATTAAAAAGATTACTAAGATTACTTAAGGTATATAAGAGACGAATATTTAATCTATTAGTTACTATAAAAACATATACAATTAAAGAATTCTATGACTTTTTTGTTTGAGCTACCTATTACTTTAGTTAACTTAGATTACACTCAATTTTTGTTTTTTTCTTTTTAGAATGCTCACATGTACAGTACGTAGAATTGCGTTTCTACCATTACTTTTTTGTTTTGTTTGTTGTTAAGTCAAGAAAGTAATATTACTGTATATACTAGTATTTTTGTACTAGGTGTACTAGTGTAATGGAAGCGGTGGACTCTATTTTAGCTTTTATTTTTCTTATTGCTTTATGTTAAAATTCATGACTATGATTATTATGTATTTAAATACCATATATTTTGCATGCGTATTTGCTGTTATGCGTTGTAATGTTTCCTGCAATTGGACTATCTTGTTGGAACTTTGCAAATATCGCGAGTATTGCTACTAAATTCGGGAGATTCTTCGGGAATGGTGTAAGTACAAAGGTGCAGTCATTTTGCTTTCCTTCCGATAGTTAGGCACCCCTAAAGTACTCAGCACTATATCCAATTTCTCCATTTATATAATAGAGTAAGCAAGAAAAGTCTTTGAAACCATCTTAACAGTATGCAAACTGGTAAATTAGGGATAAGGGTCCAACACCAAGAAATGGATGGAACACAATACAAGGGCTGTCTAAATATGTTATCTCTAACATGTTTTTTTTTTTTAATAGGGAATAAAGTGGCAGCTTTACGAAGGGAAAACACAGAATAAGTCTCTGTAAAAATGAGTCCATGGAATCTAGAAATATTAGCTTCTGTCCTTTACTCTCGATCTAGTTTTCCAAATACTGCAGAAAACATTTACGGAAAGCTCTAAATATTTAGGAAGGGTAGGTGCACACTAAAAAATACTGCAGCTACTATTACTTGCAATTATTCTACCTTAATTCCTTAGGAATCAAGCACTTAATTATTTTATTAGCTGTCATTCTACAATTCATTAAAATTTTAAAATTTAATCTCCTTAATTTGCCTGTCTTCCAGTTGTTTACGGTAATGAATCACAGATTATACATATATGCAGTTAATTGTTATTTTAATTTCACATACCTATATGCTTATCTATATGCAAAGTTCACACAAACAAGATCTTTACTAAAAAAATACTCATCTCACGTTTATCTTTTGTTTTTTCATGGTATTTAGGAATATGACGCATATCTTTCGTGGATGATAATAACTTTTGTATATAAGCAAAATATGCAGATGAGAAAATCAGTTCAAATTTAGTATTTGTCGTAGTACATTAAGCTTTGCCAACATGTATTTTAAATTGATGGTGGTTTGCGTTGTCATAAATGCGTTTTCGGTAAGTATAATTTAGTTTGCGGTGCTCTCCGTGATTCTTATTTTTGCTTCCCTTTATAGGTTGATGGTTCGATATGGTTCAAGCCTGGGGGACCATATGGATTTGGAGGCCCCTTTGGATCAGGATTACCACCAGCAGTTGGTCAAAAATTAAACGCGACAGGGAAGCCATGGGGACCGTGGGGTCCTTGGGGTCCATGGGGACCTTACGGACCAGCTGGACCTTATGGACCAGGAGGACTTTATGGGGCAGGGGGACCTTATGGACCAGGAGGACCTTATGGGGCAGGGGGACCTTATGGACCAGGAGGGCCTTATAATTACGGTGGGCCCGTTGGGTCAGGCAGAATAAAAAGAGGTTTATTTCCATTAGAAATGTTTTCATCCTACGCTGGTCTTTATCAGCAATTCGCAACCTCAAAATTTAACTGGATATCATCGTCTATAATCCTAAAGAAACAATTTTCAGTAATAGTATCCAAGTTAAATGATGACCTGCAAGTAGCATCAGCTGACCTTCAGGCACAGCTGGACAATTTTAACTTGAAAGCAGAACATGAAGAGTTGCAAGCTGAATATTCGGACAAAAATATCTCTGTGTGTGTCTTAGCTTTAGAAGCTTCCTCCGAAAACATAACAGCGAAAATAAACGCTTTAGATATCGACGCAGGTGAGACTGATTTGGGAAAGAACATAACTAATCGTATTGGCATGTTAAAAGCCCAGGTAGGAAAATATGGAAAAATGCTGAAGGAGTGTAAGATAGGATTTTCACCATTCTTCATGCAAATGGGAGATATGCAAGATTGTGCAACTGATCAGAAGGATGCCTTGGACCAGCAAGTGGAGGGAGAAAAAGAAGCTATAAATAACGATATACACAAGTTACAATCGGAGATCGAAGACCTAGTAAGTAATATAACCGTCGAAGTGGAAGGATTAATAGAGAAGGCTGGTAATGATTTCGATAGATGTAGCAAGTCAAATCCTTAACTAAACTAAGAACTGTTGTATCGTATACTTTTATTGTGATTTAATTAATAGGTTAGTAAACCTTATATTTCTTAACCTTCTTAGCCTAAAAAGAAAATTACTGTTAACTTAATTTATAATGTAGTTAGTAAAGCATTCGAGAAGCCTAATGTTGAAGTGTTTTATCATGTTTCCTATGTTTCTAAGCGCCATTTGACCATTAGAGGTGTGACGTTGAAATGTTGATATTGGGAATTATTTTATGCCGTACAGTAATACCATATGTAATAGAATTTCGAAATTTGTTACGAGCATCTGAGGCTACTTTATAGATAACAAAATTATGCAGCATAATCGCAATAAGTTCTTTCAAGACTCCTTCACAGTAGATCGTTAATTTTACAAATTACCGTCAAGACAAAAGCAAAATCAAACAATATTTTCGAGCCTGACAAACATAAAGTAACCACCGGCCCTACCGAGTGCCAACTTTAAAAGTTATTTTATTAAATTCTTTAAAGTGATTTATCAAAAATGATAACTTCTGCTTACAGTAGTATTTTCAAAGTAAATATAAAAATGCAACGTTCCACTCGTCGATGCTGCTAAATTTGCTTCAAATTTTGTGCTTTTTCCTAAATCTGCCTTGTAGTGCTTTACTTTTCAAACAAATTACTTCGCTATTAATTCAATCTAGCAGACTTACACAATTATGTGCATATTTGTAAGAAGTTTTCGTTTTGGAAGCTCAATAACAAGTGTAGACAGATTTTCCTTAAACCAACATTTTTAATCCTCCCTCCAATGTTTTCTTCTTAGAACCAGTATCCACTTACTTTTTTTTTAGCATGAAATAAATTTACCTTATGTACTTACTTGAAGATTAAAATAAAATAAAAAATTACGTTCCATGCACCGAAGAGTATCCTCGGTTCATTTTAAAGGAATACCAATTTGCTCAAATTGTTTACTTTGAAAAAGTTTGCCGTGTGTGAAATAACCCTTGGATTTGTTCTTGGTGGAAGATGGAAGAACAAGTTGTTGCTTGATGATTAATTATATCAAATGCAGAAATGCGCCACAATATCTTTTGTCTTTTGTAAATACGTTGTTACTACAAAATAAAGTAAGCAATTACAAATTACAACGCTTGGAGAAATCGTTCTTAAAAGTTGAGATATTATCCAGCTGCAAAGAATAGAAAAGTATCCAAGTCGCATCACATAATACCATTTCTACAGTATCTCTTAGACTTATTCAGGGTACTGTAGCATGTTTATTGAAAATTTCCAGCACGAAAGGAATTATAAAAAATATTTGTACAAAGGAAGAAGCTGCTCCGGCTTTGCTACACATTAATAACAAATGAAAATCTTTAGGAAAACAAATATTTATTTCCTAGCTAAAAGTGCTCATTGCCTCATTTCAAACAATGTTATACTTGCTTCGTCAACTTTTCACGGTACAGGGATACACTCGTTTGCTGCAAAAGTTAAAAGAGTTTATGTCTCAGGTTCACGGTTTCCGAGACAGGAATGCTATGAGCTTTTGCCAAAGAATTTCTAGCTTCAAGATCATGGATCCTTTATCCATTTTCGACAGTGCAACCTTGGCAAAATTCAATCAGAAAGTCTAGGGAACTAACGCGAAATCGATGCGAAATTGCCATTGGAATTGAAGTCCCTTGGCAGTAAATACAGTCGATGTGTTTGAAAGCCTTCGCGAGGAGAATATGGCATCTAGATTGGACGTTTGTCGTCGAATGCTTGTCGACGAATTATCGGTACGAGTTATTGGTGAATTTCCGACGACAATACAGTTACTCTAAAAGATACGTGTAATTCAAAATTTTCGCATGGGGCTTGAAAATTTTCTAGTTAACTTTAATTATAGTCTATTCTTACAGATGTAACTTTAGGAACAAGGACACAAGACGTTTTACTTGACTTCTTCTCGCATTTTCTTAAGAAAATCAATTTGGATTTTAATTAACACATAAACCATAAATCAATAGTTTGGCAACCTACCATATTTGCTTCTACGATCTAAGATGCTTTCAAAGATCAAGCTACTTTAGAGTTAATATTTAATTATTGAAGTCCTGCAGCTTCTCCATAATTGCAACGAATTTTAATTCACCTAAGCTTCTCGTTGGCTAATCGAATTGAAGGTTATTATTATCAGTAACAAATTAGACCTTCAAATTTGTATACACCGACTTATCAACATCGTCGCTCTCATAAATTTTACAACGGCGAAAACTCTAAGAGCCTAATTTATATAATTATATACCTCGGGGATTGTTTCCAATTAGATATTTAAATATGCCATATTACAGGGTAACACGCGCCCACGGTACCAATAAATTTCATGCCGAAATAAGTCCGATGCTGCATACTACTTCAGATAATTAACGAAACCATTTGAAACAATAGCTAATAATTGTGACATATACGGTTAGAAGTAGGATAGTGGGATAAAGATATGGTTGGAGGTGTTTCGATACGAAGTAAGGCGTTTAAGTAATTGGATCGTATTAGACTTTTATCGCCAGTTAGCGTTAAACCAGTTACCATTAACTGGATACTTAAGAGTCATATAGAAACAATTAACTTAGAGCCTCCGAGGGAATTCCGTTCAAAGTGAAGCTGTACTTTAATATATTTTATAGTTGATGCGGCAGGGCTTGTCGGAAGTATATTGAGATTGAGCTACAATCACCATAACGATATACATATTATAGCACTTTCTTGTAATTACGAGGAATTTTAAAAACTATCATTTGCATGAATCGACATAAGTATCCAATGCTTGCAGTATATCGGAGTGACCAGGAACTGATGTATTATTATTATAAACATAGTCCTGGACAGCCCATTTTATAAATACACAGAAATAAGTGTAACAATATACTAAGCGTTTGTCTAGATACAAGAGAGTAGCGTACCGATTTACAAATTAGTAAATGTAATTCGTTTCTGCCACTCAGTTTGTTATAAGTTTGGCTTTAAATTAAATTAAGAATGTTCTAATCGAAATGGCAGAATGTCGGAAAAGAAGTTACATGGTATTATATAAAACCTTGTAGCCAATATTTAAGAAAAACACATTATAACATAATCATCTGACTACTGCAGTTTAGTACTTGATGCAACTTGTACATTAAATCAATATAACAAGGTTTATAAATTATCCGACTAGTGTAGTATGCATTTCCTGATGTTTTACATAGAAGCTGTTGAAATTTGTAAAATTATTTACCAGAACTGACGTAAATGATAACGAAATTAAAAGAAACAGTACTATAAATTGTGGAGCTTATCACTTAATAAATATCTTGTTCAAACACGTTATTTTCCTTACATAATGCTAGAAAAGCTTCCTAAAGAGGAGGTGCAAATAAACATGGGACTGGAGATGAGAAACGAAATGTTTAGTTTCCTGGCTACTTCTAGTTCTTTCAGACAGCCGCTTTTGATAATTGTAATACCTGTTAATAAATTCATTTGGAAGCCTGTCGGAATGATGTTTTCTAGTAGGGAATGTAAAGCATCAAACTTTGCGTATGTGTAGATAGTTAACATTTTTTTTACCATCGCGTACCTTGGTGCATCACGCTACTTGTCATTATGGAACAGGGGTTGGAATACATAAAATTGAGAAGCAAGGAGAGTGGGCGAGCTTAGTGATTTTAAAAGCGATGTAACTTAAGGCGTAATTTTAGGGTAATTTTTTGTTTGCAATTTTTATAGAATTTAAATTAAAAATAAGTTTAGATAAAAGAAGGCATTATTTTCCAAAATTATTTAATTGTCAATTACATTGCCTTCTCAAATTTTCAAAATTCCAAGACACTTTCCTAAAGTTAGTGTCTAGTATTGGTAAACTTTGAAGGATAAGTAAATTTACAATCATTCCTACTTGCAATACTTATGATCCACGGTTCTTTTTGTTTCTTCTTTTACAATAAAAAGAATAGCTTTTAGTTAAAATGTGGAGCTTTCCAATGCTGCCAAGAATGAAGTGCTGATAGAATCCAATTTACGTATCTGAAATTCTAAATTTAGCTTTACGTCTTACAGGGCGTCACTGTATCTAGTAATTGAGAGGTTTCTTCGGCCAGAGAGACAAAATAGTAAATTACTTAGTAAAGAAGAAGGAGACATCCCAGTCAATTTTGGAAGACCGTTTTACTTTGTAATTGCTGTCACAGCTTTCCCTGTCCAACTCATTGCGTCTGTCAAACAATCAAGTAAGTTTGAAAGAAGTTAAATGATATGAAGTAGTTTAGATTCAAGTTCAATTTATTCGTAGTTAACTGTGTACTTAGAGAAAAAAACAATGAAAGAAATGGTAAGCTAGCATTAATAACGAATAGTGGAATGTTGCCAGATAACATTTACTCTCGAGTAAATGCTGTCTATTTTTTAAAGAAATCCCGAACATACCGCGCTTATTACATTCTATGCATTTAACGAAAACGTATCTCGATAAACTGCATCCTCGAAACGAAGCAAATATTCATCATTATTGTAACGTATATATGTATGTAGATCATTTTGTACCATAAATTACCTATACGTATAAATCAAAGGCGCTCTTTTTTTCCATTACAAGCTACCCGGTACAATAATTTATTCCGCCAGTATATTTTACTTTTGATGACGGCGAATCAATAGCTGCCCTTCTTTACATCTAACGGGCTTGCTGTGGCTGCTCGCTGCTGTTGTCTGTATTAATGCGGTTAATGTTTCGAGTTCTCTTTATTACAATCACCATTCGTGTATATCTAGTATTAATGACATCATAAACGATATCGGTAATCGGTGCCCCTTTTGAATGCACCATCGCGGTGAGTTCTTTCGTCCTTTTTTTCAGATCATTTTTCTCTTTTTCTTAGATGTCATTGTATTATGTTTATTACGTCCATCTTTAAATATCCTTTGGTGTTTACGTGATGGTAATTAAAGCTTCTATTTATTAATTCTATACCTGCTCGGTGGAATGAGTTTAAGGTCTGGTAGCCAAGCATGAGGGCATTTACAAATGTGGACAAGTAACGTTTTTCTCATCTGTTGCACATATAGCTCGTGTAATATGCATGGGAAGTGTAATTATCGACTTTATGCAGCGGTTAAAATGACAATTAAGAAAGTAATACGTTTTCGTGTTTAATATCGCGTATAAAATTATATCTCGTATAATCGAGTCTTAATTGTTTAATTACAGCTACATTAAATAGATAATTTGCTATCATATCTAAAATGTTGTAGTATTATATTTTATCTAGATAGATTAATAATTTCCCCATTTTTAACGGCGTAAGATATTGACAATTTAAACGAGTACTTACATGAAAAATCTCGTGGTCATATTTACTTGGTAAAACAAAAATTCTGAGATCAGTTCTGCTTATCGACAGCATATTGTCGGTACAAGACACATAAAAGACAAAAATAAGTTTACTTTGCTGTTAGACAGTTTATTAAAACGCTCAGTACGTCGTATTGAATTCCTTAGATTTAGGGAATTAATCGATTATTCTGCTAATTTATATTTATATCTGACGAAAGAACATTTAAATAATGCTAACGTTTTTAAAGCAACCTCAAATACAACGCAAGGTAAAATGCTAGATTCTTTGCTTGGTGTTTGCAGAACAGAAATCTGACCAGTTTATTACATATGGAAGCTACGTATGTAATAAATTAGGCAAACTTTTTTTTGGGAGAGGGATGGTGGCATTCTAATCGAGGGGCGTTACACATTAGAAATAAATATTTTTCTGCACATTATATTCACTTCCATGTCTACCAGTGCATTCCGAGTACTTTTTAACAATCGCAATTTCTTTTTCTATTTTCAAAGAACATTGCAATTTAACGGTAAGATTTTATAAATAACTTTAGGTTAATGTTGTAAAAGACTAGAGGAGGAACGCCCTCGATTATGACCATCTCAGGCAATTTAGTGTTTTTGGCAAAGATGTTTTTTTCTTTTCATAATGTGAGTTGGTGTTTCTGATTGTATTGTATTATTGTGACATTTGCAAGTAAATGCAATTGTTATTATTATTAAAATATGTTTTTAGTAAATAGGAGACCAACAGATTACCGTACTGGTAAAGTAATAGAGCTGCAGTACCAATAATGATGATAAAGTGCCCATTCAAATCTTCTGGGCGGGACTGCATGCATGTACATGTTAACGAGAGATTTCAACAATAAGTTATATTAATCCGTAGAAAATTGTGTAACATTAAGGGTGAAAGGATAAATCCCCAAAGTCATTCCTTACGTTTTAATCCACTTTATTCATCAACGGTCCATATTTCTTCACGAAATGCGTTTATAACGAGCTAGCGATAGTCGAAATGTAAATACAATGAACACTTGAGCAGCTAAGGATTACCTTTTATTGCCGATACCGTGAAATATCGTCGAAATAAATTTCATCCTAATTTAGTCCTTACCGATACGTCGAAATACGTCGACTTTCTAATCGTAACGTCTTGTTACTCGTAGTTTACAGGTCCACATCCTAACTTATTCGTTACTTTATGATTTAAATCGGTTAGCTTGACAAAAATAAATGTACGAAGTTCGTTTCACCATAATTTTAAGTCTCCGATTCAATAAAATCATGTAACGTAGTGGTAATTCCCCGTAGAAGGAATAGGAGCGCACTTCAAGAAATCTCTAAGAATTATACAAATCCAAAAGCCATACGTTATAAGCTTACACAATCGATGACATCTGAAATCCATTGGCTATTCCATGTGAATAATATATCTTCTGTACGTCTTCTGCGTTTATAAGTTACGTTTACGAGAGCATGAGATAGACAAAGATGGCATGAAGGGTCGGGGACAGGACGAAACGACACAGGTACCTTGCGTAATCCATTCAAGCGAAGGAACTGAATATATCTTGAAATATTACTTATGTGATAGTGCACCCTGCCGTGTATTATAGCAACTGACCACATCGTACCAAAACAGATTCAAGTTGTGCTTACTTCTACCGTCTCGCAGATTAGCTTGAACGTATGCTTGATGTTTATAGGGCTCATTTTGGCAACTAGTGGTTGAATCAATTGTGCTATATGAAATTCTCGAACAACACATTGTGACTATTTGAATGTGAGAAAAGAAATTCGACGTTTTGAAGAAATATTTCCCAAGCGTAGGGTCGTACCTTTTCACCAACTCATAAATTGATAAATTCGTTACACAAATCTTCTGCTGTAGGCATCAAGTAACTGAAATGACAACGATTTATGTAAGCTTATTAATAATACGACGTTACAGGGTAAATAAACCTACCAACACTGAACATACGAATTAGATTCTTAAGCAAATTCTTACATGAGCACAAAAATTATTAAATATTCAAAATATTTAGTAAAATAACGAAATACCCTTCTTGGTTGGTCCCCTATATAATACACGATTTAATAATTAACATGAAAAAATTAACAATGTTGACAACGGATTAATTGGTACCTGGGGATCTTACATACACATGGACAGTTGAGTATTTAAAAATTTATGATTAAAGAACTTGCTGACATCTAATGTAATTTGATATTCGAAATATCTAACATATTGGAGTATCATTTTACATAGCGGTTCATTTTGGAATTGCTTTTCGACAATATAACATGTGACGATGTTAATTAAAATAAGTGTCATCTAAACGTAGACGAATATGATCAAAAAAGGATACATAGCATTAAGGTATATTACACTTTAACTCTTTAAGTATATCCGATCAATTTATTCGTTGATACTACCTTTTTAATTTAAAAAATTCTCCCAGCAGGAGGTCTACCGTTACGGCATAAAATTTCGAGTTGCATTTATATTGTCAATATTTCTTCACACGTACCTAGTGCAACAAGTGAAAGCCTTTGAACTAGCAGAAGTATTTTTTTTTCAAGTATATGCTTGTTGTTTCAATCTCTGACTTGCGTCCTTGTGTTTTGGCTTGTTGGCACTCACACAATCGAAAGCACGGCATCTGAGCCGCTCATTGAATAATTAACATACTTTGACAGTCACAACATTTGACAAATTCTAATCTTTCACTGCTCGGTGTTTTAATTTTTATCAATCCATCACCTTGACCTTAGAATTTAATATATAATTTCTCTTCTTGTTATTGATGGCATCAAGGGATTCGTTCTACTTCTGCTGCAAATCCTTGGGAAAGTATTCAGTATCAGATGCACTGAAAATACGTATTCAATGAATCGTGTTCGTTGACTTCGTATTGTTAGAATAAAAAAAATTAACTAAAAAATTTATTACAACAATGAACTACGTTTATCAAACTGAAACCTGTTTATCAATCTAATAAATACACGTTGATTAACTTATTTTGTGAGCAACGGAACAAATTTTAAGGACTTTTCATTAGACGTCAATAAATGTATTCTTTATATCAATAGATCCATTTTTACATATATATTGTACGTACATATATACGAAAATATCAGTTCATTGATACAACAAACAGCCATTTATTAAAATGATAAACTTATTCGTTGTATCAAAATTGTTGCACTTGTTTTTTGTTCAGTGTGAGAATGGAAGATGAAGATGTTATTTGAACAGTCTCATGGTTAGAGACTTTCGATAATCTCCCGATAGCCTACATTGCTGATGCTAACTTCTTTGCTAGCTGATTTTTGTTTATTCGGCCAATTCCGTAACTTACTGAGCTCTGCTACTTCGACGATAATTGTGGTACCATCGACATACAAATATGTCTCGCCACCTTAAATATCAAATGGAAATTAATTGATATAGAGGATGAAGGCTGCGGTAACCTTTCGCACTTCTTGTGTAAGATCTACAGCCATACAAAATATAAGTATTCACTACTATTGGCAAACAGAGAAATTGCAACTAAAAAAAGGAAATATATTGCAAGCATCTTTTAAAATTAACAAACAGAGTTAATCTAACCGAATATTCTACTGATTGTAAAATACTATTGTTATTTTATGGGTCATTATCCGCCTACAATAACCAAGTCCTACAATACATTTTGAAAACAGCTATTGGCAAACTTTAAATTTATAGAATAGCGTCGTCGCCACAAATTGTAAGAAGAACGTCTTGCAATATAGTTGTAATTAATCAAGTGTGTAAATAAAATAGCGACTTAAGTAAATCGTAAATGCGTCCATTTTACACACAAAGTTAGTTCGTCTATATCGGTCCCAATGCGGATCGTTGGTGGTACAGCTCAGAGATTCCATTTCCGTGTGGGCCTATATAACGTAATATTTATAACCCGATCGCGTATGCAAATTAGGTAGCCCCGCGTCAGTAATATCGAATTTATAATAACCGTAATTGTCCGATTGGCATACAATAAATGTTTCCGATATAATTGAGTCTTCAAACATCGAAACCGGACGCGAAGTACACGATCATAATTAACATCAAACGTGATTTTATATGCAGCGGCTCCATTGATCGTCTCCCTGACTATTTAGCGTTTAGTATCTCCGTGAATTATTTATGTAAAACATTAAAATATTAGAGACCTCCAGCGCACATCTTCGGTTAAATTACCGATCGCCGGATATTGTAAAAAAAATATTAATGCGAAAACTTTACTAATATGACTTCATTTAGACGGGAAGATCCCGCCGGGTCATACTCTTATTCTTCCTTTTTCGTTAGAGTTTTAATATCTACGCTTTATACGGGCTTTCTCAACATGGTAAATATTTGAATTTATTAAAGCGTCACATCATCTGGATGTTGAATATATTAACAGCGATGTGAAGGGCACGTAGTCTCTCTTTCATTCCGGATGTCATCCCTTAATTGTATTTTTAAAAGCATATTTAGCATAACAAGGCAATTTCGGTAAGTTGTAAAGTCAACCGTTCGACTTTTCGCAATTAAATATACGCGTGCGGATGTATATGGATGTAAAAAATAATATATTTGTTATTTAGGCGGATCACATTTTTTTCTAATTTTCTCCACATTAACTGTAATAAGAACAAGATCTTGCGGTACGCAAGTAGGTTCCGTAAATGTATAGAGACCACCAGGTTGATCTTAACGGTCAAGTGCGTTTTATTTTCGCCGTCAGTTTTAAATGTTCACGTGAGTTATTTATTAATTACAAGATTAAAATCAATGGTCGATACGAAATCAATCAATTCCCAGCAATAAATCAATTTATTATTAAGCTGCTTTTACGCATAACCTACTGCACGGACGCATTCCAATATTCCGCTGTTTACCGCTTAACGTTCACCTCATAACGTTGCTGTTCGAGTGCCCGACGTAAAGAGAACTCTCCGAACTCGGACGTTACATACGGATGATAAATAATTATAATTAAATGAGTAATTATTCGGAAAGCCTGCCCACACAATGAGATTCCTTCACAAGGTATTTTTACCAATTAAATATGATACGAATCGATGTAGCTCTTAATGTGTATCAACACATGACCTAAATGTAATTTGTTAATTAGCACAATAACCAGGGCCTTCACGTCTTAGTTAATGTACAACGACGCTTTTAGGGCTTGTGTCATTACAATGAAAGTAATTCTCATTGAAAAAATATACAACTTAGCGTTAGCAATTTTGCGATTAACTTAAACTAATGGAACTTTTTAAATTTCCTGTAGATACTAGAGCACAATTCTGGAATTCACGTTGCAAACACGTTAAGTTATTTAACAGGTTCACTCCGCTAGCATGCAATGTTTACGTTGTAAAGCCAGTAGTTTTCTTTCATAGTAAAACTGAAGATTAGAAGTATTACTAAGAAGATAGGAAAGGGACAGATGAGGTGGTTTGGACATATTTGCCGAATAGCGAATGAAACAATAACAATAATAAAATTGTTTTTGAGAGTAGAGCACAAGGAAAAAATAAAAGAGGAAGGCATAGAAAAACACGAATGAAAGGCAAGTAAGGGACGATAGAAAGAAATATTTCAAAAGATCGAAAAGCATGGACAGAAATGTATACAAGAGGAGAGAAAACTCAACCTCATAGCGGTACACGTCTGGTAGGATTTTATTCAGAAATTCGGGACTACCCCATCAATTGCCGATGAGGAGCCGAATGTTCGAGAGATAACTCGACCCGAAGAACATTGATTTGTCAGGCACTTCGAGCCCTTTAAATAGCTGCTACCATCCCAGAAGAAGATTTCCGCATGAAACCTTCACTACCTTCACTAACCCTTAACATCACAAAACTTCCAGCGTTGTTTCGAATTTACAAACAACATTGCGAAGAGTATTGTAGTCAATTGGCGTAAGTCCAATAAATTTTCCATACTATACAAACAAACAAATCTAAACATTCTTAAGTCATGATATGGGGTGCGATATCTGCAAATGGCATAGTAGGGCCATTTTCCTACGTAAGTGAAACCAGTATATGGCTCGGATGCAATTTCTCACAGAACCGAAAACGTTTGATTCGTTTACCGTTTGATGAATTATTGGTCTGGACGCTGCTAAATTCGTACGGAATGGTATTAAGTAGTCGCCTTGTCCCCCTAATTTAAACCCTTGCGATAACTTTATGTGAGAAAAATCAATATTTAGATTTCCTACGAAGTCTTTCATATCTAGAGAAGTTCTGAAAGAACTTGAAGCAGCCTTTAGAAGAATATCTTATTCATGATGATTAGTTCCAAGTGCAAATAAATTTATCGAGTTAATATTATGTTCTCTTAGTTTTCGTTTTACAACCGAAGTCCTAAGCGGTGAACGCCCTGTCCACTCTATTCTGTGTATATCCTTTTAGATAAAAAATAACTCCGTTGAAAGTTGTTCAAATATTTGTCATTTAGTTGGGCTTTTGTGTAGGTCCTCTGAAAAAACCAATTCATCATGATTTGCAAGAAATATTAACTTTTCAACAGTTATAGTAATGGGGGATGAGATGATTTCGTCTTCTTCACACTGCTCCTACGAAGCAGTCTTCACTGAAGTAAATATAGACGAAGGATACTTTCACAATGTGAAAAAGATAAATTTATTCGGTTACAAAATTGAAAGTAGAAAAACATAATTGATTAACTTCGTATTTTAGCGAAATATTAGCATAGCAATATATATATATACCTCACTATAATATTAGAAGCTTCCAGAGGCTGCAATAATTTTTTGCGATTTCATCTGAAAATTGCTCGTCTTGTTAGAGGAGGAAACGATTACGTTTCGTTTAGCAAGAGCAGACCTAGTAACAAACTCACTTCCGGTCTGAACATCGAAATTACATCCAATACACCTTCTCTCGATTTCTATGGCAATGACCGAAAAAATCTTGAGCTCTTAGCTCTCTCCAGAAAATGCATCGAGCAGGTAGTTTCGAGAGCTGTTGAAGGTGCAAATGTTTATATATTTGTGGAATCTTGGAGAAAGGATGTCGGTCAATGATTCAATTTTCTTTTTTTTGAACGGGAAAATGTCTGTAGAAATCAAAGAGACGTTGAATGCAGTTTACGAGGACCATGCAACTTGGATGACTACTATCAGACACTGGTTTGATGAATTTGAGCGTGGCCGAACATGTGAGGTGAGGAGCGACCAGGTCGTCCCATTTGGCACGCTACGAAATCAATTGATCGATATCGTGTTAACAGATCGTCAGGAGAAGATTAGAAAGGTTGCAAATATGTTAAACATCTATACAAAAACATCCATTACGAAAAATTTACAAAGATATCGGCGGGGTTGGTGCCGCATCTGCTGGCGATTGATCAAAAACCAAATCGTGTGATAACTTCAAAGCAATCTTCGAACATGTTTAATAGCAATACCAGTGAGTTTTTGTGGCATTATGTAGCTGTAGATGAAACATAGATACATCACTACGCACGAGAGACTAAAGGGCATTCGGCAAAGTGGGATTTCATCAGAAGATTTTCTACAATGAGAGGGACTAAAGAAGAAAAGCTCCAATTCAACAATGCATAAATGTCTTACTTTTCTACAAATTTCAATACGAGCGATACAAATAAACCGTATAAAATTCCATTAATGCAAGATCTTATCAAAGCGCTGCGAGCATGACGGTACAATTTACAATTAAGGCGAAGCCTATTGTTCGAAAAAAGCTTTTCAGTCAAGTTAGCCAGCACCAGCTTAATAAAAATAGCGTTGTAGCGCCGCGCGAAGCAGAAGTTGTATGTATTCACTTACGTCATGATGTCATTCATAATCGTACAGCATTCGCGTTAGATGAGCGGCACTTTAATGCATCTCCAAACGTATCATTTCGTTGCTTTCGGTTTCTATTCGTAAATTCTTGCATATATTTTCTTAATTCCCGACGTCGCCGTACATAAATGACGTTTAAATTCGTATTTTGAAATCGAAATTTGTAATTTTCTAAACATTAAAACTAGATTAAACGTTATTAGGAGACGAAGAAAAGATATTTCGTATTTAAATTAAGACCTAATTAATATACCCACTTCGTCGAGCTAATGAAAGCAAAACAGTCAGACCAGAAGATTTGTCAAAATTTATTATCGCGTGTTCAAATTCTGTTAATCTTAATGGAGCGTCCTGTACACTAATTCATTGATTGAATGAGTATAGGAATGTTGAAAATTTATTTAGTTCGCTGGAAATAAACACATTTTCTTTGGTAGGATAGACTTAATGACATGCAGGACGGTGCAGCAATTAAGATTTATCTTGTTTTAAAGGCAAATCACATTTATTATTGATATTATTAGAAATTGGAAATTCTAGCCAATAACGTGAGACCAGCATAGACTTTGAACTTCTCTCTTTAGATTACTTACATTCTATTAAGTTGGTTTTGGAACTGAATTACTCAAAACGTTCGAAAATAAAGCAGTATCTGAATAAATAGATTGTCAAGGTTTCTGCTGGAAAGTACAGACATAGAAACATTATTCTAAAAGCTACACGTTATAAAAAAATCGTCTTTGGAATTATTCTATTAAATGGAAAATATCAGCCGGGTACATGAGTATTAAAAGTGAATAATACTTGTAAGGTGGAAGGATATCGTCTCACAAACATGTTGTCTTTAAGTAAGAAGATTGTTGAAGTGCATGTGAACCAACAGCCATTGGAACTGAAGATCAATAGTATCTCAATCAAGAATCAATTCGAATTCCGAGAAAAGGACTCTTGTAAATCACCTCTACGATTGTCTTTAGTGAAGTGAAAGCATGTTATAGATAGCAGAAATATAATTGTGGTGGTTTTATTGGCTGTAATACAACATTTGAAACAATAGATAAAGACACTTTATCTAGAGAGTAACTAAGGGATCGAGTAGTTGGTTGAGAAACTACTAACTTTGATCTAAGACCTATATCCTTATAGAAATTTTTCTTTTCAGGTTGTGTTATGTAAAAACAAAGAGCACTATAGCATCAAGAAATTAGAAATCAGAGTTCTTTCTCTTCCTCTGACCATGTTATGAGAAAGACAATATAGTCTATTGGTTAACCCAAGCTCCCGCAAACCGTTTAGCTACGGTAGACCATGTCTATCTGTTTAAATGAATATATGCTGGTTACGAATACGATAAGAACTTTAGATTGAATGCAATTCAACTCGAATTTACATTGCTATCAACCTTCCGCACGATTAAATAACAAAACGGATAATGACAGATCCAATATGCCTAGCCAGCGTGGTACTTTTATTTATATGTTAAATAATTCAAATGAAATGCAACGTAATTGTAAAGATGAAGTTTAGGCCTTCAGCGACACGAATCGTGAGCACGCCGTATAAATAATAATACGCGCATCTCACATATGTACGAGCGTTCGCATAATAGACTTCGAGTTGCGTATCGGGATTGTTTAATCATTCGAATATTGAAACTAAAGGGCGACGCATGCATCAACATTTGTCTCCGCGAACAAGTCCCCCTGACGCGCATTACATCCAGGCAAATTATCAATCTTATTACAATGCGCAACACTGGACGTCAATTAAATTCGTCTCACTTTGCCTTCTTTAATTCCTTGATGGCTGCATGCGCGAGTTAATCGCGAAAATTTCAACGAAACGACGAACGCCCGGACTTGATTTATGTGGGATGTGCGAGAATGACGTGGGGGTCACGACAAATATTTTGATTAATTTTTCGTACTTCCCGAAACGACATTAGTCGAAGAAACGCCACGATCAATCATATGAGTATTGAGGCCCAATTATGTATTATCTCGTTTGGGACATGGACAGAGAGCTGAACCACATACGATGTGACTCATTTCTCTTTTGTCTTTTTTAGTAAACATTTCTTGTGATGTGGAGTGTGTCAGACCGTTAGCGGTGCGTAATTAAGAGTTTAAAGTCCATTGCTTTATATCTATTGTTCTGGAAGGTTTTAAGACTTGCAAGTACAAAATCTAAATACATTTAGTCTAAAGAAAGTAAACAGTGGCATGTTTCGATAGCTGAGCTATCATCTTCAGCATTAAAACTAAGTAGTTCCGTTTTATTGCTTCGAAGAAGCGTTTTAATTGGTAAATATAGAAACTACTATTCCATAACGTTTCAGCGAGGCAATGTCGCATATTTCAAAAATTTTATTATTATTTACATAGTTTCACATATTACACACAGTTTTAAATAAATTTAAAATAAGTTCCATTGCTTTTCAAAATGCGGGATGACTCAGGAGGAACTCAGGAGTACCGAATCCCAGGAGTGTATTGTACACGTGAAAATAATGTAGATAGAAAGGGCTCCTATGTTTTTGCCCGATTTTCATTTATTTTCAAGTTATAGCGTAATCAAACAATTTTAACTAGCAATTTTGTAAATAGTCCAAATTTTCGCCTGCTTTTGAGTTAATCCATCTTAAATAAAATAAAAATATCCTTGTCTTGACTACCCATGTAAAACAAAAGATCAGGTACGTTCCACAGTAATTTTTTTTTGCTTCTTTTTACATATGACGTATTAATTCTTTCGGGGCCTAAATCATTTCAGCAATTTTGTTGTTTTGATATGTTTCAGTATATTTTGATTTTGCGTTTATATTCGCCTTTGTGCAGTGAAACTAAACTGTTTTCCTGGCCAAAATTCAGTAATTTTTGAATTTATACTCGCAGGTCTATCTATGAAGCTATTTTCTACAATAATTATCTCTTCTATCTACTAATAGCTAGTAATCTATTAATGTACTACATACTTTCATATTAAATCGTTTGCTATGAATATCTATTTACAAAGGTACTAAAGAAGTGACTTCTGATTCAATACCTACAACAACATTCCTGGTTTTCTGTGCGGTTTCCTTGGCAAATTCAATAGATATTGGTCTGCAGAATCGAGTTGATGATGGTGCCTGATTCCACCACAACAATGTTTCAGAAGTTTCCCCGAATAGACGCATAGTATTAAAGATGCTATAAATAAATTTGCGTCGATTATTTCTTTATTTTCGACTGGTAGAATTTGCTTGTATTGGGCAGATAAACCATCGCAACCCCATTTATCTCTGTCTCATCTGTCTCTGTGCGTATTTCAGCAGATGATTTTGTTTGAAAAATTCTGTTTGTTGTGTGATCTAAAAGATCTAAAAGCAATTTATAGACGTGCTTGTAGGTATTGCTGTTATGGTTGATACATCCGGATAACATTCAATTTTCGCAAATTAAATTTGTTAATACGATAGACATATGTATGTTTACCATAGTTAAAAAAGGCCACATACTTTCTTTAATCAAAAACTGGAACATTCTCAATAACTTCTGATACTGCCAAATAACTATGAACAGTAGTCAGATATATTAAGTATATTTACATATATGTGCAAAACATAATAAAGCGCTTGACATTCTCTGTAAGGGATAGGTATGAGCACGAATTTTTTTACAGGTAAATTGTGCATTGAATGCACAACAATATGATCCGAAATTGAACACGAAAGCAAAGAGAGCCCAATATAGGAAAGACCATCTTGATTTCAATTTTCTCATAGGCTACAGCTCTTTATTTATTAACACTCTCATAACTGCATTTACTTTAATAAACTACAAAACTCAAAATACATTCATTCTAATACCTAAAACAACAAATATTGAGTAGAAATGACTACTTTCGGAAAGGTAGTTTTTGGCCAGGGAAACACCGTTTCGTTCCGCTGTGCAGTGGTGTAG
The DNA here is from genome assembly GCA_902654985.2 of Oryctes borbonicus. Taxonomy (NCBI): domain Eukaryota; kingdom Metazoa; phylum Arthropoda; class Insecta; order Coleoptera; family Scarabaeidae; genus Oryctes; species Oryctes borbonicus. The sequence goes on along the minus strand of LR736879.1, from coordinate 444,434 downwards.
ACGAAGACTCGCTCTCGAAAGGAATGAAGGCTGGCGCAGGTAAAACGAAAACAATTCGGTTTGCACGTGTGCACGTGTTTTGCAGTAATTACACAGTACGCATGAAAACAGTAGACGATCGAATTCGTTCACGTTAATCGCGAATGTTGTTAGGTCTATGCACGGATTCAATCAGCACGTGCCGTTTCGTAATATATCACACGGCGAACGCTGGCGAGCCAGCGGCTGTGGACTTTTTGAAATTTTTATTGGTACTGTATTGAATTACTCGGAAAATTAAAAATCTGAGGCGTGTTTCGTTTACTGTTTTGTTTGGCTTTTATTTTAGTTCTACCTTAGTCGGCCATTCGAGACGCACGGTGGACCCACATTATTACCATTACGCACGGTAGTCCTTCGTGGAATCTGCAAAAAATCGAATCGTACCAGCAACTTGGTAGGTAAATCGTAAGTGCGGCTATCAGGCGGATCATTCATGTAATTGAAGGAGCGTTTCGTTTGTTGATGCTTTGAAAGCTGTTTCACTTCTTTGTAAATTGAAGTTTTTCTAAAGTGTAGTACAATGTACAACCTACAAAGTGGAAACGGTAATAAAAGGTATAGTTTAAAGCGGATTTTTAAAACAAAAGATAATTAGTAGAAGTCATGTAATTCTTATCTCAAAAAATGGAGCATTTTTCCTGTTGCCGCGATTGATACATATGAACTTCTCGTCTATGATATTTATAAAAACAAAGCTGAACTTTTGCGTAACAACGATATTTATTAGTATAATAATAAATTTTCTTATTCTTTATTTTTACCTCATTTTATAGCGACTTTAAGCAATCTGAAATCAATTTCAAACATAAAAAGTTCTCAAGAGAGTATTAAAGCGCATCAGCGCAGCTTTTCAATTTCACCAAATTAACAGGTTTCTGCAAATTTTGCGTGCAGCATCTTTTACTTTTCCATGCAGGCACAGCTTTAGCAATTACCTCCGAAAATATTTCGTCCGAGTCATTAAAAATTAACGAGGGTGTAAACGATAAGATACCCAATTAAGGAATTCAACTTTTACTCTAAAGTTAATAACTTTAATTTACTTCCATTGCGTAACTAAATGAAGGTGAGAGCAGGAAAACATTTGCCATGTTCTTTAGTAGATATATTATTTGGTTCTTGGCTATATTTTGACTGTATTTACCAAATTGCATCCACAACTGAAGATATAATTGAAACAATTTCAACTTGGTTTTATTAGAGTATATAAAATCAACAACGTAAAACGCTGCAAAGGTATCGAACGCAACTCTTTGTGAAATCTTCATACTAAGTAAAAAAAAGAATCCTAACTGGATGTTACTTTTGATATATCTTCTCCATCGTATTATGATTTTAATCTCATCTCTCGTTGTTGCACCATCTATACGTTCTTCGCCGGTTTTGCACTTCCTGAGTACACAAGGGAAAACTGGCCAAGCCCTTCATCTGGCAACTATTCCCAAGACGCAAAAAGTACTAATATTGGCTCTGGTCTTACAAGAACATTAATTATCGTACCTTTCCCCCTTATCTAATCTCGAGATCAGCGACGGTAATTTTAATCGGGTTGTGGAGGAATTGCAGATTATTACAGGTATCATATATGTCGCTTCGGTTGCGAGGACCACGTGTGTCGGCCGGCAATCAGACAGTGATATATTTTTATGGTAGCCCTTCGTGATACAATCGTCTTTCGATTGAAATGATTTGTTTTTAATTGATATTTAAGCGAAGCGAAAGGAGTAATAAATGGTACAAAAACGAATTGCTGTTTGTTGAAAGCGATACGCAACTGCACATACATATACAGGCGGTCCAAATCTGGGAATGTTATTAAAAATTATTTGTTGTAGACAATCTGAAATCTATAAGAAATATAGTTCCTATATATATATATATTAAAAATGATTAGTTGATTAAATATTTTGTATACAAACACAACGGTTGCTGCCTTTGGAGTATGGTACTGTGTTCAAAAGGTCTAGCAAATTGTACAATTATGCTGTATTGCTCAAAATTGTATCGATATACGCACTGAGCCTAAAATAATGGGGGAAATTGTTCCTGACATCCAACATATCACATGATAGAAGTTATAAAAAGAAATATTACATAAAGTAAGGGATTAATAAATTAAATCAAAATTGTTTACCGCTACTACATCCCACAATGCAACATTTTGAATTGAATTGCAGCAATTTGCTTCCTCGTATTGTTCCAGCGTTTTTCGGTGGTCTTCTAAACACTAAATTTTGTTAATAACCTCAAATCCAAAAATCCGTTTGGTTCAGATCAGGTGATCTTGATAACTGAGAATCTTCAAAATGTTTAGTTACAACACGATCATAAAAACAGGGGTCAACAAGCCTTTAACTGGTTGGTAACTAACCGATGCAAAACTGAATACCCCCGCGTCCTGCATAGAAGTGACGCTATCAACTGCATCTGTGTTCTACAACTGTGGAATTGCACAATCTCTTAACATTTGCAGGTACCGTTTGAATTTAGGATATCTCCCATATTGGTTTTGAAATGGTTAGTTGATTGCCATTTTACTTCTGACTGTAGTATATTGTACAGTTTCGATCTCTTTCGGTCCCCCCTTCGGTCTTAATAGAAGTTTTTGTTAGCGACAGTCTCTGAGTTCTTGTCGAATAACCATGGTTCAAACCGTCTTGTGTAAACTATTTTCGTTTTATCCACATAAGTAACAGATATATTGAATCTGTTAAGCAGATACCAACGTATCTACCTTTTCCTTATTAAAATAAGTTCTACATAATTTGTGAATTTGTAGATTATACGATAATCTAATGGTCCCTTTTTTAAAGTAAATATTCTATTAATAATCCGCAGACTAATACTCCATAGCACATCATAGAATGAAACAATGAGAAATATGTATGTGTTTAGCAACATGTTTAAGCCTCCTCAAACCAAATAAAATTAACGACAACCAATGAGTCAATATGAGCGGTCCGTTTTAATCGTGTGTCCAACATTAAATCCAGAAATTTTACTTTAGAACTAACCTCGATATCCTTGGTAGTTGATATTGTATACCATGCGCTAGCATTTCATCGTCCAGCTTATGGGGCTCTACTGTAGGGCGGAATGAAAGAATAAACTACGTGCTTATACTACAAAAGAGACGCATACGTCTAATCTATAACTTAAAAAAATTGATCATGTGGAGACAAGAAAGTTATGTATATGTGTGTGATTGATGTCCACTAGACAAAATTTGACCTGATTCGACAAGAATAATTAATGTCCACCACAATCACCACAACCACCAAATCATACATTGACACGAACTTAGAAAGCTTCCATATAAAAGTAGAAGTCGCGAAATCGCCCATGTAAGTTGAAGTTGTATCATTGTCTATAACACACGCCCCAAGTAGTCGACATAATAACAAGTTCAAGGACTTCCTCATCAGCAACTGCAGTTTTTAATGTGTAACTAATAGTTAATGCGTATTTTCTAGTACTTCACTTGATACAACAAATTTGACGCATCCTAACACTTGGATCAACAGTATTAAAATATGTTATCGTCTTCACAATATTAGAACAAAAAACCGAATACGCAAGAATTAATAGCTATAAATAATTTAAATCAATGAGTTTTCTAGCCGCGAGTTTTTGCTTGAACCTGGTGTCACCAAAGACAATTTGATGCTTTCTTTCTGGGAGGATGGAGGTCAAATGAAAAGTAAAGAAACCAGCAGAGATAGATGTTTGCAAATTTCCATCTGATGCCACTACAACGGCAATCTCCATTGCCATCACGACCGCGTAATGTGCTGCCCCCACCAGTGTTTGACCAGAGTTGCTAGGATCAAGTGGCAGATTTTTTCTGGTGGGTCTACTATAATGCTGAGTCTCCATTCGCACCTTGTGGAACCATTGGTTGAACGTCGCCAAATCTTCGATCTCCTACTATTGTTAGCCCGAAAGCTTTTGGACTCCTTATTCTTCTACTTTCCTTTATTACCGTGTTTAGTTCATTTATTCTGCTACATAGTTATACTTTCGATATTCCATTCCCTTCTCGCCGTTGTCCGTCATCTTCGGTAATTTCTCCACAAATTCTTCGTACTTTCACCCTGGCAGGATTTGTGATTGAACCCAGGACATGGTTCAATCACACATCAGGACAGCGCTTAATTCGAATCACAAGTTCTATCCCATTCCGTTCCCCAAAATGCTCCGATGAAAGCCGTTAAGAAGAGCGCTGGTAAATCTTATCCGATCATTTCTTACGTACCATGGAGTGTTTAGTATCGATCCGAGCAATTACTTTGTTCAGCTTTAGGCTTTTTAGTCTTTGCCTTCGTAGTTGTAGACCAAGCTATAACGGCATATCTAAGCTTAATTTGCTCTTTTAATACAGTCTATTATTTCCTCTCAATCAGGGCATCAGAAGATTCTTTGCGATGCTGAGTTTCTTCCTTATATCCGCTTTGTGAAATATTCTATATATTGTTTTAGTTTTAGGACATTTTATTTTTCTTACAATTAGCTTTGATGTATTGGTTGCTTCACAAAATATTCAGGAATCAAATAATTTTTATGTCGTTTGAAATTCTATTACATACAGCAAACAACATCTTCAAAAGTGGAATGAATACTATCCACGTAGCATTCTAAGCCCTGCTTAAAATTCCGTAATTAATAGCGAGCGTAACTGGAAAATATTAATGAACGGTTAACAATTAAAACCGTCGCATTGTTAAAAAAATCTATTAAGCGTAACACATAAATCATTTCTTCAGTAAGTGAGGTAGTAGTTAAAGATAACTGCCAAGTTAAGTGTCTGTCAATCGGCCAGTTCCAAACCATTACTCACGAAATCTTTCTGACCGTCTCTTATTGGTAAGTTTCTTTCATAAACTGTAGCTGTTTAAACGGAGAATACAAGAAGTAAAAAATAGAATATGACATACAAACTCACCATTGAATTGTAAAGCATAATTTCATGATTTTTTACTTATTTAACTCCGAGGACAATAAAATATTTGAAGAATGTTATAAAACTGCTCTTTATAGACCCTTGTGGAAGAAAGCCAATATATTATTTTAATTTTTCATCCATGAAATACAAAAATAGGTTTAATTAACGTATGACAACGCGGCCCTGTTAATTAAATTAATTGAATACCGACATGCGTTAAATAAGCAATAAATAATGCGAGAAAATGTTCCACCATAAATTACGATGTTGATATTTGATGCTTTTCTTGAATTTCTGTTTCAATATCGTGTATCAAAATCATTATTTATTGGCATATTAAAGGTATCCTTTGTAAAATGTAGCCAAGAAACTCCACCACGGTAATTAATTGGACGGCATTTTAATGGTATTAACAGGTAGTATTTTATAGTGTGAGGAATGTAAATAATACGCTACTAGCGTATGAAACAGAGTAGATAATATTTTTCTGTCGACGACATCCATATTGTAAATAGTTACTTCTTCAGATTCAAGAATCGCAGTGGAAGGTTTATTACAATTAAAAATAAATTAAATGTACAGTTAGATACAAAAATTATAATGGCAAATCGTCCTATAGTTAAAAAATTTGCCAAGTGATATATTATATAAAGAATCCGTGGAGTCACACAAAGAGAATGTCATTGGTTCTTTTTGCCATTAACAGGTTAACCCCATGAAACACCAAAAACGTTACGAAGTGCTCTTCTGGAGGATGTTGGTGAAGGTGACCTTTGTTCTACAAAAATATGCCGCCAGATGCACAGATGTGTCCATCGCATTTCCCTCTAATGTAAGTTGCTGCACATATTCAACACGCTCGTAAATGTTCTATGTTTGTCTTTTATTTAATAATTCATCCTTTGACATCCTCCAATAGTTTTCGCCAACTACAGGAGGCATGAGTTATTACGCCTACACCTGTAGAGTGTCCTAAGATATTCACCCACAACACTCGTTTGATTTGGAGAGCTGCGAAAAATCTTACTCAGAGTGCCTTGTATTGTTTATTATATACATTTTCTGTTATTTTATCGTTCTTTGTTTTATTATCGATTTCATCGACTTTAAATGATCCATGTTGACTCTGTGTGAGTGAGGTTTAAACAGTAGAAGGCAAAGAAATTAGTCAGTACAAAAATTGTCATGGAAGTAAATTACATTGTGCCGTGAGGACTACAAGAATCACTTTGTGCGAAATTAAGACCTATAATTAAAGGACAACACGAAACCGGTAGCAAACTTTATTAAAGATTTGTGAAATATCCAGGTCAATACCCACTGTTTAATAAATACCTTTTTTCTAATCATTTTACTACAGAAAGGGAATGTGTTAATATTACTACCATTGAAGTAAAATGATGGACTATGGTAACGCTAATTTAATCTATCGGCAGCAATTTGTAATTTGTGAAAAAAATTTAGTTCAAAAAGCAAAAACACCAAACTGGCTTCCTGCGGAAATGCAACAAGCAAGGTAAGCCATCTCTTGCTCAACTATTTAGTGAATTTGCTCGAATTCATTGAAATTGGTCTTTACGACAACGGAGTCGCATTTCATTTACAGGCGATCAATTGCTCCCCGCCGCTTCTAATGTGATTTATATGTTGAGTCACCATGCTAACTGTGGCCTGCCACATTTCCTTCTCCTGAAGAAGGCTCATATGATTGTGAACGAAACGTCGACGTTTCGATTACACCATGACACGGTCCAAACCCGAAACACATTTAGTTTTAACTGTCTCTGGCCATGGAAGCCTACGTTATTAGTTATTAGGTATTTAATATTAAATAACATTGAATTATTAGGTTGGAGCAGTTTTCCGCCCAGTGCAATTGGCATAGGTTTAACTATTGAAAACATGGTGGATACTAAGCGTAAAAAAGAACTTTATTATCGCTATCGTGTCATTCTGAATATTCTTTGGCTTACTAGAAATCCATTTTCCAATTTTCTTCTTCCAAGTGTAAGTTTTTCTCGAAGTTAACCACAAAATTTTGACGGATGGATTCCGACCAAGAATTAGTTTTAATTATTATTAAAATTTATCATTCTGCTGACACACTTGCTTATAAGCCACCACTGAAATAAAAAGATAGCTGTAACCAACCACTATGTTCGTCATTTAAGTACAATATACATAATTTGTTCCATTTAAGGATAATTTTGGTATTTTCAGAAATTAAGAGATTTTATCTTTGATATTATCGATACGATGGTTATCTGTAATGAAGAAACCAATAACAACGTCATGAATATTCGATATTACGTATTAATTACTCTTTCCCAGAACCATCAGGACCTCTATACACAAAGCTGCTCACAAATATGCCCCACATTGTAGGCCATACATTGCGTCCTGAATAACAAAGTAACAGGTTTTTAATTTATGACGTCCCTATAAATTTTCGACGTTCATAAATTTTTCCGCCGAAAAGCTCGCTAAATGGCGACGACTTTTCGAACACGCATTTTTTAATTTCGCTTTAAATATTCATGGTTCTGTGCTCAGTATCCGTAACGAAGTTATGAATCTATAACCGGTAACCGTACGCGATAATCTTTTAGCGCAAGTTAAAATTTACGGTTTACTCTCTCGTAAAACCGCGTGCAATATACTGAAGCGGAGGCCATTAATGTTTCGTAACGTCTTAATTATTAAAAAGGAACGCTGGGGGTAAAATGGGTGAACGTGCTACGGATGTCTATATGCTTACTCGGAGGTGGACACAAATCTACCATTTTATGAAAGACCATTTTCGATTACGAACAATTAATTTGGGATAAAGTTACGTCGTCTCGATGGTGGTACCAATTTTAAGTAAGTTACAAGCATACCACTCTAAATAAATGCCAATGCTTAACGGATTTATGCACCCGACGCGCCCTCCCCTACTTTGCCTCCCATGAAATCCGCGATTCAAATTCAAGAACGCTGAGCTACCGAAGTCCACAACAACGATAAAACAATCGTGATTGAACATAAATAATGCGTCTGCTCCTGATTAGGGAATAAATACTCGATGAAGATGTTGGTGGTCCTACTGCTTCAGACAATTCAATTAAACTGGCATTACTGCTGCTTTAGCCGCTTTAGGGGTAAGAAATTTTCAACGTTACGAGGCTTACTTTCCTGTTTCTGTCCTTTCGTTTTATTTTCGACGACCTGCGATGACGCTTCCATTTTGATTGCTTAACTTATACTTTGCGTAATTAACCGGTAAAGCGTACAATTACATTACAAGTATGCTGCTGCAAGGACAGTCTCGTAATGGCTTGTATTACGTTCGAGGTTGTCGTTGCTAGAAGTCCTGCCTTGGTGGTGTATAATCAACATCGCGTGGTTAAGTAAGACGAATTAGATCTATTAGATTATGTCTTGAACACTATTAATCTTATTTTGGTGTATCATCTTTTTTTGGCGTTGATGGACTTGAATTAATCGAGATGACTTAATATTCTTCGGCATGTTTTTACTACTAGAATAAAACAATCAATTTTCCTCGTGAGTATTTAGTATAGTCTTCAAATTCATTGGAAAATATTGACAAACACCATGTAATTCGACAATCACAGTGTGTATTGAGCGACGAAAGAATTACACGTTGCGATGTTCTTCATGAGAAAGGTTGAAATTTTAGTAAGCTTGAAAGCATTTTTTAGCATGTATTAGTTAAAAAATTTGGTTTTTAAAGTTATTTATAACTAGTGCACCGTATTGCATTAGACTTTGTTACAAGATTTCCTAAGACAGTTCTATTCAGGAAAAACATTCTATCAATTCCATGTTTGTTGTGATTTAGTTATCCTTACCTCTTTAATGTTTTTATGCATTTCGACATACAGTTAGGTATTCAATTGTTGCCAGATATATGTTTGCAAATGGTACTTATAGAGCAATATTGTATGGTACGATGTTCTAATATTGAAGTATTTTGTTGAGCGCAGTACAAAAAATTTGAGTATGAATAATTCTTTTGCCACTTTTCACACACCCTAATAACACTGGGCATTGGTATGACAAATGATCATTGTGCTAAGCGCGATTATGACAAGAAAGTGCTTAAATTGGCCATGGTGTTTTTGTAGTGAGTACACATTTTGGGAAAAAGTAAATATTCCAATGGATGTTAGGAATACATTAATTTGCTTAAGACTGTTTCCTAACGATACCCTGGTATCGTTTCTCCATCTTGGCAATGTCCCGATGAAAGCGTTCACTGAGTTGCCCGCAGTTACTGGGGAAGAAATTCAAGTGGAAGTGAAGTAAATGGATTTTTTAGGACATATTGCAGTTGAATTCGTGAAACAAAGCCAATATGTCCTACATCAGTTCCCTGTAGTTTTTGAAGTCTCATTCCCAAGGAAGTTTTCTGCTACTTAGAGGAACGTAACCCAAACTTGTATTTCTTTATTTTGAAGACGTTTCTCAGAGTTAGGATCTCTGAAGCGTTCTCTAATCTGTGGCCCCAGAAAAAAGCCCTCTTTAATTTCGGCTTCACTGAGCCAACGAAATTTTTCCTGCAGGTGCTCGAATGTTGGTCCATTCTTATCCATAGCTTTTGCGAAGTTTTTGTTGAGATCGACCTTAATTCGTAAAGGAAGAATGATGACTTCGTGCTAAAAAGATATTCTTTCCTTGTTGTAGTACAAATCGATTGCTCTCCCACAAACGAAAAAATAGCAGTACCTTGTATATCCCAGCTGCAAAGGAATATCAGAGGAAGATCTAATTTCATAAGTCTTGACTTCAAGTCAGCTTCACAGCTTCAAAAATCTACAAAGTCGCTTTGGCACACTGTAAATAACGTGAGTTGAAGTGCTGTATTTTCTTAATTTGCTTTCTACAGCGATCTGTTGACTGCTTGCGGAATTACAGAGATCGTGTGGTCAGGTGAAATTTCTAAAGTACCCGTTCACCACTTAAATCTGCATATTGATGTTTATAAACGCGCGTAAAACATTGATAACCGAACAACAACAAAATCCAGTAATCCCGTGTAACTCGGCTAATTTTATTTTTAATTCTTTTTGAATATACTATATATATGTTCATTAATAAGCAACTCTTTTTCTCTGATTTTATGTTTGCCATATCCTGTAAGACTTTTCGACTTTTTCAAAAATACAACATAGCCCAAAGATCAAAATATCATTGAAAACGCAATAAAACAGAAAGTGTCCCAAGTTGCCCACTTGCAGGTGGAAAACAATAAACATATTTTATTTTATTTTGCTATGTAACTTATAGCAAAATAAAATGAAAAGCGTCCCATGCGATCTGCATTTACGATATAGCATTTAAATGGTAAGTTTAAAGAAGCAAACTGGCAAATTTAACACACAGAAACGATTTTAACAGCTTCAAGCATGCATTCGACAAAAGTTCTCGAACAACTTGTTTCAACTAAATTAGCAATTTGGTAACAAATGAATAGTTATAACCTCTAATAAGTTGAAACCTATCCAGCATACTGGACAAAGTTATACCTTATTAACTTCCACATCAAATGGGTTGTTCAATCCGCATATTTACAACAATGAAATTGCACATAACGAAACATTAAAATCTGGAGAGTAATGAAAAAAAAAGAAAGAGCAGAATGTAAGGGAAAAACAATTTTTAATACAATTAGGTCTTCTGCAGATGTTTTACATCCTAAGGGTAAACGTGTGGGTAACGGTGAAAGGGAGGACAAAAGGGGTTGTAACAGAACATCACGTCAAACTTATTAAATCAAAAATGAATATTTAACACTGTCCGCCTATTGATAGTCTCCAACTAAGTTTGAGTCAACATGTGTATGTGCGTGTAGTGAAGACGCTTCTTCGAAGGGTGACAATGCAGGTCAATATACATTTACTTACATGTTGATGGAAATGGTAGTGCTATCTTCTTTTTTTTAATTTTGATTACTTTATCTCCACGTTTTAAGTAGCCCCTTAGGGAATACTTATTCGTGTTTTATTTTTATTACTTAAGTGAAGATGGCCAAATATTTAAAAACAATTACTCACAAGTCACAATTCGTTACTTTTTAATTTAATATTTAGGCACTGAACTGTTTCTCTTGCTACTAGTACCCGGAAGCGATATTTTCGAAACTACAGTATTAATATCCGCACGAAGATAAGTAGTAATTACCTTTGCGTTAACGAGTTATGGAATCTTAATAGCGCATGTCGTACGAAATTGGGTAAGTCCAGAAGGTACATACGAGCTTATGAAATTAATACCTCATTTTCGGAATGGATTAAGAACTCATCTCCAAATAAATCTGATGAGATGTTTATATTACTCTTACGGTAAACTAATAATATAAAATAGCAGATAGAGAGTGCGAATCAGAGCTGACCACAACATGACGTGTTCGGGGCCAATCATATAAAGAATTAATTTTTTACAAATGAAATCTGTATGGTTTCCCTAGATAAATAAACGACCACCAGCACGACCCACAAGGCAAACCGAATCTTGTGCGTTATTGCAATTAATAGTACCTAGCTAACTACTAGTGTCCGCAGTGTTCTAACTTAGGTCTGTTCCTTTTTTGCTTTAGATTAATGGCTTACTCCTTCAAGTAGATTGCTCTGTTCATGGTTATTCTGACAGCATTAAAATATATGTTATATATTTTAATGTGTAACCTTGAAGCATAATTTCACTCACATTGAGCCACATTTAAAAACTGTAAGCAGAGACCTATAATCACTATATCACTTGGTTTCGTAATGGGAATATCGACTAGTAACAAGATATAACTTTACTTAAGTTGTTGTACGCTGTAAACTTACTTATATTTCTTTGATCTGGTTTCCTCTGTCTGGGACAGAGAATTTGAACCACATTCAAAAATAATGGTTCTATTTTGCGAGAGGTATATCATAGAACGAGATGTCGAAATAATTTATTAAAGAAAATCTAGAGCAGTTTCTATATCAGATCTCGGAAAAATACATACAGGATGTTTGTTAATTGTTAATAAAACGTTGATAATTGTTAATAAAACGATTAAAAATACAAAGAAATTGTATTTGAACTAGTTGTAATACAAAACAAAAATTTTAGAATGCCAATTATCACAATAAATTTCCAGAACGACCTCAGATTTGTCAATTCTTTTGGTAAAATTTGTCCTAACTTAAAAATATGTTGGATTGATTTTTAAAAATATTCAGAGTGTTTTGTATTTCTTGCCGCAACTCTTGCCGACTCCCCTGAACGTACCCCAGTGTCTTGATATGTCTCCGGGGTTAGAATCGCTTTGTCCATTATTTAAATAATTTCGCACGTATTCTACTTAGGAAACGAAACCTAACTCATATCGTTCGTAGCTGAAACCGAATAGCTTATGGAGAACTTCCACCTTCGCTAAATTATTCAGGAAAGCAATTGGGTCCGCCCACGCACTAAGTGGACATACTGTGTATAATGTATCCACCTGTATAACAACTATTAAGATGAAGGATTTCGTAACTATTTATGTAAACTTTTTTCCAAAATAGTGAAATAATGTTAAGGCTAGTTTGTTAGAGTTAGTTGAAACTCCTTCAGTAACTTTGTGTTTCTTTTTTACCTTAACTAAAACGAAAAAGGCATAAAGTACAACGCCGACGTACTAAATTTTATGTTAATACCCAGCATACTAGATGTAATTAAAGATCTAGGTATAGTTTCTTACTTAAATTACCCGCATACCCTCGTCGGCTTACGTACATAGCTGCATGCGAGAATGCGAAATTGAGCAGAAAGAACGGCACGAAACGAAAGTCGTAAATACAGAACAACAGCACCGCACAACAACAATTGCGCGTCTTATTTTAATGGCCCGCTACATCGGCGGTACTACTGCAAGAAGTAGTAGTGGTAGTAGTAGCCGGCCTCCATTCTATCCCATGGTTACAACAGTATATTCACGAATGCTTCCGATAGACATCAGTAATTATATGTTAGTGATCATCGCAGGCACCGCAGACGCCGCCGGTTGCGGAAAAAAGTATTGGTGTTGACCTGCTGAGCCGTTCGACCGAGAAACTGGTTCAAGCTATCTAAATTGGCCGCTTGCATGCAGTGATTTGGCCGCTTAATTGTGTAAACCGGGGAAGAGTCCTGACGACGTTGTAGAACAGAACGAATTTGTTATGAAAGTAAAAAACTAATGTAGATTCTTAAAACCGAAACATAAGCAATTTTTCAAGAATGATACCGAGTGCTTTTATATTTCAACTATTCTGACTCCAGGCAGGTTGTTGTTGATTTTTGACATGATAGCTAAGAACTATCTGCTTACTAAACGTTGATCAACACTACGGATTAATACATGTAGAGGCATACAACAAACTAATCTCTTTTAACTGTAAAACTACAGAAGGTTACCTCTTAACGAATAGTCATGACAACCAACAAGTCGGCTAACCAATACTTTCGAGAAGGAATTTTGAGTTTAGATAAGAAACACATTTTTGGACAATGAACGCCGGCATTTATTACTAACTAAAGATCGATTGACTCGCCGATTTCTTCAAAAGGAAGTGATTTCCTGATAGCGCCTTAGGAGCCACGATTACTCCCACATCAGAGAACATTTAGGTATGGTGAGGCAATGTTAGAGCAATGATTCATGGTACAAGCCCAAATTATCAGATTATGGCCAATAAACCTGGAGATCTCTGCAACAATGATACCAGTCGCCCCTTTTAAAAGACCCTGTAGAAGAGAGAAAACATTGTGCCGATTCTTTACTTCTTCACGAATACAAAGAACCGAAAATTGATAAATATGACTCTTTCAGCTCTTATAAATTACTTTTGCATTAATTAAATTAAAAATTATAAATGTATTTTAATTTTTGGAACCTCAAAACAAATTACTCGATATCGTATAAATATCGACGATTAGCTAACAAGCAGGGACATATGGAGCGGATTATATTCATCAACTGGCCACTCATTGCATTATCTCCTGCAGTTCCTTCGATCTTTCTTGGAAATCTAAATTTTCCCCTACAAAATCTCCAACCTTCGAAGATTATTGTTTTCTAGAGGCTCCCCAAATCGTTGTTTAATTCACAAACTTTCTACTGTCTGGGTACTTGAAACCGACTGGAAAGTAACATCGGAAATTATCGGAAATAATTACCGAAATTTGCTCTTCAAATTGTTTCATTTACTGCTCTGCCATGTTTGATGATTGTTGCCAGGAAACTTAATTGCTGTAAAAGTTGCTCACGTAGGACCATTCTTAGAGGGATAATTGTTCCAACTAAGCATCATGTGACGTGCTTCTGTACCATAGATGCCTCATTAGCTAATGAACGATTTTTCCAGTTCATATAACCATATAGACCTAGAATGCACTTCTGAATAGCACAAGGAATTTGATGCATATGCAATGTAACATCACAGGTCTTGCTGTGAATTCTCTGGCACGTGTGAAAACAAACGGCATTGGTTTTCCCAAAATTAAGGCATAGTTCATTGTCTCTAACAAGATATTATAGTTTACTCTTCCTTCTTGTAACGAAGCACCCAAAGCGACTGTACGAGTAAGTTAATCATTGATATGTATTGACAACAAAATAGGCCGCAAGACTGGACCCTGAGAGACGCCTATAATGACGGAGGTTAGGAACAGAATGGGCACCATTAAAGGTAATATGAATGACCTGAACTCTATCTGATGTGGCATGTAAACCACCTAGCAACATGTCTCCTAATATAAACATGTAATTTGTTAAATAGATGCTCGTGCGGAACACAATCGAAGGCGTGAGATCACAGAAAACGCTTATTGCATATTCCCTATTGTTTATGTTTCAAAACGTCACTGTAGAAATTAAAAATAGCTGTAAAAGTAGAGAAATAAAAAAAAAATAAATTGCAGTAAAAGTTAATCGCATATGGTTTTGCTTTTTCCCAAGGCAACTAAAAAGCTTCTATTCACAAATATGTAGGTGAAACAGGGAATCTTCTACAACTTACCAAGTCCATGCGGTCGCCTTCTAAATACCAAAGAAGATCAAGTTTCATTTACGTTGAAAGGCTGTAATTCGCTTAAACAAACCGATTGTTTGGCGAGAGGTTGATTCCTCCTCGCGAACTCTTTCCTCAATAAATAATAGACATTTTATTCTTGCGTTTCTATTTTTGGTTCAACAAACGGACGCTAATGGTAGGTGCCAATGCGGATAATTGCGAACTCTTCGTCCACCAGCTTAAATTAAATGGCATTTTCCTCTGCGAAATACTATATATTTATACCTGGACGCCATTATTTTTGTAATGCGATGGGCAGTCACACTTGCTGACATTAGGATCCTTTTTTGATGGCATAACCGTTGTTCACAGAAATACTGATATATATATATATACACAAACGAACGACTCTTGAGAATGAAACCAATTACAATGCTAGCGCGGTGGTGCAAGATACAGTAAATCCCACGTGAAAATGTACGGTTTTAGAAAGAAATAAGGGTTAAGATATGAGCAAATTTCCTGCAGTTCAATTTGACTTGGATAGCCTTCATTTTCCTTTTATCAGCAAACAATTTACTTCACGTATTGTTACTCTAAAATGCTGTATTTTCGAGTTATACTATCTCAAGTTAAATAACTTTTAGTGACTAAGTGTAAAATGAGTACTTACTAGTGTTTTTTTAATTATTTAATTGCGACTAGTTTCGATCAATGCATGACCTTCTTCCGGCAAATTCTGAACGGATTACAAATATTGAAAACAAAATTTGCCTGAAGAAGGTCACGTATTGACCGAAACTGGTCACAATTAAATAATTTTAAGGCGATTGCTATAAAAACAT
Organism: Oryctes borbonicus; assembly: GCA_902654985.2. Taxonomy (NCBI): domain Eukaryota; kingdom Metazoa; phylum Arthropoda; class Insecta; order Coleoptera; family Scarabaeidae; genus Oryctes; species Oryctes borbonicus. The sequence goes on along the minus strand of LR736879.1, from coordinate 428,589 downwards.
TGGCGTATTCCTAGTACTATGTTTTATATTCATCGAAAAACCAGAGTAATAAAAGCATTTGTTGATGCTGAAGAGTACTAGCACTACTATTTGAAGTTCTTTGCAATAATTTCGGATATTGGATTAAATATTCCTTCTGGGAACATATACTGATTGTACCTTATTATATTCCTTAAGCATAATTTGTATCACCTTTTTCCAAAACTAATCGTACAATTTTAAACGCGATTCACTGTATATACCATTTTTCGTTTTGGCGCTTGCACAAGTGCGTGCGCGACTGGAATTGCACGGTAAATTGCGAAGCTAATCGTAGAATGGAGGAGAGCGAACCGGCCTGCGATCGCGTCGATTCGTGTCGACAAAGTCGAGACAATCAGGTCGCGCGGGAACTCCACTGCCGAGGACGTATTTTATCTTGATTAACGCCGTAGAAGCGGACCGTCGCGCCGCTCTACATTGAAAGTAAGAAGCGCGCTATTTACGATCTTGTTCTTCCTCAACAATATCGTATAATCTGGAACGTTCGTCGTGTACAAATTACCTTATTTTAATTGTGTTGTTTTTTTAATTCATTTTTTCGAATCTCCCGTAGCCTCACGTGAAGTATAATTCTCACATATATTACCTCGGCATTTGCCATTATATACCGAACGTGAAGCCAGGTATTCCATTTAATTTTATGGTTGCAAAAAAAATAAGCCAGTTTTCAGTATTATTTCGTCTAGCACAAGTGAATCTTATGTATTGTTAAATGAAGCACACCTTGTTGCTAGTGTTCTACTTATTGTTAGCTAAGAATCACAATTCTCCACATAATCTACGACTCGTGTACTTATTGACTGCTTTAAATATTTTAAGTACTATATATAAAAGGGTGGACGAGAGGGTACAGCTGAACGCCATAGCGCGTTTATGAAATTTAAAAATCAATTTCTCACTCGCTGAATTTTTTCCTTTCATGCGTAAAACTCTGCAAAATCTTAGACAAATCAAATGACGGGAAACCGTGCCGCGTGCAGTTCGAAATATAGATACGTTAGAAGTTAAAAATTTTATAAATTGTTCCTCGTGGCAGAATAGAGTTTTTTGGGGCACAAATTAGCAGATAACCTACAATTACCACGAAGCAAAATAATGTACGGTACCGCCACATTTAATTCTAGTTATCCTGCCCTCTAATTCAGTTACGCAGTATTGTCTGGAAACTTTTCCTAGTGAGAGCGCTTTTATTCACGTTTTTTCCAATAATTTAACGCTTAGTTAATGAGATAATATATTTTCACACAAAAATGAAAGCTATGTCCAAGAAAAATAAACTTATGTTGCACTATTTGCATTAATTCTGCAGCTAACTCATAGAAGAGACTCTATTCACACGTTTGGTTTCGTAAATGGAGCCTGCGTTCTACTTCAGCAAAAATTAGAAAAGGACCCATTATACTTACCCTGTGGTCATCATATCAATGAGTTAGTGCTAAAGTACACTTTGGAAGTGTGTATTAATCCTTCATATGCTTTCAACAGGCATAGTCTGAAATTCAAGCACATCGTTATGAGCTCGGGATTAAATGAGCATGTTAGCAATGAAATTGGCGGTCACCACGGCGATATTTTAAAATTCTGTCTCAATCGTCTAAATCTGCACCATTCCAGGGAAGGCTATGCAGTGATATTTTCAGATGGTTAACCGCCCAGAAGATTATCGTTTCGTATTCCTCCTCGTATTCCTCCTCGTATTCCTTAGTACCCTCCATCGTCCAAGATGGATTATCCAAGGTCACATATTGTTTAAAGATATTTCTCTTCAGAAATCAGCTCAGACTGACAAGTCCCAAACTGTACTACTGTGCTAATATTGGGCACGTATGAGCTTCTCTGATTTCTTTGATCCTATATTTATTACTTGTAAATCTTTCTCTGTAAACCTCTAAAACAAGGTCATTGCGGCACGTTTTACGGTTATGAGATGGGCTTTATAGTTTACACGGCATTTTATTTTTCTATTTAGAAAACTTTTAAAGAATGAGACCCTGAATTTCAAAAAAATACTGTCCAATAAAAATGTGTAAGGAGCTCTATTTACGCTACCCTCTTTTCCGGACACACCGAACCGCAGTGCTCAACTGGTTGCATAGACATTCAAGTGGACGGTTGACCTGCATGCTTGGCTACAGGATCTGGGTATGTTAGCCGATATCAAGCCTACTAACCGCGTAACGCACAACTTTGTCATAAAGCAATGCTATGAAATACGTTAAAACGCTAATTTTATTTTCATAGAGCGGATTAATAACTTTTGTTTATAGGTTGCGAAGTGTGGCTTTTCATTCGACAGTTCTTACGACTTTGTAACCGGGTATAAAATAATATTTTTTCCAAAACTGCTTCAAATATTGTTGTGATTGCGGAAATGCGAAAACATAAGTTTGACATTTAGGATAAATTAATTTGGTGTTTGTAGTGAATCCAACAAAGTACAAGGAGCTATGAAAAGTAGCCATAAAAAGTAAACAAATAAGACATTGAGTCACTTAACTTTGGTTGCCATAATTGCCCTGTATTGAGAAATTCTGTGAAAATTTTTGAAATCGGTGTCCAGACATTATGACTCAAATGTTATATATTGATGAAGTAGAAAGAGAAAACCTTTTGAAGTATCAAAAATCGCAGAAGGTTTCTTATTCCCACATATTCCTCCATTAAAATCCAAATTAAAAATAGGGCAATATGAAATAGCTTATAATGTTTTCGTAAAGTGGTATACTAAAAAAAAGGATGAAGAAGTTATCGTTATAATCAAGTGACTCATTGCTAAGGAGTGTATTGGATATTAAAGCAAATATTAGTAAAAAAAATATATTCAAGCTTGGTGCCCTACTTGTAAAGTCAGCCTGTTGGAGATTGTTTGAGGAAATCTAAGATTATTATTATTTCTTAAAAATTGTAAAAATTTTTGCGCGTTAATATTCCCATAAAAAAGGAACTTCGGTCGTTGCCTCCGAAAAAATTTTTCCTAATAGTGGCAGTTGAACAGCGGTCACCAACTTTTTTCTCGGAAATTAACAATAAGCAAATGTAATTCCCTATTTGGATTTACTTCAACAATTATCAAACCTACTTTTCAATTATATAACTATTAATGAACTTAATGAACAATTTTGTAGAAATTGTCAATGTCACAGCCTGCATTCTTAAATTATTAATATCCGCGTCAGCCCTACTTTGGATTTGGTTTAAATTACATGTAGCTTTTGAATGAAGTTACAATTATTATTAATATTTTTTTTGATACTACAATACGAAACCGTACTAAATGAAGGCAAAACGAAATTACTTAAAAAACCATATGTTGCTAGTAGATATTTTAGTATTTGAAAGTTAGTAGATAAGTTCCTATATAGCTGGATTTCTAAAACAAGGTTGTTTGTAATTTTATGGTATTTGGTCGGTAGATGTTATATGAAGCAGTTTTATGAAATAAAGGGTGAAAATTCTTCTCTCATAACTCTTTTATTAGTAAACTTATTTCAATGAAATTTTGGTTATAACCACTTTAGAATCTTCTAAATTCAATAGTATAGTTAGATTTTTTAATAAAATAATTGCTAACAATTTTTTTTCGGATTCGAAAAGCGATCATACTATGCTTTGAAAATGTAGATGATTAAATCGCTTTGTGTCCAAAAAAAATCCTTCTGCTCTAGCGTAAAATATAGGTTTCGTAAGGGTGGTTCCACTTCAGATAGCTCACACTGTAGATGCTAAAACCCAGAGGATGACTGAATCAATGTTTTGAGAAAATTTTATTCACTTACTGTCACGTTATTTGTGACTTACAATTAGTCTAGCAAAATCAATGAAGGGAACACGTAATCGAGGAGCTGAAAGTATGTTACATAGAGGTATGTAAAGGTAGCTTGATAAACACTACAAAACATTTACTACTGTTTCAAATTTTATTGCTCTGTAAATACCGATAACAATATCATTTTGTGTGTGTAATATAGGTGTGTATAAAGACAGACATTTAGGGAACTTTTTTATACTTAATTCTGCGGTAGCGGATATTGTTTTGCGTCGGTTTCAATGTTGAGTACATTTTTAAAAAATAAAATTCAATACCAACACTATTGAATGTGGTACCCATTTATAAAGTTCCCAACAAAATTATAACATCTTACTCTGTAATATATTTATAATATTATAATACATAGGAAGTAACGTGATACAGCATGTCCACCTGGCGCAAGATAATTTCCTTCCTGAGCAATTTAGAGAAAAAGTTTGCAAATAGAAAATATTCTAAAGTAGGATGTAGATGTAGATGACACAGAAGTATGCCCAAGTATACTTTATGTTTAGTTTCCTCAAAACGATACATGTTTGTTTCCTTAAATGAAACATTGCATATACTATTACGTTTTTGGATGTTTTCTTCATATTTCCTTTACCTATCTTTCTTCAATATTTCTTATAGCTTTTAACAATACATCAAAAAAAGACTAGCATCTATAAAATTGCCGTAGATATCGTTGCCACGATTGGTTTTTTTTTAGTGGAACACTATTTATTTTTCCTGAAACTGATGAAGAAATTCTTATAGAATTTCTTATAGACATATCCCTATACCCAAAGTGTTTCGTTTCTTAGGGTTGCAACGAAATACTATAAGCTTTTGTTTCACTAGAAATATTGATTATAGCTAACGTGTAAACATTATCTTTCATTTTATAATTACATCATCTACTCCAAGTAATCACCACTTCGGTACATACACTGTCAGGAAATTAATAGGCACGTGCAATGTCGATTAAAATTCGTAGCCGTATTTAAAGTACCCCACAGTAAATGTCAGCAGTAAGAAATATAATAAGGACTGTGAATTATTAAAAAAAATTCTTCATTCAGCTAAGTATAGATTGTTTTATTATGTACTCAACCAATTGGTCAAAAGAAAAAATTTCCTAGAAAATATCCTCCCGTTTTCTATGTGTATTTTGGAAAAATATACAGGATACCCCATATTAAGGAATTGAAATGCCATAAAACAAGGATGGCAACGATTACGATGGCCATCTTTCTCGCTAATCGATATAAAAAATATTTTGATATATTGCCCAAAACTAAGAAATATTATAAATTCCTTCAATCAAGTAAAATTTAAATCGCCACTGTAGCATATAAGGCATTTACATCACCCGTTAAAGAAGTAACGACATTTCGCAAATACCAAATTGTGTCAATTGTTTCAGGAAAGTGAGATAGATAGGTGTGCGTAATATTGATGAAAGTTGATACGAATTAAGTAGTAGCATCCAAAGAAACAATAGTATACATACTAATCCGCATAGGAAACCAAGCGGTGCAGAAACTGAACATCCTGTATATTGGAATATAATTATATGCTATGCAGCACATGTCTCCGAATATTTCCTTCCACCACGCCCTAGGTGGACGCGTTGTATATATGAATTACAACCATTACAACACCGTTCACATCCTTTGTCCGCGAAGTATATTTGAAAACAGTTTGAATAAATCCGAGACTGCTGCAGGGAACCTAAAATGTACTGGCTATCTACCGCTGAGGACGTGTCTGAAGCTAATTACGGAAAAAAATCAAAAAGTAGTAAACTTTCCACCAATGTTCACTACTTATTTCCATTTAACAAGCAAAGAAAAAAAAATTGTTCGGCGCTATAATATAATTTTATGTGATTTTATGCAATAATTCTAGTAAACGTTAAGATATTGACACACTTCATACCATAGGTACATAATAATAAATTTCCAACATGTTTTGGAAATTTACGAATTCCACATTACAGGTATTTAGGTATTTAGGTACATCTTTGACCAACTCCTCCCCTAATAATGTAATAATTTAATGAAAAGTTAAAAAGAAATTAGAGCAAATGTTTTAAGAAGGAAGGAGCATGAGAGCCTACCTGACAAGCCACTTGCTTATTTTAGCCAAAAAAATATTAAAATTACGCCGTTCTATACCTACAAGATTGATGTACATCAATAAGTGCTCAATTATTTAGATGCGTATATATGTTTGAAATGTTCTTATCCCTTCATTCTTCCGGAGAAATCGTTTGCATAAACGTTAACATGGAAGCTGCACCTTTCACTATCTAAAATGAACACGCAAAGAATTTAAGGTCATTTTGTTAAGTAATTCTGACTTACAGAAACTAGCAAGTTCATATTTAATTCAAATATATTTCCAGCCATTACTTGTATTGGACGTCGCGATCTTTGAATTATCGAACAAATTGCTTTTCCCAACTTTGGTGATCTTCTACTCCACCAATTAATGGAATAAGCAGCATCTGCTACAGTTTGGCACTAGGAAACATATTATTTCTAATCTTACAAATAGGGTTAATCCTATTTTAAACAATGAAACAGTAATTTTAATAAAATTGTACCTGTTCGCTTATCAGCTGACCAGCTGTACAATATATCACAATCTGTATCCAAGTTGTTCCTGCAAATGGCAAAACTCTGCATAGGGTTGAATAGCTTGGTTTAAAACTGAAATCCCGTAATTATAAAAAAAGAGAAAACTAATATCGCAAATATAAAGTAATGTACCCGTCAACTGCAAGTAAGAAGAGGGGCGTGCAGTGTCCCAAAAGTGATAACAAAATCTGATTCAGCAAAACGTATGTGCACGAATCGCATACTTTCTTCATAAAGCTGAAACATTTGTGTACATTGAACGAAAAGGTTACATAGCTGCAATAAAAAAGTACATTTATCTTTTTTTTAATAAAAAAACGGTCCAATGAATGAGTTTATCATTCTAATAAATGGATGTTTATTATATCGATGAACACATGCTCTCTTCTATACATTAAATATAAATAACGGATTTGTCGATATCAAGAATACATTTATTAATATTTAGAATCCCTAAAGTTTGTTTTGCTTCTCACAAGGTAGGTTAATAAACGGGTATGCCAACTTATTGGATCGTTTCAACAACGCTGTGAACTCACCATATTCACCAGATTTAATCCCAGCGTTTATTTTCTATTTCCAATTGTCAAAAACTGGTTCGCCGGAAGATTTGGCGCAAACTATGATTCCAGGAGGAGGAGGAGTATGTTGAAAAATAAATGAATTTTGCACATAAAAAGCAATTAAAATAAGAATAAAAAAGGTGTACCTTTTTATGTTTTCCGAAGCAATAATATATTGCGTGCCTACCTTAAAACAAGATTATGATGTTTCACCACCGTGGCAATATCTTTCATAATGTCTTCATCGCTATTGCCTGTTCCATCCAGTTTTATCCTCAACAAGGCATTGTTCACTTGCTCCAATTCGCAGTAAGCCCAAGTTAATAACATGAACAACATACAATCGAAAGCTATCAGGAAATCTATAGTCACGTAAATCCATATTAGTTCAACAGCGTAATGGAATGCGTAACAGTAGATATCATCCTCATATTGGCAAAATGATTGTAAAGGAATTGAAAGCTTTCTCTGACCGGACATAAGAGGAGCTATAATGTATGAGATAGCAGCAAACACCAAATTATATTTATGCAGCGTTATAACGTTCTTCGCAATGCTGAGAAATTTATTAATTTTGATCACTGCTACTTCTCCAAATCGGTCTTTCATCCAAAATTTGTTTCGATAGTTAATTACATCCGCAAACTGCGCCTTACGTACGATGAGCAGCATTTCTTTGAAAAATACCTGAAATGTAACCGTGTTAGGAATAGAATACAGTCTAGTTCTTCAAAATACATGGAGAGTCAGTGAAACTGCCACTAAGTGATCCGTGAGTCGTACCGTGTCCATTTCATGAAACACTATGCCACACACAGTCAACAGTATAACAGCACCGTCAACTATTAGAGAGATAATAGCTCTTAGTGAAGCGGTGTTTGTTGATATCGATGGATTCAAGCCATGACGCTTAAAGTGAGCTAAGCTGTACTCCTGCAACATTTTGATTAACGCTTGTTGAAAATCCGGGCACCGACTGACAATTCCAATGTCTTACGTGCTTTAAAAGTAGAGAGAAAATCAATTCCTATGAAGTGTTTTTTTTTACTATTTCTAAACGAGTGACCTATATGCACGTACACGATCCTGCAGTAAGAAGTAGACTTCAGATGTATTAATATTTAATACATACCGTATTGACCATTTATTAGCATGTCCTCCACGCGTTTGTTCAGGAATTTTAAATGATTCATACTTCTAGTTAGAATTAATATGTAGAAAATCCACGAGTGTACATATACACCCGGTGTAGCAAATAAACACTTGAAATTCGTATAATGAAGGTATAAGGCAAAAACTTAAAGCTTATTTTGATTAGAAACAGTAATCATGGTATTGGTAGAATCACCGCAAAAGTAATGTGAAGAAAGAAAACACCAACCAACGGACAGGTGTCTGGTTGACGTCATCAGCCTTGTTCCAAGCGTATTCTTTACGTCACATTGCATTGTCTTTCGACTTATATTATTCTTCTTCGAGAACAACGAGCCAGGTATGTCTTGAGTAATTCTGACTGCTGAGCTAGTACTTCAGCAGCCTAGGAACTACTCGGGAGACTGCTGGGGAATTGTACCACAAGAGATATACCTCGCTTATCGTTCCCGAAAGAACAGCTGATGACTACCGTTTTCTCTCCTCACACTGCTCTTACCGTGAGTGATTCCACCAATTCCATGAGCAGCTGTGTTAGCAGTACTACTTTGCTTACTTTCATATTTTGTTAGATGTAGCTCCCTTAGGCAGTTTAGGTCAAAATAGTATAAGATTAAGCATTGAAAAGTATGAATTTTTAAAAAAGTACGTTACATATCATCAATGCATTTGGCATTTCATTGCAAGAGAAAAGATTAGAATAAATTAAAAATTTTTCACAACCAAACAATGTTAAGAAATTGCAGTTATTGATTGTTAAACTTTTACGAAAAAAAAAATATACCCAATGTATTCAAAGAACATTTAAAGATGAGACGAAGTCCCCAATACACACAGTCTAATAGTCTAAAAAATCCATAGAGACTCTGTATGAGATTAAATTAAATTAAATTAAATTTAAAATATTGGAACGAAAATGGATCTTTCCCTCTCACAAAATCCCTTGTAAAATCAAGCGATCGTCTTAGAGAAACACAACCTGGCTTAAATTCTGGCCTGAAGATGTGTTTCTCTAATATGAAGCTAGTCGATAAATTTTACAATAAAAAATTTTGTGAGAAAAAAACATTTTCATTCCAATTTTCCCACTTAGTCTTAATAAAATTTTGCATCTACCATCAACTAAGCAAAGACTGAAGAGGTTTGAATAAGACTACTCTCTGTAGACCAAATAGTTGATCCTCTGAGAAATATAAGCAACCTAATTGAAAATTAATTTTATACGAAGACATACTATCAAAGATAACAGTGAATGTTCAAGGTAGGGAAAAATCTGAGTGTCCTGGGTGTAAGCTGATTGTATTACTATCGCGGGAAAGTACCAACTTATCGATTCTTGCTAGGGACTGTGCAACGACTTTACAAAGATGTATGTTAGCACAGCATACTCTACATAATCAACTCTTTAGGATATTGTGGAACTAGAATCTAACGAATACGACAAAAGTAAACTAAAAAAAAATATAATGATTCGATTTGGGAGGAATTACAACTTTTATATATTTTAGCTGCCGTTATATGTAAATATACAAATCCCTGTTTCCTGTGAAGAAACAGATATTTTCTGTAGTATTGAGTGAAAAAATTTATAGCATTTCCTTTTGCTTCCGATGAACATAGGAAATAAGGCTCTTCCACTATGCGTCCGTCTGCATTTATCACCCTTGCACCTTCCCTAAAAATTCATATATTAATAATAATTAATTAACGACAAAGTATATAATTAATAATAAATATTTACCAAAATTATCACGTATTTTGGTATAGTTACTCTGGGAAGGATTAAAATCAATTATGATCAAGTGCAAGATATATCCGGCCTAATGACTAGCATCAAAATCTATAATGTGGGTGCTTAAGTGTGATTCAAGTTAACTCTTGTTCAATTTACTTCCGTTCCCTCACTTTTGAGGAGACATAGTTTGCATACAACCTAAAGCTGAGGCTGCACCTTTTAGAATCTGAAACGTATACACGCTATACCAACAAATCTTTTACCAGATAAGACTATCTTACACCAACTAGTGTGCCCATGTTGAGTTCAAAGACATCTCCGGCCGTCAGACGTACAGGGCGCTGAGATCTCTGAATTATAAGACAAATGGCCTTCTTCAACTTTGGCAACTTGCTACTCCACCACTTAATAGAGTACGCAGTATCTGCTACACTTTGGTACTACAAATAGTTACACTGACGAGTAAGAACTATACGGATTAGTTGTTCAAGTGTAAGTTTGGGTCCGAATTCAGGAATGTCATATCAAGTTAGGTAAATCTCATCTAATGCTAAACTCATATCTTACTCATTTTACTCACTTCGGTATTCATAAAGATACAACGTGAGTTCCTAACTTGAGTAAGAAGTAAGGATAAGCGTTATAGAAATCGTTGACGAAAATAGCGTTGCTACGAGCGTTGCGCCATGGTTATGCAGCAAGCGTTTGTCAGATGGAGTTGCTTTAAAGCATAGACATCTTCCAATTCTAATTATTGTTATTCAACTTTTCTTGCATTGCAGTGCAATGCTACGCGGCGGTCAGAAGTTTTGTTGGTTCTTATGAGACAGGTAATTTTAAGCAGTGTAACTGTTTAGAAGCGGCTAGCTTAACAGCACAGTTATTAATGCAAATTTCTGTGTCTTCTTGTCTTCTCGGAATTGATGATCAATTTAAATATGGTTTTAGAAAGCCGTCAATTACAAAGATTGAACAAAATTTCTGTAATACAGGAGGACCTACATGATTGCAGATGAAAATGTATAAGACGGATATTCTGGAATCAAAAAGGACAGATTGTATCAGTACGGCAGAAAGGAAAGAGGTAAGGACACTCAATCTACTTCTAATTTTATTCTCACTTCATACTTATTCCGTGCTCAAGTTGAGTCGGATGTAAGTCATTGCGTTCGATACGTTCGTGAATGGGAATTTCGCCAACGAGGAAAATTTTTTCTCAAAATGAGAATAAGTGATGCCTATCTCGGGTCTCTGAATTCGGCCCTTAGTGTCTGCCGGCTTGTGGGAATGTACCTGCTCGTTAAATAGTTGCCCAACTGCACAGTATATGACAATTTCCATCGTAGTAGATGCCGCACAGGGTATAGTCCTAAGTGCAGTTGATAACGACGGTGGAAAGCTGAAACTTCTTGTTGCATTCTGATGTGGTGCAAATAAGAGTCAACTTACCCATCTGTTGTAATCAGGAAGAGGGACGCACAGAGCGTTACAAGTGGTGTTGAAAATTGCAAGAGCAAAATCGGTGAGTATAGGCGGCTTAATCTCTGCATGTAGCTGAAATAAAAATACAAAATAAATAAAATGTGAACATATACACAACATACTCGCTTAATATATTGTGCAACAATATACTATTGTATATTATTGTAGTATTTTTGTTTTCAAAGCGGCAATGTGTGTTAAAGAATATTTTAATAATTTCGATGTACATGAAACAAACCACAATTACGTCCCAATAGAAAATAGCAGTAATATTACTGCTCAGAATCTGATGAGGCAATCTTTTTATAAATTCATTGTCACCCTTAACTGTTTTAGTTAAGGGTTATTTAACATGATTTGCTCAATTGGTGGATCGTAAACAACCCTATTCCTTAATTTTTAGTATTATTATCACCATTACTGAAGTCGGAAAACTTAACTATAATAACTTTTCTATAAATACGTAGTGCCAAAGCGGAGGAAATTGAAGGAACAAAAGGTACGTACAGTATTTCATTAAAAAAGTTAACTTCGAAATTTAGAGGATACCACTCTATAGCTTCGGCTCATACAAATAAATATATCGGAAATGTTTCTGCACACTTACCTTAGAACATGATTGTGATGCTTTACTAATATACCAATTTCCTTCATGATATTGGTTTCGTCCACTCCACACATTTCATCCAGTTCCAAATTTAACAAAGCGTTCTTTACTTGTTCCAATTCGCAGTAGCCATACGCCAAGAGTATAAAAAACATTTGGTCCAATGCTATCAAAAAACCTAAATATCTATAAATCCAGAACACGTTCAAAGCATAATGGAATAAGTAGCAATGGATGTTATCCTCAATTTTGCAAAATGTTAAGAAAGGAACAGGCAGTCCCCTCTTACTGCCAAAAATAGGGCATATGATATAGGTCGTAGCGCATGCGAGCACTGTATATTTGATCAGCATAATAACCGCTACGGTAATCTTCTCTACTTTATCACTTTTTATCCATCCTTCATTTCCAAATTGATCTTTTGGCCAAAATTCTCTTCGATAATTAATTGTATCAGCGAAATCCTTCTTCGATACCAAAAAGATGATTTCCTTGAGAAGTATCTAAAATAGAACTTTAATAGCGCTTATATTCGAATGATAATTTCATCCATTCAAAATACATGGGTAGTTAAAACAGCTGCAATTAAGTTGTCCATAAAGGCATCAATCCTGGTTTCTCGGGAAACGAAAATTGTGTTAAGCACTGATAACACGGTCAATGTGATATCCAGCGATAAATACGCAAAAGATTTCAGTACAGATGTAATTGTTGTTGCAAACGGATTCAAACCTCTACAATTTAACTGAGATAAACAATATTCCTCCAACATTGTTGCTGTTTGCTGAATACTCAACGGCCAACTAACAATGTTAAGGCCTTTCGACGTGTTAAAAATGCAAGTAGAATCGATACCGCGCATGTATTTGCTAGATACTCATACGTAAATATACCTGCTTATTAATCTACGATATAAATTGCAGCGCAAGTGTATCAGTAAATGATATATTTAATATATCATAATATACCCAACTTGTAGGTCATGTTAGCTTGTGATTAGCACATCGATACCATAGCAATTACTACTTCTTCGATGAAGAATTCTCTACGAAGGAGCTGGTCTTGTACATTCTGATGACATTTAACAAGAACGTTGTATTTGTCGGTTAAGTGAGAATAAAAAACTGATTCGTATAGCATCTTTCTGCTAATTTCAAATGTTAACCATTTTTCTTTTATCGAGCATAATTTCATGAAAGGGAAAGATGAGGCAAGCCGTTTTTACTGCTCTTTAACCAGACAAACAGGGAATTTTTGTAATTATAGATATCATAATTTCTTTTACATCTTTTGCAGTTTATATTTCTTGACACGTAAAGGTTTTGTAGCCCCAGAATCTAGAATCGTCATCTCCAGAGCCGTCCGTAGATATTTTTTATTTGTGTTTTTCCGTCAGTGAATTGCTACAGCAGCTTAACAAACACCTTCAAATTCTGCAAAAAGATATTTCAATTTACTTTGCACTCGTCAAAGCGCGTTTATCTTTCTACCTCGATTTATATTTATATTAAACAGCTCCAGATTTCAAACGATGTCAACACAAGTAATAAATGAACCATTTGTGTGTGCTTCATGTATTTTTCTGACTTCACAACTTATACTCAAATAATAAAACGTAGACGACAAGCTTAATCTTGATGTATAGAGACAACAACCAGAGCCTATCCGGAGTCAAGAAGAAGAAAACCCTATCAAGCATCGGCAATCTGTTATTAACATTGTAAAAATGGCTCTCTAGACAACGTTCTCACGATCCCCCCGTTACGTACCCAGATACGTAACTAGAAGAACAAAAAGAAACCACCCATTTTATTGTTTCCGATCGGTATCTAAAAATTTATGGAACATTTTTATCGGTACGCGTATTGACTGGTTTGCAGCTCCCGTATATAATCAGCCGATATTTTACGATAGCGATCGCATATTAATTTGAATACACTGTGACGGCGAGAGAATAGATATTAATCTGTTCGGGCGTTTGTGGGCGTTCTAAGGGGGATTTATATCGTTTTTATACGTATTACTTTTAATTACCGGCCATTGGTTACCACCTTAAAGAAGTAAAATACGCGTAGGTGGTTGGTTTATTATCCTCATTATGAAGTATAACGTGTCAATTGTGTTTAACATCCAAAGCTTAGGCGTTATCTGAGAATTTTTTAATTATGTTAAGAGGTTTTCTTTGTATACAAAGGCGTCAAGTTATCGTGGGTTTGGTGGTATTTAATTAATTAATTATAATTTATGATGAGGAATAATATCTCAGTAAATATTGACTTGTAACTACTAGACCTATGAAGCGTTGTAAATATTGTATCCATACACCTCTACGGGTTGAGCCGACGATTTGATAGTCGATTTATTCTCCAAACGAAGATAAAATTAACATTGACATACATCTGTAGTGTTGAGAAACTAACAATAGGTTAATTTTGTTTTCAAACTTCGAATAAAATATTTCGTATAGCTTATTACCTTTGAATTATGCGATTACAAAGTTCCTTATATTTCATGGTAATACCGATCAAAATCTTGTAGTGGAAAGTTAACATGAGACACGAGTCATCTCAGCAATCTGTTGGAAAAAATCCGGTGCAAATATTTTACGAAGCTTATTTTTGGGGTATGAGAGTATGAGGTATAATTAGCATGTAAGTACGAATGATAAATATTTGTTTTGTTTGAAACAGAAAAGGACTTTACCAAACCGTATTGAACAGTCATATTATTTGTTATACCCTGGTGCTAGAATTTTAACTATTTGTAACCACTTATGATACATCTCTCTGCTCTATATTCTTGCTTGCCAAACATTTCTATGTCACGACGAAAGTGTCTTATGTAACCAGCACGTCAGATTTTCGCTGATGCATATGGGGCTTTTTTAATATAATAATAATAAAATAAGTAAACAATGTGGAAATCTGAAGCGACGCAACACATTCTGGAAAATTTGGAATTAAATCTATGAACGCAAATTAAAAGTAATTCGTGATAAAGGCAACCACAGTTTTAATGATAAATCTTAATGCTAACACATCTTTAATTCTAATTAATTTTGATATTTATGTTATTGAAGATCCCAAGAAGAAAACCATTTTGCTAAACGCATTTGCGGCATTTATTGCGATTAACAGCTGATCATAGACGCGCTAGACGAATCTTATTTACTTTTTTGTAGAATTGTCTTTTATTTACATGTGCGTATAGTATATAAAAAGTATTATATATAGTATATAAGTATATGATAAGTATATGACATAGCATCCAACATATATTATGCACTCTGCGGAAATCGGAACGTGGTAGTTTCCGTAAACGGCCTACAAACCATGCTGGTTATCTATGATCAAGTCAAGCTTGTTGAAGAACTCTTCAGATCACACCTTTATATATTTGGTTCTTGGTTAATTGGAGTTTAAGGAACAATTTCTAACACAAAATTGACCCTTACTTAAATGAACGCTACCAATTGCTGGAACCATATTTAAATAGTACTCTTTCTAATAATAGCACTCTTCGAGGAAGCCACAGGGGATGTGTACGTGTATGAGGTTTCGTTTTTTCCTGACCAGATACACCCTAATGAGATTCGGATAGTGATTGAACTTCAATATTAATTAACAGCTGTTAAAGAGACTGATACGTCTGCTAATGACTCCTAGCCCCTATCCGCTAACGCAGTATTCCAGTAGAGACTTAATTAAACCAGTGTAGTATATACATACATGTACACAGGCAAGCTCACAAACAATGCTCTATTCCATGGGACCGTGCAACCATTATCTATCACAACCTATACCTACATAGGAAGCAAGGCGAAATTTAATAATAGAAATCTTAGCTTCTTTTTTAACAAAGCAGGGTCAGAGATATTGACTTGACCTACAACGTCGATTCGATATATGTAATTTTTTACCGGTCTACCGCGTTCGGCCGAAGGAGAAAACATAAATGAAAAAAGATTAATCGTATACACCCTTTTTAATCAAAACCCAATCGGTTACTACAGTTTTCATGCTTTGTTATACAACACAAAAGGGAACTAAATTAAATTTGGCGCGAGTAAACTTTGAGAGAATAGCCTTAATTAATTTAAACGAGAATTTACGTATCAAATAATTCATGACCTTGCCTGCTAGAATCTTTCCTCTTCCATTTTGAGTCTCCTCTTCGTAAGACTACATATGTGATAGCAATCCACGGCATATAATTTTCGAATTAATAATAGTCCAGCATGAAATTGTGTAACATCTCTTCGGTTAGAGATGCATGAGTGATACTATGAATATTATACTTCCTACTATTGCGTCGCCGCTACGAAATAATCGTAATAATTTATACTTATTGTTCTAAATCGTAGAATTAGCATAATAACGTCGTAAATTTTATTAAAGTGCCGCATATTGATTACGGCGGTCTATTGGAGAATTTGTAAATTGCCTTACTTACGAAATAGGAACTATTAGTTGAATGTATATCAAACACGTGCTCATCAGTATGATTGATACCATCAGATTATACAGGACACTACAACACAGTGATAATTACCTACTGACTAAGGTATTAGAACGATATCTGAAGCTATTTGCAATTTGAATTTGAACAAAATTTGAATAAAAATTCCATCAATCGAAACTTTTTCTGTGAAATCCAAAGCTTTTTTTGATAAAACCGAACATTGATTTATTCAATTTCAAAGAAATGAGTATAAATTTGAATGTGTTAATGAGATTTTATTGCATAATTGAACTGCATTTTAAATGATAAGTAAGAATGCAGAAGCCCCTGGTTTAGCATATTAGTGTTATTGCTGCAGTGTTGGATGTAGATGGTAAATGATGAAATTTGCAGAAAGGACTTAGTTACTTGCATTATCACCATCTAACCAGGTACCAATAGGAACTATCAAATTATAACATATTTAATAGTTAATGAGGGTGTAAATATTCTCTGGGTCTACACCGCAGACATCTTAATTAAGACTGCTCTATTTCAAAAAATCCTACTTGACGTGTATTTTCTATTCATTCCATTGTAATCCGTCTAGCCGTTGTAAACTTCATGATTTTACTAGTTCCATTTCAAATTGTCACCTAAGTGGTAAATTTTCATAGTTTTTCCTGCTATCTTACACTCCCATTCCTTGCCTCCACATATTCTCTAGAATTCTTCTCCCAAATCCCAGAGCTGTTTTATTTTATTCTGTCGTATAGGAATGTTTTGTAAATTCATTCCTTAATTAGTTGGGCTAATTGTAAGTATAAACTTCGAATTGTGAACGACAGCGAGAAATGGATAATTGTTACAAAGGCAAGGTCCCATTTCAGTTGTGTTTCTGCCTTTTCCCATTAGAAGAACATAATGATTTATATATTATATAAGTAAGTATCAGTCGGTAGTAATAGAAAGTAATTGTCCTTTTCGTTGTTTTGAAGCAACTACTGCGGGTTTTAGAATAATCAAAAAGCGCTATGGCTACCTATCAAACATATTATGGCACCTAGCCCGTTATAGCAAGAGCCTAATGACAACAAGAAGTAAATAAAATCGAACGAATTCCGATTTATTCAGAGGTTTTAATTCCGTCTAACCCTAATTTCGTTTTGCAAAGAGCCTACTAATCCTTTTGGTTCATTCTGTGATATTGTTGCTGTATATATTTAACCTGAGCTTTGCATATTTAATCCTAATCGGACCTATTCCTTTTCTCATCGCTTATTATATCGGATATCGAATTATTCACCACTTTGTTATTATCCCATGTAATTTCTTTTTCAATAACAAACTGTGTCACAAGAAACTCATTTGTCTAATTTCAATAAGAAACCCAGGTATGCTAGCATTTCAGGACAGCGCATTTTATTCCGTCGCAACGGGGATGTAAAATTTTTTTGACACTTTTAAGTTCGAGCAGGAAAACAAATCCTAACGTGTACATTGAAAACGCGTTGAACTGTGTAATTTCCATTGATCTAAAACGTCCTCGCCATTGTAACGCTCCGTTGTGTTCTTGCTTTACACAATTTCGAGCTAAAAGTTCATTGATGTGTGCCGAAGTAATACAAAAGAATCGGACGTTTTACGTCCTACGAGAAGGAAAAAAATTGGACGAACACACTTCAATAATTCCTTAAATTATCTATCTGTTGAGGCTGAGAGAACAGAAGATGGTACATTAAATTGAAAATTCAGGGTCGTAGATTATTATATTGATACAGCCAATGTCATTCACCTGGTTGGAATAATTTTGTGTGAAGTAATCTAGGAGGATCCATTCTGTACCCGGCCAAGAGCTGAATTATATTCCTAAGATTTTACGAAGAGATCTTGATGTTAATGTGCAATTAATGAGTGTCGGGCAAAAGTTGCAATAGGTAATAAAGACTTCCTATTTATATGAAAGCCTTTGTTAGCATTCTTCTATTATAAGCAGTAAGAATAAAGTAATAAATAGCGGGACATGATATAACCAATGCTAATTATAGATATGATTCAATAACTTGAAAGACTGCCAGTGTATTTGGCTTCTTTTAATATTGAATTTCTTCTATTTGTTAATATTAATATCCTTCGGTGCAGTGCTATTCATTATTCAAATAATCTTTCAAATATTCTTTTCTAAAGATGTAAAGTTTGCACTAGTTCGATTCACAATTTCTTGGTGGTGTTTCGCGCGGTCAACCGATTTCGCCCAGCGATGGAAGTTACTGTGTGTCATAAACTGTGGCTGGAAAACCGTGGATAACTACACTCAAATACACTGAGATTTCAATTGTAACAGTTGGTGTATGTCGCGCTCGTTCTGGCATACGCATTCTCCTTTTTAGTTTAGTTGATTGCCTAATGCCTCATTACAGTACATATTCATATTTGAAAATACAATGAGAAGTAAAGATTAAAATATTTCTATCGCGTTTTCTGCAGTTATCTACCGCCTGTTTCCTACAGGCAACAAGTTTCAGTAGTATACTTTTTGGCAATATTACAGAAGTGTGATTAAGGTTAGGAATTATTCAGGTATAAAATATGTCTGGTTACACTATAATCCGAAGTTTCTAGGCTGATCCGCTATATTTAACAGATATTTTATTAAAAAATTCTAGTATGTAACCCGCCTTCTCTCATTGATTATAATTTTCTTCCTTCGATAACAGCTGCAAAGTATACATAAAGCTCTCTACTCTCCACTTTTCTTATATATATCCAGCAATAATCCGAAATCCTTTTCACACCATCTTGCTTCCGATACCGTTCTACATCGAAAAAATGTTTTTTATAAAGCGTTTGTTGACTTCGTTTTATTAAAGCAACAAAAGAATTATTATATTAACTAATAAGTATATTACAACAATGGATTACGTTTATCAAATTAAAACCTGTTTATCATTATAATAAATACCCGTTTATTAACCTACTTTGTGGAAATCGAAACACACTTTAAGAATTTTATATTAATAAATATCAATAAATGTTGAGTGTAGGCTTTCACGACCGTAATCCATTGTAGAAATGTCTTTCGGGTGATGTCGTGTAGTGAATATTTTACATGACGTTTCGCTGACCATGCTGTCAGCTTCTTCAGAAGATTTCTAACGACTGGTGTTGTGTGGTCCATATGGATCAACAAAGCGGAAGAGAAATAGGATATATAACGAGGAGCAAGAGTCAACAACACCAGTCTTTAGAAATCTTCTGAAGAAGCTGACAGCATAGTTAGCGAAACGTCAAGTAAAATATTAACTGCACGACATGACCCGAAAGACATTTCTACAATCAATAAACGTGTTCGTCGATATTGTAACCAGCCATTTATTAAAATGATAAATTCGTTCGTTGGATCAATTTTGATAAAAAAAAAACGTTACATTAACGTTTTATTGAATTTTATTGTATTTATGTACATTTTTCGTTCAGTGTAATAGCCCTTACTGAGTAAAGCTTCTCAAACAAAAAGTTCTGGGAGAAGCCTAGAAGATCTGTTTTGAGACGCATAGCCACCCCATATCATTTTTATCTCTTGACGATTTATTTCCTACAAAATTTTGGGCAATATCTTGCGTATGTAGTAAATTTAAAAGCAATCAGTCCCGCAATAATCTAAGCTTCGGTGTCTTTGGTTCACACGATACATTTGAAATGGAACAAGGAAAGTAACAAATTTCCTACTTCGAAGAGTAGGTATAATATAAAAATTAATTTTTAAAACATAGTAAACTATGACCTTACAAATTGTAAATAATATTATTTGGCTTTGCAGCATATACATATCTTTTCCTCTCAAGTTTGTCAAAGTTGCTTTTTTTTGAACAAAAAATTTCAAATTATCTACTTTATTTTTTTTTTAAGGTACTTTGTCGACAAAGCAGTTGATTTAGTTGGTTCCCGCTTCTGTCCAGGTACCTGTTTTATCGCCTTTCTTCATTTACTTCAAATGATTTGGCATTGCGAACACAGGAAAATTTATTCAAGGGTATACTTGTACTTGATAGCCAATCTACAGGTTCTATATCTCGCTCAAGCTGCACCAAAATTTGAATACAAAGGCGTGTCATAATAATAATAGTAAACATAAAAAAAAAACTGAAAAAACTTCGCGGTCTTTGTTGAACTGTTACGCTGCAACGGTAATTGATGAGATTCCAACCTTTACGAATTTCCAAAATGATCCACGCAATACGAGGATTTATAAATGGGAATAAATGAGAATAAATATTTCACATAAATGATAAAGCTTAAAAAACGAAATTAAAATTTTCGTTTGGTTATAATAACAGCGCTGCTACTTTTTATTGAATTTATCAGTTCGTTTTTTTGGGTTTTAAATATCCAAACAAATACACCCACGAATCTAAAATCACCAGTCAATACACTCGTTTCCAATATTTACCATACGGCAATTACAAGTACTGCAGCACTAGTAATTACCCGCCGTTAGCTGACTGCGACACCTCACAATTGCTACGTAAATTGACAGTTCCCAATAGATAAATGTTGAACAGGTTTCTTCGCCTACGCCACTATGTAAAGAAGGAACGCGTATTCAACCCCGTGCTTGAGTAAATAGTGTAATCGATCATCAATTCATGTTTTCGACTTGAGATTTAACATTTTTATACTCAGTTCATCTTTTTCTCTGTTCTCCAGTGATATAGTTGATTGTACCAGGGCCCCTACTTGATATGTTGTAGGTAAATATTTGCAGGGATATGCGCGTATGTATTCGAGTTAGCAGGAACTCTTTACAGGAGATTCTTTCATGAAATAAACTTCAATGGCGGTATGTCCGTGCTTAATAAATAATAGATAACGTACTGACAGGAGATACGAAGCAAGATTAGTTTGACGTGAGTGTAGGTAGAAAAGAAAACCAAGTGACTTTGTGTTCTATTTACTTCATTTTGCTGTACTTTATTAGCGGTACAGGATGTTGCATATGAAGAATTAACACTTTCTAAATTTTCTCCTCAAATTTTCTTTTTTCTACTTCTTTGAATTTTGAAACTCGAAGGCTAAACTACAATCATAATAATAAAAATGGAAATACACGTTTATTTAGCCACATGACATACATGTGTTAATTAAATGAATATGTTCATATACAACGTCATACATAGAGCGTAATTTCTTCCTGAATAATATAGTTTATACAGTTTTCAAATAAAACATATTGAGACAAACGTGATGCATAACAAAAATATATTTAAACATACAGAGTGTTTAGTTTCTTTAGATAGAACGGCTGCATATTATTACGCTTTTGAATGCCTTTCTTCAGTTCATAATAACTAGCTATCGTAATTTCTGAGATAATTGACGTCCTTTATATATCGATGTTTCTTTAATGGCCAATGCCTTAAACGTCTTACACGCTAGAGCTGTAATTCATTTATTCGATTGAGTATTCCCTGGAGTTTTCAGCATCGCAGATTTTCGTATCAACCAGATTTTACAAGAAGATATCGATATCGTTGCCATGTTTGATTCGCGTATTTCAATTTTTGTAAACAGAACCCCCTGTATATGTTTTTAGAGGTTAGTAGAGAATTTTATTTATTAACATTAGCAGAACATTGCCATGAAATATAAATTTTTGTTGTACCAAAGATTTTGATTTTTGTTCTTTTTAGCGAGGTGATGCCCGACGAGGTGTAAAAGCTTTTAAAACTTGTCATAACCTCAGAAGCCTTTCAGAGTGTGAAGTGTTTCATGGACTTGTTACTGTCACCCCGTCGCCGTGAAGGATGAAGCGCACTTAATTGTATTCCAGCCGCTAACGACTTGGTAGTGTACCGGACTCACTAAAAAAATTGGATCCTAGCGGGACTCTAACACACAGCGCCTAACTGTGCCCAGCCAAGCTAATAATAATAATAGTTTATTAACAACAGAAACAAGAAAGTAATAATAAAGACTACATCAGAAACAAAGAAAGAAATATTGCTGATGCACGAATGTTAACATATCCATCAAGACATGTTCGAATTTATTACATAATTACGATATGAAATATACAGTTTGAAAGTCCAATCATATATCTGATAGCTAATTTCTATAATCGAAATATCTATGCACAGACGCAAGCAATATTGCTTATTTTGATTTATATTTAAAAATACAATTCAATCAATCAAAATACAAGACAACGCCTAAATTAGTTATAGCCTTTAATTTACCCCACCAATGGAAGATGTTTGCACATATTTCTAGCATGTGCTTCCCAGACTGTTTTCCAAGTATACCCCTAAAAGTTTAGTACTTTAGTACTGCTGGATAAATCTTTTTTGGTACAATTCTAGCATTTACTCGAAGTAACTAACATTTTCCTACATGCATTATCTCTTATAAGTTAACGGACACAAATTTTAAACTTTTTAATTTTTAATAAAACTTGTGTTGGCAAGATTTTATAAAAAACTTGCCAACACAAAAACTATTTCGTAGCAATCACTCCTTACAATAACTAATTAAGAACATATTTACAATTCCTTAAAATATTTCAGAGTTTAGCAAAACAGCACCTTCTGCATAAATTTCTTAAAGCAACGGGTAACTGGACACTACACAAATTATTATTCCCGATATGTTAGCAAATGTTCGACAAAATACAAGAAACCTTTGCCTGTCCCAGATTTTTTGATGTATTCTGCAAACGAAGAGCTTTTCAAATGTTTTCTTTTTTAATAGTATACATAGTACAACAAAATAATGGACTGCCATTAAAAGAAAACAAGCCAGTGGCCATGGAAAGTAAGTTGCTCCTGGCGGATACCGTATACTTACATTATGTGAGATCGTTATATTGGAAGAGCATAGAATCATGCATAAGAGAGAGAAATTTAAATGGTAATGTAATATATTCACGTAACGTTCTATGCGAAATACAACTAATAATTTTCTACTCGTTAGTTCAGTACTTTATTGGATCTAATGAAATAAATCATTTAAAATTCCTCCACAAATCTGTGAATCTAAACACATGTGACACAGTTTACGCTACATGCTACTAAGTAAGTGCTCCTATTAGGCAATTTTCAATCCATTAGATGATGCACTATCGGTTTGCTTTGGCTTGAATATAGGGAAAATGTAAAAGTTATTAGTTGCTAATCGCGTCTGAATCAACCACCAGTAAAGATGTTGGAAGAGTATTGCTTAGTCTATCTTGAGAAAATGGGTCTAAATCCGTTAATATCAACAGGAACATCTAAAATGAAAGCTTACTTTTTTCTCTTCGTTCAAGGTACATTACTAATTTTGGTCTTATTTGGTTTACTTGTAAACGCAAGAGAATTTTACGCAACTGCGGATGCATTTACCGGAACTCTAGTGTGCCTCCACGTGCGTATTTGGACTAGCTAACTTGAATCTGTACTATTATAGTTACCCTTTAAGATATACCTCAAGCAGATATTCATTTTTATCCAGCAGAGGGAATTCGCAGAAGTAATTAGTATCAAAAAAGAATTTTGGCCACACGATCTTTTCGGACAAGAGGCAGTGATGAAAATTGACAGGATTCTGGATGTCGCTAGAAAATGTATTAAACTCCTCAAGTTTGCTATGGAAATCACCATAATTTCCTATATGGTCTACCCACTTGTTAGCGGAGAAAAAATGCTGCCTCTCCCCTTCTCATCCGTCTGCAACATCGAAGAGAACATTTATTGTTACTCATCTCTTTACGGCGTTGAAACTTTCTACGCATTCTGTGGTATGAGGCTTTTGATAGCATTTGACAGTGTGTTCTTCATATTGATATCGGACGGCTATTGCGAATTGGAAAAAGTGAAGCTCGCTTTCTTAAAGTTGGAGCTTGACAGTGCAACTGCTGCAGATGAAGACTGGTTATTGATATACTTAGCTGCTATAGCAAAACAACACAATTGCGCTTTAAGGTAAGACCAACTTATAACAAATTAATGTATGTCACAGCCCAAATTTCCTTTTCATGAATCTTTCTGCCCCTTCATACCAAAACCAGATATTTAAATTATTTTGCCCCAACGTTCATACCTTTACGTTTCATTCCAGATTTTTTGGGAAAGTAAACAGTTTGTACAGCTACGTACTGCTTATACAGCTACCGTCAACGCTTGCAGTTTTCTGTATGACTTTCTTCCTAATTGGAGAAAGCAGGTAACTTGCAACATGTATTTTTAATTCTTTCAGCTGCAAGTGAAAAACTCTATTTGCTTCAGTTTTCCACCTAGCCTTATGAATGTATTAAGAGATCTGCCTGTGATCTTAACTGTTTTAGTAGAAATTGTTCTATATTGCACGGCTGGGCAGGTACTCATCGAACAGGTGTGGGAGATTCTTCTTCTCGGATTCTAAATGGTCTAACTGGTCTAAATTGTTCTAGTCTGAGAGTGTGGCGGATGCAGTGTACTGCACCAAATGGTGGTACAAAAATCACCCAAGGTTACGTCGTGCACTCTGCCTAACGATTCAAAGATCACAGAGGCCGGTACTGATTACCGCTGGCGGGGTCTTCGTGCTTAATATGGAGACGTTTGTTTCTGTAAAGGGGTATCACTTGGCAATGATAATAGCAGTTATCGAATGTTTACTTTCCAGGTACTAAAAGGGGCAGGATCAGCATTAACTCTCATGCAAACATTTTCTGGTCAAAAATGATGTCACGGTGAGAAGCTTATTTGTTTATTAGAAGCTCCCGTGGTGCAAATAGATGGATTCAGAGAACTAGTACTGTGTATTCGTACTATTAATCTTAGCCAACACATTCAAATACGTATACATACACAACGCTAATGTTATCTTATAAATCTTTACAGAATAACCAATAAAATTAAAATTAAAATTATTCATGATTCATGTATCTGAAAGAGCATTAAATAACTTGAAACAGGATGTATCTACTGGTATCGATTTTGCTGCAGCAGATCAAGATGAACGGAGTACCAATAGCTAATTTTATATCACTTCCAACTATATTATGTACCTTTTCCAACGTTAATCCATAAACGTCATCGTATTTAACACAAATTGAGGCGGCTGGATGGAAGTCATTTGAAGAAGTGATGACGGATGGAACTCAATCATGCTAGCTGATTACTTCTGGATTTTTAAGGAGAATATATTTGGAGCTAGAGTTTATTAAATTTTAGTTGTTGAAATGTTAGCAAAATATATACGACTTGTTGCTCCATAGAGCATCAACCGCTCTCAAAGCTCATGCTGCACCAAAATTCCGGTTCTAAAAGAGTAAATGGCGAAATTTGTAGGAAAAAACTTATCTGCATGGCTTCACAAATGATTCGCACATTTTAGATATCAGAAAATGTTTATAACATAATTCTAGTTTCTTTATCAGATACTTGAAAACATACAGGATGTTCCACTAAAGAAGGATTGAGGTAGCATGATTTAAACATGACACGGATTTTGATCACCATCTTGTAGGCGCTTGTTGATACAAGAGAATTTCGACATGTTGGAATTAACAAAAAATATTCAATTGAATAAAATTTTAATCACAGCTCAAGCGCGTGAGTCGTTTAATGTATCGACCCTTAAAGAAACTGAGGCATTTGTAAACCAGGGTGTAATTTTATGTTGTACAGAACTTGTCTTTTATTATAATTGGTTTATAATACATAAAACAGTAAGTTAAAATAAAGAAAGTATATCAAATAAAACTAACAAGAACAAACTAGTGCAAACTGGTGTACAAGAGTTGTTCTAGCAACGTGGTAAAGCTATTTAATTGTAGAGTGGGTAATTTTGAATTTCAGAGCAGTCGCCTGTTAATGTGCAATTTTAGTGTTTAATTTAACAAATATAGAATTAGTAACTAAAATTCGTCTCCTTTCTTTTATCACCATACACCGTCTGCATGAAAGCTAGTAAAGACATAGATCCTTTCAAAATCTAAAAAAAAAAAACGTTATCGCCCTAAATTGAATTGGCCAATGGTTTATTTTCATAACCAAAGAATATAATGCTAAGATAGCTTAGCTTCCTTATGGTATTGATGGAATAATTCACGGCAAACGCAACAAAAGGAGAGAAAAAATTACACTAACACACGGACATGTTTCTGCCTACCCGGCGTCATCAGCATGGTTTCGAGAGTAATTTTTTATCTCTACCTTACATCGCTGTTGCCTCACAGTTAATACCACAACTTTCAAAACGACAAACTCGACATTTCTTGGCGCCCTCTAGTGCCAAAGAAACGCATGCCTGCCGTTCATGAAGCAGCGACATAAACCGGATATTGTTCCCCAAACCATCCCTCGAGCAGTTCTCATGACTGCTAAACATGTCGCTGCTTCCTGAACAGCAGGCATGCCTTTCTTTGGCACTAGAGGGCGCCAAGAAATGTCGACTTTGTCGTTTTGAAAGTTGTGGCATTAACTGTGAGGCAACAGCGATAGAAGGTAGAGATAAAAAATTACTCTCGAAACCACGCTGATGACGCAGGGTAGGCAGAAATATGTCCGTGTGTTAGGGTAATTTTTTTCTCTCCTTTTGTAGCGTTTGCCGTGAATTATTCCATCAATACCATGAGGAAGCTAAGCTATCTTCTTAGCATTATACTTTTTGGTTATTGTTTCTAGGCATTTTCTGATGTGTTCTGTTTATTTTCATACTTACTGAAGCGAAAGTACTCATATTCAAATTCCATACACCTCCAGCTGTGATCTGGGACCTCTTCTGTGCTCTCTGCATGATCATCAGAAGCATTTTCCGCAATTTGGGTTGATAATTTGCAGACCAGTTAGTATCATACGCAGCATCTGATATACTTTCAGTCTAGAAATAGCTGATAACCGGAATATTTCCCAAAGTCACTTAAGGAATTTACCTGCTCCGCTATCATTTCACCAACTACGATGTAAATGAATATCTGGGAAAACACTGATAAGCAATATGGACCACCTTTTAGGAGCTCCCCAGTACCTGGTGGAAAGCTAAAATGATTTTTTAAGGGTTACATAGCACAAGAACCATATTTTGTTGGATACCCTTTGGTTGTCAAAATGAAGAGCGATGAACACAAGCTGGTTATTGAAGATCCGTATTGGGCCAATAACGCAGATCGGAATAGCTTGTCAAAGTTGTCAATATATCTGAAAATTCCTATACTTACAAATCAGCATCTGCATATAGTGGCCACTATAAGTTTAGGATCAAATCGGAAAAAGAAACTAAACGTTACGTGTAAAGTTTATCAAGACGTTTGTCAAGACTGTTAGTGTTTAAGTGAAATTAGTTGCTATCTGATGTTTTCTACATACCTCTACTAAGGCATTTTTTTTCAAGAAAAGTGCAGAAAAAATGTTTCTCGCTCAAGAAATAAATTAAGCAAAATAACACTGTTTTCGACTTCAATTCATTATCTATTACTTACCTCAAAACCAAATTATGATGCTCTATCAATAGAGTTACCTTTCTCAAAACCTTAACCTCGTCTCCTTTCGCATTTTTATTTATTTTCAAATCTCTAAGAGCATACTTGATTTGCTCTAGCTCGGCATACCCAGACGCAAGCAATGTAAAAAATACACCATCGAAACCAATTAGCGTGATTAGTTGAGAATATAGTGCCGTAGTCTCAAGCAGGTAATACGAAATATAACAAATATCGTCCTCCAGCTCGCAGTAAATATAACAAGTCATAGGTAACATCCGCTCTTTTTCAAAAAATGGTTTCACAAGGTATAAGGTACCACTCACAGCTAGTATAAGTCTGAAAACTTTTAGAATATTCTTAATAAATCGCTCATAATTAGAAATTTCTTTGCTTGATTTTGCTCCAAACGTATCTCTTGGCCAGAAATTTTTTAGAACAGCTATGCCGCTTAAAAAATCATCCTTGTATAATACAAGAATTATCGATTTTACACCTGCCTGCAATGGAATATGTTAATGGATTAAAGAAAAAATTGTTTGTAGAAACCAAAACTTACTTGGAACAATGTAGTTAACGCAGTAACATTTTCTAGCAGAGCATATAAATTATCAGATTGTTGGAACATACCCATTACCATTAAGATGCCCATGAAACATTCTAATGTCAAAAAGAATGCTGCTCTTAGTTTTGATCCAAGAGTTGACACAAACAAGTTTTGACCTCGTATGTGAAGAAAGAAGAATGCTTGGTTAATTAGAATGTCCTCAAACATAATCGGCGTTCTTATGCGTTTGAGATTGGTGACCTAGTGCTTCTCTTACATTACTGATTTAAATTCGCAAAAAATTACAATTATACGCAACATTGATGCAAAAAATAAAGCAATTTAAAAGCTTGAATGTTTTATAGGCTCGTTGTTATCGAAATTACAGAGGATGATGGTGACCTATCGTGTGCCTATTAATCTTTCACGTTTAAATATGCACAATGGGAAAGCAAAAGTATGTAGCAAGCATGAGATCGTTCCATTTGTTCAATTCCTTTAAAGATGCCTATGCGAAATTATAACTAATGTTATTAAAACTTAATTAAAGGCAAGAGCAAAAATTCAAACTAACTGCTTCCTGTGGTATAAAAATTGCATAAACGCTAACATTGACATCGATCCTTTAACAATCTAGAAGTTGTACCTTTAAAACACAAAATCGCTAAGGAAAACTGAAATCTTACCGAAACAAAAGTACTCATATTCAAAAACCATACACCCGCCGACAGCTGAGACTGTTTTTGAGCCCTTTGCATGACTAAAAGGAGCGTTTTCCGAAATTCTGTGTGATTTTCCTCTGGCCAATTTATTCTATATACCACACCTGATAAGCTCTCGGTCTTGAAGGCACACAACAAATAGAATAATATTTCATGCAAATTTAATTACGTATAAACCATACCTGAACAGCAATTCTTTCACCAACCACGCAGTAGATTAGTATTTGGAAAAATACTGTGGCAATGTATGGTCCGCTTCTCAAGAATTCTCCAGGTGATGGCGGAAATCTTTAAATTAGATACAAAGGTGCATTATGCGCTTTTAAATAGTTGATAATTCATACCCATTGATAGTCAGTATAAAGAGTCCTGAACATAGACTTAATATTGTTGTTCCAAACTGATTTAGTACTGGTGCTTGGAATAGTTTGTTAAACTTATTAATGTAGCTACGGAGGAATAAAAGAACAATATCAGAATCGTAAGAAAGTGATCCCCTTCGAATATGCTTACTTTACCACTAAATTGTGATGTTCTATTAAAATAGCTGTCTCCTGCAAAATTCTTTTTCTATTCTTCTTACCGCTGGCACCTTCTAGCTTCAAATTTCGAAAACCATACTTAATTTGCTCCATTTCACTATCAGCGCACATGAGAAGTACAAAGAATAGGCTATCAAATCCTACCAAAGTTATTAATTGACTAGCCAGCGATGCGTACAGGAGAACAAAGTGTGAGACGTAGCAAATATTACCTCGAATATCGCAAAAATTAAAATAAATCATCGGCAATGTCCGTTTACCTTCCAGGAAAGGTCTTAACATATACATATTGGCTGTGATGACGATTAGGATCCTGTACATTCTTAAAACTTTTTCGATGAATTGTTTATATTTGATCAGCTCGTTCTTAGATTTGTTTCCAAATTTATCCACAGACCAAAAGTTTTGTAAAAAACGTATTTCGTTACGAAAATCTTCTTTCTTTAGTAATAATGCTACTCCTTTACTTAATGCCTATAAATGATCCAGTTATTCTACTTTCAACAGTAGGGATAATAAAATTACCTGGTTTAAAGTAGCTAATGCTGTAACGTTTGCCAAGGCAGCGTATATATTTTCCGTATTATAAAACATACCCAGGATCATGAAGATACCAGTAGTACCTTCAAAAATTAAGAAGGCAGCCGCGATTGCAATAGATACCTTTGTCGTCTCTAAAAATCCTTGGCCTTTAATATCCAATAAAATATAGATCTGTTCAGCGAGTATTTTCTCAAACATTGCTGTCTATAAAATTAAGTTTCGTATATCAAACTGTATTTACCGTTCTACTCTGCTAAATGTCTTCTAATTAAAGAAGGTTTTCCCTTTATATACGTTCTAATATATTCACGTGTTCCCATTATTAGGGAGCCCCACCTTGCGTTATCGCGTGATCTAAAAATTAACCCCTACTGCTTCGTGGGTCATAAGGGATGCTACTACGTGTATTTTCACTTAATTCGTAGGTATCTACACATATACAAATGGGGTCGTTTATAAATTTATAAGATTGCTTTATTATGATTGAATACATACAGTAAGACGTGTTTACAGAAAAAAGGAATTGTTGCTTTTAGTATATTTGCACTAAAGACTAAAGACCTGGAGCCCATTTCATATGTAAATTCGTTTCTTGATTTGATTGAAGTACGTTGTATGAGTAATAATTAATTATACGATATGTATTATGTTTTAATATCCAATCACAGGAGCTTTACC
This sequence comes from Oryctes borbonicus, assembly GCA_902654985.2. Taxonomy (NCBI): domain Eukaryota; kingdom Metazoa; phylum Arthropoda; class Insecta; order Coleoptera; family Scarabaeidae; genus Oryctes; species Oryctes borbonicus. Next base: position 397,664 of record LR736879.1, on the reverse strand, counting down.
TGGAGTGTAGTGACGCCCCTAGGTATAACAATAGCAACTCTTTGATATTGTTTCCGTTGCTAATAATTGTTTGTTATTGTTGAGTGACCTACAACCAATCTTCTATTTATGGCATACTTTACATACGTTCGACGAGAAACGAGCAAAACCACATGTCTGGAGCAAGAAGTTAGTGGGGAAGTAAAAGTTGGGCAATTTGCTCTTTTTGCGTTGAATTTTTAACGAAAAACTATTGCCAAGTACCAAGTAAGTTGATATAATTCGATATGGTGTTAAAGTAAATAAATAACTCATTGCTTATATATAATTGTTGACCAAAGAATAAATTGTAGAAATGTCTTTCGGGTGTTGTCGCTAGTCCTGGCTAATATCTTAACGTCGCTGTAGGTTATGCACTGTTCTTCTTGTTGGTGCAGGTGTTCTGCTACTTCTTCAGCAGTAGCAGAACACCTGCACCAATCAATCGATAGAAATAATGAAGAATACCAACGACGACAACGGATACAAAATCAGCAACACATGGAAGTTAGCACTGGGGAGTCATCATACAGGGAACTACGCGATTCATCGGAGCTGAATGGTTAGGGATCAGCGAAGCAGAACGGTTATAGATCAGCAAAGTAGAACAGAAAATGGGGTATATAACGAAGAACAAGAGACAACAACACCAGTCTTAAGAAATCTTCTGAAGAAGCTGACAGCATGACCAATGAAACGTTAAGTCAAACATTAAGTACGCGACAATACCCGAAAGACATTTCTATTATGAATTACGGTCGTGAAAGCCTACAATCAACTAAAGACTAAATTGCTTCTTTTTCAAATTTTCTTAATTTAAGCTAACCTCCATAGTCAGCCCTGGTGCTCTTTTTGGCTTAACATGTTTGATTTAGGCCAACATCAATCTTTGATTATCAAGGTACCACACTAAATTTATCATAGCTTCTTTGTTTTGCTGCTCCGAGTGTACACATCGGTAGGTAGGAGATACTGTCGGAGCCGTTGGTAAGGATTGCGATCTGCTGCGTCTAGTATAATGTACCGTACTTCTCAAGCCTTCACGTAAATAAAGTATGAAATGTATGAAACGGAAAATACCGGCAGGAGCATGAGTGATAGACACCGTGCTTGTATTCTTTCGCCACAAACCGAACAGAAAATAGCATTATCTTGGATTACAGAAATTGCTTCAAATACCTCTTTATATTTTTCTACGAGGCTCTTTGCAAACAATTTTGCTAGCAAAAAACAAGTATTACTGAAAATACCTCAAAATAAATAAAAACCAGGAAAATACGGTGCTGTATCATTAAAATAATGAAATAAATAACTAAAACACTAAGCCTAAAAATTGTATTATTATAACAAAGGCAACCTCTTTGCAAAATGTCCACCAATATATGTGCTCAAATAAACAAGGAATATATCTCTTTTAGAATGAAATACGGGTATGATACTCATAAGAAAACTCTTGAATATTTGTTGAAATATATATTTATAAAACGAATAACACCCATCAATAAATAACAATAAATGATATACACAACTGCGTGCAAGATGCTGTTATAATCAATCACCTTTGGTAAGTAGCATTCATTAAAAACTATTTGTTTCTTTTATTGTAACAAATTATTTTTATTTATACCCTTATGAAAACACAATTATAATGTACTAACAATAAACTTATAATTACCCGTATGTATTTCAGAATATGAATTTTCTTGAGATACCTTTAAATGGCCATATTTTCAAAATATGTTTCGGCTTGATGTAACACGTCATTTCATACCATTTAACAATCAGAATTTTTACTAATAATTGAAATGATTATGTCGTTGGTATATACATCATTTCTAACTTTTAAACATTTCTGACATAGCATTTATATACAAAATAAGGCGCCAAGACGCAGCCTCGAGGGACTCCATATATAATTTGTATTGGCGGTGGTTTCTTACAATCATTATTATGTATCATATATTGCTTCCTGTCTTTTAAGAGGTTCCCTAGAAACGCCGATACACGCCTCTGATCGTACTACTAAAATTTGATATTACTATTATTTCCTGACATCTGTTGTTACTGAAGCACGGACAACACAGAAATCAACCGAGTAGTTTGTAGTAAGCGCTTAAGCAAAGCAACAGATGAAGATTCACGTAAAAGTCTGTATTGGATGATTTTTTGTGATTTTGGTGAGGGCCTACATACAACAACAATGGCTCGCTTGATTCAACTTTTGGTAATGAGGCACCATAAGAAGGGATTGTTTATTGGTTTGCAGAATTTCGTCATGGTCATGCCTCCGTCAGTTGTTGTTCCAAAATAATTGATGCTAAGTTTCAGCGACTTATCATGAGGTAAAGGCGTCCTTAGGCATATCAAAGACATCGGTAGGTATATTTGACTTTCCATGAACGATCTAGGTATAAAGGAAAAGATCTGTTCCCGATGAACCAAATCATAATTTTACCCAAACAAAGAAAGAGAAAATGGCCCAAAAATTCGACAAAACTTCAAAATTCGTATACAGCATCATAACGAGTTGCAAAACTTTGATGTATTCATCCGGAAACTAAGCAACAATTAACTATTTAAGGTTGTCGGACGAATCGAATGAGCTCGTATCATCCTTCTTCATGATAATACCAGTTCTCCCACGGCACATCAAGCAATTCCTATTTCAAGGAAAAAAAACACCTGATTTGTCGCCTAATGACTACTGTTTGTCTTCGAATGTCAATCAGAAAAAGACCTCAAGAAGCTTCTTCTCGAAAAGTCTTCAAAAACCACGTTTTCGTGATACCACCTTCAGCATGGAAAAAAATGTTATGAAGATTGGTTCAAACGTATGAAAAAGTGTACAGATCTTAGTGGCAAATATTTTGAAACTTTTTTTTCGTTGTTTTTGTAAAAAATTTAGAGGCATGCCTCGTGCGTACAAGAAGCCAATTTATCAAAGACACGCTCGAAAGCCTAGATATCCGGTTCCGATTACCTTTCCCCAACTCGTAAGTAACATGTTAATAATTATAACTATTGCGATTGCTTTTCTGTGTACAGCATTACAGCAGTACAAAAAATCCTTGTGGTAACAAGAATGATTACTCTTTCTATGTTGTGAAGTGAAGTGAAGCGATCTTTTGATTCCTTCGCTGTTTTAGACGAATAAATTCGTTTTATGTTAAACTGCAAAATACCTCGTCTAAACTTATAGACAAGGAATATTTTTGTATTGCATGAAGTAGCTCATACTGTAATACTATGGACAAATAAATTCGCACACGCTAGAAACATATTCTGGATCTCGACTAGAAATATCTACATAGTGAAAGGGTTAAAAATCCATGTTGCTTATTCCTTGCAATTAACATTAGGATAAACATTCACAAGGCACATGTATGTCACACAGTTAAATACTTCGTTTCTTCTAGTGATTCATATTGCTGTAGATAATTATAGAACGCGCCATCCATGTATGATACCGTTTGTTACCGCTATTAGTTATTAGCTCTTCCAGTAGACTTCGGAAACGATTAACGATATTAAAGTCCAAGGTTTTTAAATTACACCAGCTGACGATTTCTTTTGAGAATAATTTACAAGTACACGTGTACTTATAAAATATTACTTGGGAAAGAGTTTAGTTGGAAACGATATGTGAACATGCAGATCTATATAATTACACGTTGATATATGTACACAGTACTAAGTAGGTTCAATTATGAAATTGTAACAGATGCACTGCTTTCACGATGATGAAAACAAATCCAATAAAAATCATTTTCCAAGTTATTGTTAATCAAATTATTATTTGTTGTCATCTGATTTATTTAATTTATGTTTTTGTTATAATAGATTAATAAGTTTTCATAATAAACCTGCATATGGAGGACTTACTGAAGAGTTGAACAGTTCATTATAATATATTATAATACATTTGCTATCTTCAGAATATACCGCCTTTCTCCTTCACAGATGTAGAAAATGTAATAAACATAGCAGAAGTTCAACTTTTACATACAATATAGATCAAGGACCCGAATATTCCACAATTTATATGCAATTGTACACATGTTCCGTTCCTAGGAATATTGCTCAATATTTAATGGAGTTTTACTGTAATTATAAAGAGCAGTCGCCGAGGATCTTCTGTTACCTTTAATTACTACTAGTCAGCAAACGATATCTAATCGACATGTGCGGACACGATAAAAAATTCTGTAAAACGTAGAAACGTAGACCTGTAACGATGCGACAATTCTCTTCAATGTATACCAATGAAGAATCTATAATTAGCGGAGCTTAAAAAAAGCTCGTGTTCTGAGGTTACTCTTTATGGAATCAATGTGTCTGTGCATCGCGTTACAACGACAGGAAATTAAATAGCTCCACAATATACAAACTTTAAGAAACAATTTTTTTCCTAAAATTCTTATGAACCCAGGCTTGCTTATTAGTTTATTGTATTGGCTATGCAAATCAGTTTTGAATAAAAAGCCATTTATAATAAATGAATATCAAAAATGTTCCGAGAATCTACTCCAAACGCGAAAGTATTCATTTAGCAGGATTTTTTTTAATACTAAACACACTTTACTGCCAATAACTAAACTAAAAATTCTTATAATCGACTAACTATTCAATAAGTAGTAACTGAATTATGAAAAGGGGTTTGCTTCACTTCTACTAATAACTAATTCTATGCTCCCTTATAGATCTCGGTTCCGACAGGTACAATGCATTATGTGGCAAATTTGCTCAGGGTTCTAGTTAGAAGATCCAGCAGAATCGCGTATCGCGATCTAGAAAGCGGATTCAAGGTAGGAAACGAGTCATAAATGGGAGAGGTGATCGTCTTTTGCAACTGCAAGGTTTCAGAAATAAATGAATAACAACAAATAACTATTATCATTGCTTTCAGACATACGCCCAATAGTCCATCGACATAAATGGTCCTACATAAACAAAATGTTGTAATCCTATGGCAAGAGATTTCTGCGCAGTCTACAAATACTACTGTAAATATGGGTCTCCGTGCGCTTTAAAACGTAGTGCAAAATTTATTCGATTAAGCTTCTTCAGCAGCTAAACGCGTTCGGATTTAGCTTTGATAAATGAAACCGTTCTTAATCATCGTCGAGACAAAACCGTTTTTTAAATTACGCCTAAATTAATGGCATAAATTCGATACCTTTAATAAATTACCATGCAAACCGTGTAACGTTTAGTACTGTGGGAGATGCTTTACAGTTATCCTTGCTTTCAATATTAATAATTAAGCATATACAAGCCTCTTGCCACGGCCACCGTTTTTTTACAACAGAATGAATGTTTAAAATTTGATAGCCTTCTCCTCTCCTTATATTGAACTATTGATTTGGATATTTCGGGGAAAATAATGATGTTATCCTTGGCAAAAGAGCTTTCAAATGATGTCGCTTAACCCATAATCCTATTTAAAAAATTTTAACGTGAGCGTATATGAAGGAAGGAAATCGCTTGTCAAACGTCGAAACGCAGTATCGATTTGCTTTGGCTTGAATATAAGAATGATCAGTTGCCAATCGCGTCTTAAACGAACACCAGGAAAGATGTTGGGAGGGTACTACTTAGCCAATCTTGAGAAGATGGGTCTAAATACATTAATATCCGCAGCAACATCTAAAATGAAAGCTTCTCTTTTTTCTCTTCATTCAGGACATCATAGTGATGTTGGCGGTATATATAGTCTAGCTTTTAATGCAAGAAATTTTGCGCAGCTGCAGGTATCAGAACTTATTTAACTTTATCAGAACTCTACATGTAGGTATTGAATCTGCACTATTACAATTCCCGTCTTATATAGACATACATGTTTGTCCTGTAAAAATAATCTGCAAAGGCAATCAACATAAGAAAAGGATTTTTGGCAAAAAAAAATACACCGCGGTAATTGCTGTAGTTTCCTAAGTGAGCTCCCCACTTGTGCGCATAGAAAGAATGCTACTTATCTGTGGTTCAATCTTCTGCAGTATTGAAGAAAAGATTTACTGTTGCTTATTAGTTCTGGTAATCCCACTAGTAGCTTTCGTTTGTACTCTTCTCCTGTATTCCTTAAAAGTGTAGAGCGATTTTGCGATATTAATTTAACATATGCCATCATTTCGTAGCCAACTACAGGTAAGCGTTTTTCAACTTACTAAAAATATTAACATTATTGCAATAATATTCGAAACTAAAACACACTAATTTTAGTTCAATTATGTCTTCACAATCACGAGAAACTAAAGGAAAAATAAATAAAAAAAAAGATCCTGTATCTTGTAAATAGGAATGAGGCAAGCGAAGCTCAGTATGAATTGAAATTAGATTTCTCTCCTCTATTAATCGGTTCTGAGAATTACTCTGATTAATTTATCAAATTTATCAAATATACATTTTTTGCGGTGTCTTGAACGTATATTTGTGAGAACTGATTCTGAATATAATAACGATTTCTTCCTATGAATCTCCGTTCTCTTGCAACAAGTCAGCTTCAAAGCAAATGTACTGCTTTTTGCAAATTTGAGCTATGAATGGCATCGTATTTGACTACCCCAAGGCTCCTAAAGATTTGGTGAAGTACGGACAAGCTGATCGACTACTGCTGATGCCTGCTTACCGTTATTACAGCATTGCACACTATCATCTTCAACAGTAAAGTTGAATTTATAATTTCCTATTTAAACGCATTCAAAGGTTCGACAGACTGACCACGGTCGGTGAATCAAACAGTAAGGACTAGAATTTAGCAATCCTAATCCTAAATTCATTAAAATCTGTTTGGTTTCGTAAATGTCTGTACTTTCATAACAACTTAATTATACATTGCTATTTACGCTTATGTCCTCAATACTACGATTCTTTTCAGGTACATGTAGGGCGATGCCGGATTTGTCCTGGATTGTCTTTTGATGACCTCCATTCCTTTTAATGGGTCATAAAATTAGAGAAACCAAATACTCGTGCAAACAGTTAACTATAACATTCTGTTTAATTAAAAATAATAATTATAAGAACTTTATTTAAAAAAAAAAACGTTAAAAGAAGCTACAGATTACAAATTATACACCTTCGGCCTTATCGATAATTACTTGTTCCAATAGTAAAGCCTTCTTCGTTTATCTCTTCCTACTTATGTATATCTGTATCCTATAACAACACTTCTACCTTCGGTTTTATCTAAAATTACATCTGACCCACATTTATTTAAATAGGCCAATCAAAAAATCACACCCTCCAATTTTCCAAACCGCCCTTTGTTTATTGCCGCCAATAAAACAATAACCCCGGCTGCAGTCTTTCCTTCAGGTGCTGCTTGCATAGCGGTAATTCTGGCTTTGCGTTGGATCTTATTATGATGTAATACCTAATACAGTGCAATAAAGCCCATACTCAAGACATTCTATAAAATCGAACCTGTTTCGGAATTTTACTCCCTTTCTTGATACATGATCGATGCGTGAAACTATTTAATTTGGAAATCTTTCAATTCTGTCATTGTCGCGTGTTAGATCAGCTGCCAAACAAATATTTTACGTTGATTTATCTAAATACTATGCGGTGCTGCGCTTGGCGCCTGTAGTTCTTTTATAAGTTCTAGATAAATTACGCCAAGGAAATGCTTATGTGTGTTTTTATTACTCGGAATTTGTATGATCGAGGATATTTACATATGTTAAGTATATATACCTAGTTGTCATAAATTCATATTATTTTGTAAATATTGCAAGAAAAAGGATCGTAATAATATTACAATTTAGGAACTTGATGACAATATAGAAATAAGATGAAGATAAGTATCTAGTAAGAATAACATTGCTTGTTAGTAAAAATATTGGACTAATGTAACAAATGCACCTTGATACAATCTAGCGGAGAAGGAATGAAGGTTTTGGATAAGGTTATAGACAGGTTCATTGCAAAACTGACCAACTGACATCATAATACATCGTATTGCAAGCAGCTCTATTTTACTATAATTTTCGTTCCACAGCATTAGTATTTTGTACAAAGAACGAACTTACTTTCGCAACCTATTTCTTCTTATAAAATAAATGACATCCCGCGAGCAATTTGTAATCATTATTGGCAAAACAAAGGTAATTTTGCTTTCATCGTCAGGTATAATGATTCTCAATCCGTACGCTTTGAGTTTTAAGCTGCTGTATGCAGCTTACGAACAGTGTTATTGATGCCAATTACGACTGGAATCCTATTTTCAATACAAAGTAATAAATATTGCGTTGGCGTCTATTGTTGCAACTACCGTACTGCAGATTCTCTTGGAAAGGTAGAAATGAAAATAATTACAGAAGCGTTAACATGGCACAAAACCAAAACCCACAATAGATTATGACCATAGCGAACATGTCATCCAACACAACCTAACACGCTTTTAATTGTTGCCGAATAATCTATATGCCCGTATTTATAAAGGCGTCGTAAAGGTAGTGGGTACACATACAAAACGACGGCCAAGTCTAACTAACTTCCTGTAACAAACAATAAGCTTACTGCAATCCTTGTACGAATTGTGTGTAGATACAAGTAAGTAAAAGAGGCGGTACATTTATAGTAACACACGCACACAGTGGAGAACTGTGAATGCGCTCAATGTTTCTGGTCGATGCCTAACTCTGTCTCGCTTCATTCCGTTGTTTACCACAGAGTAACTTCTTAAGGCTGGCTGTTATCGACCTTGTTAACTGCAATAAACCCGGACGGAATGTTAAGTAGAGTCTTGTCGGATGTGTAGGAGTTAATAATTTAATCATTAAAGCTCTTGTTAATGGCTTCGCTCATTGATGAAGTTTAAACGGTTTTTAATACACTTCTCCAGTGGTAAGCGCGGAGTAGATGATTTTACATAGAACGTTGGTAAGTTGTTACCTCGTGGAGTGAAAAATTGTTTTTTAAATGGACCTATAACGTTTTTCGTATATCACTTTGCTTTTATTTTAAAACGTTTAACTGAAGTTTGCTTTTTGTACTTTGTTTTTCTAGCCTTAATCTTGGCCATTATAAAACACTTATGTCAGAAGCAATATTGGGAACGAAGGTGATGTTACGCTTGAATATAGTCTTCTTCTGTTTATTGCGCGTTCAAATTTAAATAAAGTCCCTGATGTAAAATAGTAATATTGATATTTATAAGCCCTTATAGGAGATTGCTCAAAAACTACTTGGCATCTTACGTTCATTAACGTAATTTTCAAAGAATTGAAGCAAGCTTTGGCTTAAAAGGCGTTGTAAGTTTCAATAAAAAACATCAACGTAACATAACTGGCTCACATCCCCGAGGCTAATATTTTGTGACACGAAAGATAGAATATATGTTTGGACAGCAAGGAGATTGTAGATTAGATAGTTGCAATTTCATGAGCTATTATCAGTAATCATAACTGCACTTTATTATTTTTGCCGGATCGACCAGATATTTTCAAAGATGACAACAGAAAATGCAGTTATTTATCTTTCAATTGTATTCTCCTTTGGGCGTCTCAATGTCAGTCGGTCATGTAGGCGCACTACAAGTTCAGTACCTCAAGATACTGGCAGTTTTGTTTGAATAGTTTGGGGTACTTCTTCTTCTAACTTATCCCAAACAAAATCTATCTATCTATAATAATCCCCACCATGTAATATTTTTAAGAACTAATGGGAAAACAAGGATACTTAATTAATATAGAAGGGATGTAGGTATTTAAATTTAGTATAATTATGAAATTTCAATGAACTACATTGACTTATGTAAGTATTGAAATACGTTCGCTTTTAGTTGCCTACCGTAAGAGTGGCAAAACTAATAGACAAATTACCCGAGAATTAAAAGTACACCCTGCTACTGTCGATTATAACATAAAAAAATATAAGGCAAGTGGCAGTATTTCTAATAAACCACGAAGTGGAAGGCCAAACGTGACAACAGTTGCAGAAGATCGCGAAATTGCAGGCGAAAAACCGCTCCAGAAATCACCGCAGAAGTAAATGAACATCGCGAGAATCCGATTAGCGTGGCTACAGTGAAACGTCGCCTACAGCGAGCCGGTCTTCATGGGCGAATTGCTATGAAAAAGCCGTTGCTGCGGAAAGTTAACAAACGAAAACGACTCCAATGGGCCCGTGAACATCGAAATTGGACTGTGGAAGACTGGAGTAAGGTGCTTTGGACCGATGAGTCCAAATTCGAAATTTTCGGATCTCGAAGGCGAACATTTGTCAGACGATCGGTGGCCGAACGTGCAAGTGAGCACTGTATTGTCCCCACAGTGAAGCATGGGGGTGGATCTGTAATGATTTGGGTCTGCTTTGGTGGCACAACTGTTGGCGAAATCGTCATAATTGAAGGTACATTAAAAAAAGAAGGAATATTTGCAGCGTTTGGAGACAGAAGGAGTTTTAAAGATTATGGAATGGCCAACCCAGAGCCCTGACTTGAATCCAATTGAGCTGCTGTGGGAAAAACTTGACCGACACGCACGTCAATCAGCTCCAACGTCCGTTGGTAGTATGTGGAACGCACTACAATCAGCTTGGGTGAAAATAACCCCAGACACGCTCGCAAAACTGATTGCAAGAATGCCGTGCCTTTGCGCTGCAGTAATAAATTCCAAAGAAGGTCACATTGACGAAACAAAAGTTTAAACTTTGTAAACATTTTTCTTTCTTTTTGATGTGTATTGCATAAAACTACGAAATAAATACATTTATGTACGATTCTGTCTTATTTTTCTATGATTTATATCACAAATTTAGGGTGCCGAAATAATTATGAGCGGTAGTGTATATGTATGTACACGTGCTAACTGCATTTTTAAGAAAAACATAAAATGGCGACATGCTGCGTCCAATAATTTCAAAGAACGGAAACATTTGCCTTAAAATTTGTTGACACAGTCCAATATTAATAACCCATTACGTAGATATATTAATTTTTTTTTGTTGATGAGGTGTATTTTAGTCAGACTGTTCAATTAGGTTTACTGTCGAAACTGTAAGTACCTTAAATTTAGTTGGAAAGAGAAAGATTTTTAGAAAACCTACACAGAATGGAGTTACCATTGATGAGTATCCTAATCACCCCTACAATCAAAAACATTCTTCATTTTGCAATTATATATATATATTTCTTTTTACTGTGGTGACGGCCCAACAGGGTTTATAAATTGTTTGTGTGAAATGCTCCATAACCTTGCTACTATCACTCACTGGACCACCAAGCCGTTATAGATTAGTTAATATCCCATTTCCTGTAGAATCTTTCGATAAAGAACTCAACATTGTTAAACAAATAGCAATTATCAATCATTACGACTTCGAGATAATAAACAAACGCCTTGTAAACTACGAGGAAAACAGATGGAGAGAGAAGTTTACATAGACCAAACAATTACCCAATTCCTGAGGGAGATAAATAATTTATTTCCCTGTTCTTCATTGGCCTTTTCTCTCATACAGTTGCCAAAGTTTTGAACGACATCGATACACAACTTTCTCTTAAATAATAAACACAAAATGGATAAATTACAAAAGAAGTGTTCAAATGCGTACCTGCGATTTATACTAAAGGAATTATGTTGGCAGAACGTATGAAAATTTTGAAACACGCATTAAAGAACATGTCATGCTATGAAACTATTTACATTATTGTTGTTTGGAAATTAAATTTGGATTCTTTTCAAGCTGGCCTGATGGCAAGCAATGCGGACGAAACGGGTCGGCTTCATTGACGTATTTCGTGAGAGAAGACCTTAATTTATTGATATGTTTAGAAAGTCTAAAACAGTTTAATTACCTTTCTTACAACTTTACATGTATGTACGTATGTAACTATATACGTCAGCGATACATTAGTAAAGGTTCCCGCATCCACCTAAAATACGAAACTGTGCTGTTCTACCATTATTGAATAAAATCAAAGAAAGCGTTAGTGCGAAAATCATTTCAAGTGGCATGAAAGGCTGTCCAAGAATAGATCCTAATTGCATTCATTGACACCGAGGCGTGAGGCTCATTGTGAATTGGCAGTCCCTCCGGAATGTAAAGAGAATGAATGCTATGACACCTTGTTCTCATTCAGGTGCGACAATGTAACTACAAATCAATACTGAAATACGCTTTTTTCTCAGCGTCCTTTCATTCCATTCGCATTTAGAAAGCGGATAGGTTATATGGTGCATTAGTAGATAAGGCTACCGACCGGTAATATATGGCCGTTCGGGAATATTACTTCTAGGGTCTAATATCGGTCAACCTTCAGCTGATTTCATGTCGAAGATCGCCACGCTTGACCACCGTCGATTATGGGAGATTTTCGGTTTGGACGAGAAGCCACGATTTTGTGGTTTCTATACGGTGCAACGTACCGACAAGAAGTGTAGCACGTGAATGTATGAACACGTGTCCTTTTACTCGACTCCGGCGCGTATACACAAATATAATCCAGAAATATGTATTTCCCTTAACTGCTTAATTGTTCGTGACTGTTTCAATTAACATTTCTAATTTACACGAATGTTATTTTATAGCCTTGCCATGTTGTCTAGTTAAATGTTTCTTTCTCCGTCTTGACCCGGGCTCAATTAAGAGTACAAATAATGACATAACATCATTAATTGTTTTACTCATCAAATATATTAAGCATCGTTAAAATATATTATAGTTATGCATGTCACTTATTCACACACACACATTTATCCCGTAGTTTTAACTCTCGCTTAGACCGACATAATTACTGGAATTAAATCGGAAGTAAAGTGTATTTAAACCATGACTAAGAAATCCCCATAATTGCACTTTGCTTATGTCAACGTTATAAATAAAATACAATTTTTACAACGGTTAACTCATGGCTTGAGAAATCATAAGGCCACTTTACATAGAATGAAGCGCCGTAAGATTGTACTTGCTAGGATATCTCGCGATGTTTTCAATCCTCTTACCATTGTGTGTAAAGAAGTTGTTAGATGGTATTGACGGGTGAATTTTTTATACACATAGGAAATGCCTGGCTTCGTGTTCCACTACGACAACGATATTGTATCAATAGGCTATTGAAAATAACGCGTATTACGTATGCTCACCTATAAAATAACCCTTTAGAACGATGCAGTTGACGTTGTATTATAAAAACTTCTTTGTGTTGATGTGAAATTTGCTGCTTTCGATTGAATGCCGATGAAGCATTGTAGACGTAGTTGTGGACGGGAATGTGTGAGGTATCGATCGTTCTGTAAAAAGAAAACATTAGCATGCTTTACTTGGTAATTTTTGGTATTACCCGAAATCTGTACAATAATCCTTGCCTAAGTTGTAAACAAAGAATTATTAATATAAAAATACTTCATCCACGCTCTGATTCCGGCACTCTGAAGAAGCTACGATTTGTATTAACGAATTTGTAAATGGACATAGCTGTCGTTATTGGTCGATTGAGAATTCACACTGGATGACGGGGCATCATGCACAGCATCCCCAAAACATAAATGTTTGGGCTAGCATCGTTTAGCAACGAATCATAGATCCATATTTCTTAGAACAATTTAAGAGGAGACGGTTACTTAAACTTACTACGCAACCAGATTGCACCAGACATTTTGAATGTTTCCTAATGGTGATTAACCAGATATGCCAAGTCGTTGCCTATGACTTCAACAGCACATGCAATAAACGTATGACAGTACTTAGACATAACTTTTCCCGATCAATGGATTAGACAACGGAGTCTTATTAAATGGGTCATCCAATTTAAACCCATTTAATAAGACTCCCAACAACACAAAAGTATCGGCAACCTCCGCACCACACAAGTTTAATTACTTAATCCGGGACAGCCATGTCGAGGATGCCTGCGATCCCTATTCTCAACCAGTGACCGGTTCCCAGTAACCGGTTTTATATAACAAACTTGAGAATCATAGTCATAGTCACCATCACGATTACGATCACAATCATATTAATGATCATAATCAACAACAAAAGTGCAAAAAATAATAATAAAAATGCCACCCCCAGAAAGTGAGTATACTGCTTTCGACATCCTTGTGCCAGTAATCTATCTATGGCATACCTTTCTCATTATTGCTTTTCTAGTAGTTTTTGTGGTATTCTTTGTAAGCAAGGTAATTGTTCTCCAGTATAAAGCAAATTAAGTACAAATATATTTCTCTAATCTTTCTCCTATATATGAAAAGGAAACAATATTTTAACTGATCTTAACTTAAGGTTGACTCGAAAAATTGTACATCAGATGTATGCAAATAAAGAAACCAATAGGAAAGGAGATCAGAAACCGAAATAACCGTAACTACCTGTTCGAGCTAACATTTGCATAGGAATCACGTCATTTCTGGCAAAGTAATCCCCTCATTAAACAAACATCGATCCCTAAATAACCCTGGTAATGTATTGAAGACACAATTAAGATGCCTTACGCTTTCCTTAGAGGAATCAATCCGACGACAGATTCACGAAGTTAATCTAATACTAAACCCTATTACAGGTCGATTGGATGTAATTAAGCATTTAAGCGATATGATCTTGGTCGGAGTTGAAGAATTAAATTCAAATTTCTCGAGTAATTTACCTACCCGTATTTTCTTGCGGCCTCTTAAGCACTTATCTGGTCTAGTAAGATCACTATAAACGAATATCCAAGTACACAGCAATAAGCGTTATTCTTGCAGACCTTAACAAAGAACAAAGGAACATCGATGATCTTCTGCAATTTTCTGTAATAGTGTTGTTGGCCATGGAATATGGTGCATGATAAAAAAATGTAACCGTTAACCATAGGTTAGAAAACAATGCCGTATAGATAAGAAAAAAAAACGAAGGTATTCCATCATCAGGTAACCGTTCTACATTTTGATTCCGACTCCTTGTCAAAAGGTAACATCTTGCGTTCTTAATTCTTATGTTAATAGCAACGCAACTGGAGATTTTGATCCTATAAAACAATTAAGCTTCCTGCATCTATAATACAGCCGATTTTTCGGACGATAAGACGGGTACCCGAAATAGGTGGGTGTCTTATTGTGTCAGACTTCACACCTTTCTCGGATGATTTGATTTTAGATTAAAACTAAATTACCGGGTTTTAGTTTAAGGTGAATATAATTAATTGGATATAAGGACGTGGGTACTTAAAATTTGACGCTGACTAACAAGGTAGCCGCTTTCCACTTACTCTGCGGTGATAGCTAAATAAGTTGTACGCGGTAGGGGAAAACGTTGAAGATAAAGCATCGTGAACTATAAAACACTAAGATTTACGTTGAATAGACTCTAAAATCATTAGTGAACTTAATTATCTGGGAAGGAATCGTTAGATTATGCTTCAGATTGATCTAATCTATTCCGCATTAATTAAATGCGGGCATTACAGATTCTATTGTTCCGGGTAATTTGATGGAAAATCCTATAAATAGATATTTTTATTTGAACAGTAGATGAAAGTATTCTTCCTCAAATTACCTTTTAGATATAGTTTCTTGCGAAAAAAAAAATCCTCATTTATAATTGCTTCGTTCGTTAGAAAGATAATAAGGTGACATGTCCCGCTAATTTCGTTAATCTTACATCCCACAGCTCCCCAGTTTTCGCCGATTACAATGGTTTTGTGGGGAACGTCGACAAGACGGACCAGCTCGATGCTATGTAGCTAATACTAGTTACATTAAATCAAAAGAAATATTTTTCTAGTTTGTTTCTACGCCTAAGAATAAGTACACAGGGCGTTTCACCGGGAACTGCAGCGATCTATATATGAAAGAGTTGGAAAATTGTGAAAACTGACAATTAAAATTTTGCAGAGCTGTTGACCATATAGGATAGTATTAGAATCCAAATAAACTTATCGACAATATTATACAGCGTGTCCAACAGCTACGATTAAACTTCAAATGTCAAAAGTTACTTTTTTTTAAATACAGCTACCTATTTTTCCCTTTAACTCTTTAACGATAAATCCTTTAGCATAAACCGTCCCCATTCCCACGCAATTTACCTCAGCATACAGAAAACATTAACTTTGGCACTATACGCATACATTAGTCTTGACTTTCGCAATTATCGAAAGTATACGTTGAGACTGTTAAAGCTTTCTTTTAATAAAGGTAAGAATACGCTTCAAGAAATTGGCAGAGACTAGACAGACTCGTGTTTATTCATCTCATGGGAATGGTTTCCCCAAGAGTCGACAAAACACGAGTCTGTCTAGTCTCTGCTAATTTCGTGAAGGGTACTCATGCCTGCAGGCTTAATCCGTATTTATACAGGTCAGCTCCTTATGTAGCTGGATGTATTTATTTTCGGAATGTAATGCCTACCAAAACAACTACATTCTAAAGTGGATGGCATCTACTCCGAATAAGGGATTGTATAGTAGAATTTGTAGATTTACAGCAATTGTGGAAAATTTGTTATTATTCCAAAAATCTGAGCAATTGTTTGAAACATTGATTCAAATACATTTCCTACGCGAAATGACATTGACCAAACAGACCATCGTGACATGCTAGACGCGTGTCCGCATAGAACGCGAAGAGGGGTCTATTTACATAACAGACGTCCGACAACCCTTCTGAAATAACAGCGAAAATAAATCGCTCGAACTCGCTGCCCGTTTCCAATTGATACAATCAGTTCACGTGTCCCTTTTCTTCTTCTTGTTATGCCGTTTTCGAGTACGCCATCGTATCTACAACCGAATCTGCTCCGATTCTCCAAAAATTTTCTGCCAAGCGAGACAGATGCGCCCGACCGACGGAATTGATGTATTTTTAACTGTTCTAACGGCCACCTGAGTTGACGTACTTAGATCGAGGGCCGATGACGTCTCATTTAGGCAACGATTGATGGCTAACGTCAGATTGATTTACTAATTATGTCGTTCTGTTGTCATTACGTGAAACCGCAATCCGATGTAAATCATTGTTAAGTCGAAGTTGGCCGTGTGTGATGCGTGTAGCAGACGGAAGAAAGTCTACGACCGCAATATTGCGACGGAATGCATGTTGCTACTCCCGCTAGGTCTTTGCGTCTCTCACGAAAGCGGGTTAATGTCTTTGCGCGATGTACTGATGACTATTAAATCGCTAGAAGTTGTTAGACAAAGGATCATGGGATAATAAAACACGGGATCCCAATAATTTAAGTTGTTGTACGTACATTTTAGCAGACGTTTTTTGTCTTTACCACATTAGAGTTGCTTAATTTGCTATGTTACACAGGTATATGAAGGAACATGGACAGAAGCAAATAAATACAGTAACGTTGGTAAAAAGTAAGTTAGAAGGTTGAAGACAATGCCAACTGTGAAGACATATGCAGCAGAAAATTTTCGGACACATGGTTTTTCGTGAAATTTCACACAGAATTTTCAATTGTGTAGTGCCCGCTTCCTACGCGTGCTGGCAACCCTATGCGGTGTATAAGTCTTGAAACTACTCATAAGCTTCGGAGACTTTTGGGGTGTAAATGGTTTGTATAAAGTGTCCCATAGATTTGTTGCTACCTCAACACGCGATTGGTGATTCGAGATTGTATGGGACCGAGCAGAAAATCTGTTATTTGGCTCTAATAGGATTCCAACTTTGCTACAGGAGTATGTTTTGTTATATGCATAACTTCCCGTCGAATATGCCATCATCAAATGTACCTAAGTAAATGTAGTTGTTTTTCTTATGTAATAAAAAATAACTCTAATATGTCTGTCAGAAAAATACAGCTAGAATTGAACCATAACTTAAGATTTTCTCAGTAAAACCCGTCGATATAAACGAAAAATCATGATATATGTCAAGTAGCGAAATTATTGATGTATAAAAATCATCTAATGTTTGTATTTTTTGTCAGATCACGGTATAAGTCGCACGTGCATAAACTTCAACAAAAGCTAAAATGATTTGACTAAAGAATGATATTTAACATGTGGTGAAATGTTATTCTGTCACACTAGACGTTTTTAAGCTCTTCTTTATTGAAAAACACAGAAGACAAATGTTTACACCCTGCGAAAATAACGCTAATAAACTTTGTTTGCTCACCTTAATGCAATTGACATGATAAGTCCAGCTCCATACTACGTATTTAATCGCAAATATCTTCTAATTGCACTTAATCCGAACAGCTGATTAAGCGAGAGTCATTATAGATGCCATGCTAAAATAAGTAGATGAGACGGTGGTATACAGGGGCTGTTCAATAGATATGAAATCGATAAGATAAAGTGCAACAACGTAATTTTTGATTTATCTGGATTTGAACCTATCATAATGCGGTAATCTTTCAAAATAAATTTTATATTATGACAGCTAATACATGGTAGCTGCCGTTATTCTATTATAAATTACTAATCCTCATAAACGCTCTCAAAGTTATGTATAGGTACGTATAAGTATTAACCTCCAGGGATACGAACTATTCATTATTGTCGATCTAAATGTTCAAGTTATGTGGCCTTGTTACTTGAAATTGATTGCTATGCATCGTACTATTTTAAATAGATATTAAATTAAATAGGGATTATATATTATGTACATGAGTATAATGTTAGAAATCGTTATATCAATACAACAATCTTATATAACCATAAACGTCAATTTAGCAAAAAGTCTACAACAGTTCATGATACCAAGCAAAGGCAACATAAGGCGCTATGAATAAGTTTAAACCTGGTTTGACCTCTGTAAATTGGTTTTAGCTGCTTGCCACAGTATTGTTTTCTGAAGATAACAACAGTTGAGGACGATGTGGTTATTGGAAATTACCTGCGAATATCCACTTAAGGATAACAAAACCGCAACAGGGTTTCTGATTTACGGTTCCCTATATTTTTGTACTAATAAATGACACCAATTTGATCATCTCTAGTTAGTTTAGATTACGACCACTTGTAAGAATTATGATTATTATATCTATTTGTCGAATTATGCCCCATTATAGAGCTAATACATTCATCATGCGACTAAACAAGAGCCCTATCACATAATTAACAGACGAGCTTCTTTCAGCGACCCCCTTAAAATTCAAATCGGTCCTCGTTAACTGAACAATAAAGACATAAAACTCACAATTGCTTCCAAATGAGCCGCAAGATTATAAACATCCATAATGCCAACATAAAATCGCACTAATTTACACCGAAGACGGAGGTCGGGTCCTCTTCTAACGCGGCAGCGTACCGACGCACATAAATTGAAGCTAGCGGCCAGTTCGTGATGTCGTAGAAATTTTCGAATAAAATCAAACCTTTGTAATCAAGATAACCACGCCTTACAATATACATAATGAACAGATCAAAGGTGCCCCTGACATCCTTTAAGAATTTTTTAAAATCCCTCGCGTATTATGAATATACATGAAGGTTATTAGTGATTCAGAGCTATTAAATATGTCGTAAAAGCAGCCCCTAACAAGGTGTATTTAAAAAAATTGAATTTAATCATACACTCGTGCTTTCGGTTTTATTAATTAGGAGGAGAGCCGTCTTAGTGACTTAATTCGACGTTCGATACAATCTACTTTACCAAAACACATGTAGGTTTAAGGGCGATAATCGAAACTTAATTTAAATTTATCGAATTTTATAACGGCTATTATATAATAAGGATGATAAAACGCACTGAACTATAATGATATCACTTCTAAACGTTTTAGAAATAAATCTACCGTACATTTTTTGTAGCTACAACGTTTTAATATATTATGCTAATCAATAATAAATATTAATTATATATAATAGTCCTTGGTATAACTATGTGAAAATGTGTATGTTTTACGCTGTGACTTGCTATTTTATCTACTTTGTTCCTGACACATCAAAAAATATATAGCCGTCAGGGAACATTATAATACTTTAAAGCGAAACAAATAAAAACGCAATAGCTAAAGTGTTGCCACAATTAGCGTTTTCACCTTTGCCGACACGATACCGTCTATGTCTATTGCAGAATAGTCTTTCGGGTGTTGCCGTTTTGTCGAATTTACTCCTGTGAGAGTATCCTTGGAAAGCTTCTGACAAACTAATAGTATGACCAGCAAAGATTAAGCGTAAACTCAACTACAAGGCAGTAAGCCCACAATATACACCAAATTGCAAAAATTTTCGTAAGACAGTGTAAGGGAAACGAAGATGAGCTTATATGCACCCGTTTCGTTACAATCCGCAACTCGAAAAAATGTACCTGCGTGAACGCAAACCTTAAAACCAGTCTTTTCTTATTATGAGGTTTTATTATAGGGATAGTTCATAATTATACTGATATCTACACTGTGTCTCATAAATTCACAGTTATACAAAGTAGTATCTCTTTAAAGGGGACATACTGTACTGAAGTGGGATATTGCGATGAACTGTGTGCCCTTACACCTAAATTCATTAATTTATATAGTTATACTTTAATAATTATTAAAATACATTTTACATTTATAGAATTTGAATTAATTCTAATTATCATTCGAATTCCGATATTTTGATAATTTTTGCTATTAATTCTTTCTGAAAAATCTTGTAGGGAATAATCACAATAATTTTAGTAAAAAATATATAAAAATCAGATTATTTACGTGGAGACTCAAAATCATTTCAATAATGTTGTTGTTCTGATGCTCGTCGGTGTGAGCGTATTGTGGCAGTGATTTAACGTTTATTTTCGAATCTTTCACGCTAGAAATACTGCAGTTCATATCAAAGAAAGACATGAAGCAATTAGGAGAACAGCAGGCGTCCTACGTAGACGAAGCATAAAATGTTTAGCGGTCAATGTATTTTTGAACATTCATTAAAAGAACGTTTTGATTAAAAAATGTTAATTTATAAAATTTTGTTTATTTGCTATAGATTGAAAACAAATGAAAAACGGATAGGAACCTCTGAGCTTTTTACGTTCACAATAGACTCCTGGAGTTTGGCCCATTTCTTCCGACTCGCTCTGTATTATTGGATATTTATTAATTCGAATGCAAATATAATCAGATGTTATCGTTTTAACACTAACGGTTCCGGAGTTATTAGTTTTTTTTTTAATCTACGTTTGCGGAAACTGTTACTGCTTATGAAATGTGTTCTAAATGGATGTAATGTTGGGTAAGGTATAAGCGGAAATACACATACGCTTTTACCTCTTGAACTACTAATGTGATTCGTGCAATATTGCATTAAGCTGATATTGCATGTTTTTGTTAAAAAATGTTTTCCTTAAGAAACGCCCTTTGTTTTATTCTAGACAAGATTATTAACATGTTAGTGGTCTAAAATTGAGCATTTCCTCAATCCAGTGATTTTTTAAACTGAAGGACTATCAACTTATGAGTCTCCTGTGACAGAAATATAGGGAATATAGTGGTGGGAAAATAAATTTCATAAAATCGAATTTTGGTCGCCTACATCGATCAAACTTCTGGCGTTAAGCAGCAGTACGCTGGCATGTACAAACTGTACGTGACAAGGAGGTCAATGTCAAATAGATATACCGTTTCTCAAAAAAACATTAAAAAAATAGTATCTCTGGATCCAGAAATTAGTGGGAAAAGTGCAAGTCGCGGAAGTTGCTATTTTTGCTTAAGTATGGAAATGCCAGGGTCAAAAAAATATGCAGAAATGGTCGTATCTACAGCACGCGCCTACTTGATGGGATGGATTCTTAAAGCACCAGTAATAATCACTAAACATGTTTATTTTAATATTTTAGTAGTCCAATTTCCTGCTTCTGTAGTAGTGCTTGAGTTTTATTATAAAAGGATATTCCGGCTGTATTACTTTTTACAATCTAAGTCAGTATCTGCGTTTAGCTTGAATAATACTAATGCGATGTGATACACTATAATATTTTGTTTCTCACTCGTTTATTTTTAAAATTGATAACAAATATTCCTATTTTCGGTTTAACACAATCTCGAGTCTCAAATTTACAAAAACAAGTAGTAAGTATGGAAATGCATCAACTTCATTGTACTAACTTTCTTTGTGCATCAAGCGCTGCTTTGGCTATTTTCTACGATTATTGTATTGTAACGCGTGCGGGTGGACAGGTGTTCGTAACGTACTTACTTCAAGCTACGTTTCTAGGCTAGATGACCATCGAATGTAGATCATTGATATTTCAACCACAAACTGATCAGATATCGACTACCGGAGCATGGTCCTGCGCTCACCCGGCCGTACTTTACAAAATATCGATCTGCGGTTTTCATCTTTAAGTACGATTCGAGATTAATCTTTAGATTAGACGAAGCGCTTCGGACAGCATTAGATACCTGTCCAGCATGATTCGGGTAAACTACTGGATTTAATTTAGGTCAGATGCAATGCAGAAGGTCTACTTCTTCCCAGACGCAGTTACAAGAAAACGTATTTCTGCTCGAAAATGAGAATTCCAGATTTAATTGCGCGCACATCAGATTAAGAAAAAAAATGCAAAGTGGAATTACGTATATGACATGTAGATAATAAATATTGGCACCGAGCAATTATTCTCAATGATACGGAGAAACCTGTAATTATTGGGAAATCATTTTAATTAAACCAACCCAATTTAAATACTTTTGCTGGTAAAAAAGTTGTTTAATCTGTAGCTTCATTTTGCGAAGGAAAAAATGTTTATTGCTTAATTGTTGATGGTAGAAATGCGTAATGAACAGAAGGCGAGCTTCGGCGCGATTATTGCTAAGATTTGCATATATTTTCATAATTGTACGCTTAAATTTTATAGCAGATTATCATTATACCAATATACCACGAATGTTCAAAAATAGGTTGCTTTTTCAAATTGTAGTATGCAATTAATTTCGTGGAAATATAATCTTCTTATATGTGGGCTTTCGATACCCTAGTTTATTCGTACCGGTTTTTACATTTTTATTTAATTTAAATAACCTCACCTTTAACAAAATGAGCTTTCATTACAACATTCACGATTTTACCATGCCTCTATTAATAAATGGCTGTATCTTTAATCTGCTTTATTATAATAGGGTATAGGTCCCCGAAAATTAAGGAAATCAATCATTTCTCAAACTGAAGATTTATTTTAAAAAATCATAAATATGTTATGAATTTAGCTTCCTATCTTGTTCGCACCTTCCCTCATAATCACGGGCAACGAATATTGAATGATATGTCATTGTAGAGATGCTTGAAGTCTATCTACAGAAGATCTTGCAATAGACGCATCTTTTAACAACATACAAGCCCAAGAGTATCTCATCGAGAGGTCGCCTGAATTCTTTTCGTTTTATAGAATCGATATTGACATGATGTCAGATTCAATAGATTCTATTCTAATCGCATTTGTACTTTAAGAATTATTCTATAATCTGCTGAAAATGAAGAAAAGGTATACAAACAAAAGTATGCATTTACCTCAGGCGCGCTGTGCCCCTTAATGGAACTATGTGATATGATGACGAATGTGCATTTAGTTCTTTTCAAAGTTCATTTCGTTTTCGATGGGTCACCTACATGTGACTAACTGGAGGTTGTATGGTTTGTTTAATTTGCCTGTTTTTCTTGTTTTTCTAGACAACTTTTTTTCTTTCTGAGAGACTCAATTTAACGTCTTTATAAGAGACCTTTTTCCTATTTTAATATTTATTTGTTTCTCCTTCTAACTAGTTCCATTATAGTACCATGAAAACCACTGTGCGACGTATTTAAACATTACTCAAATATCTCCAACGTGTATAAAATTCAACTTAATACGGATTTAAGGATCACTCAAGTCGGTTTATTGGCTGTAAACGTTTAATCTTGCTAAGCGATAGGTTGCAGGCAAACGAACTGCGCAAACGAAACTCTTCGTCTTCTCAAAAACATCATTTCTGTGTTCCGACAAGACGCGTAAAATAAATTAAAATGTTAAACAGGCAAGAAAACGTAAATTATTCAGCCTAGGCGAAAGAGAGAGTTCTTGAATCTTACTCAGAACGGAGATTTGCTTCGTTCTCCTGACGCTGCCCTATAAATAACATATTAAGCGACGTGATGATCCTCATCTAACAGATCCGATTATAAATATTCAATAGTTTTTTAATTGAGATATTTTGCGCCATCATTAATATTGATTTATTTGACACGCGGTACGGTGTTGAGGAGTGAGCGATTTCTGTCGAAAAATTTGTTAGTCGAAGCGGTGCCAGCGGTCTCGTAATTATTCGGTTTTCTCGACAAATTAATTTCCTCTGCCCTCAAAATTAATTAGAGTGTTAAGTATTTATTGCTGGGCCGATCCTTTAATGGACTTTTTCCTTGTTGGTTTTTCGGAACGTTTAACATTTTTATCGTTTTATTAAAAACGGTGTAATGGACCTTTTGCAGAAATTTCGGAAATTTATTACCGGTTCGTCAAAAAATCCCAACAAGGGGGCAAATAAAATTTAATAGAATGATGGTCGCTATAATTGGTTTGAATACGCTACACCCCTGTTTATAACACAGGTGAATATGATACCTTTGATAATAGAAACTCTGCCAAAGAGATGTAGGAAATAAAAGGTTTCGATGAAGAAGGATATCATTGCTTTATATGGAAAGGTAAATGCCACTCTATTAAAATTGTTTTCAATTACGAGCCTATGCATTGTGCGGTGCGGAAGGGGAAAGCAATGTAAAAACATGCGAAAGATGTGGAAATTCAATCATTCCACTCAATGCGCAAAAGGAAATAATTATTAGCTTTTTAAAATCGTCTAAAGTAAAAATATTCCAGAAGGTCCAGGTCAATATTTTCGGACCGTCTTTTTGAATCTTCCGAGAGCAGTCACATATGCCCGCTTGCTGAATTTGGGTAAAGGGGCTCTTAAATTTATTTATAATTTTCAATACTTCAATACAAGTAACTAGGCGACCGTCCAACCTCAAAAAGGAATCCGACTCATTGGATTCTGTAAGATAACTAACAACTACAATTTTGTGTCCTCATGGCGCATCATATTAGGCTGACTTTAATACCTGACATTAGTTAAGCAAACAATGTAACTGCTCTTTCTGCTGTCTGTTTGCCATTCGTGGGCAAATTTAATACAATGAAATTTAGAGATTACTTGTTCCAAAAAATCTATTGTTCAGCATTTGTTGGTACTAAAGATGCAACGTATGTCATTAACGTATCTGTTTTAAATCCACG
Source organism: Oryctes borbonicus (assembly GCA_902654985.2). Taxonomy (NCBI): domain Eukaryota; kingdom Metazoa; phylum Arthropoda; class Insecta; order Coleoptera; family Scarabaeidae; genus Oryctes; species Oryctes borbonicus. The sequence continues at coordinate 372,516 of LR736879.1, read as the reverse complement.
GAAAAGAAACCAAAGTATTTTTACGATCAGGTTCATACATACCCATAAAAAAACGAGGTAAATTGTCACCCAATGCTGTTCGTCCAATTTGTTGATAAACGGTCTTGTTTATCTGGGGAGACTTTATTCGATCTTCGCTATCCATTTGTTTATGTCACAATATCCTAAACCATTAAACCAACCTAAACATTAACCGAACCACAAACAGCAATCACTGGTGTTAAGCTTTAATTGAAAATTAGTGCTCTTTTCGAATTTCTTGCTCTAGTCCTAATTATATTGTTTAGAAAAGCTTGTCTTTATACTACATAAGCTAGGCTGTCTTTTTTTTCTTTTTTACTTACTTTGACCATTTGAATATGAAACCAAAAAATCTTTAATTTTCTCTCTGCAATACATCAGTAGCTTAGCACGCACTAGCCCAATATTTCAATTAGAACTATAATTTTGAATAATTACCGTGCGTACCGTAGACGCTCATATTCCGAATAACTCAGTCCTTAATCACGAAATGTGTATTCCCAGCATCGATCTGGCGTTGCCAGAATTGTAATTCAGCGGCTGGTAAATTAGACAAACAGCAGTTAATCTTCTGGACGCAACTCCCTTTTCTAGTTTTAAGTACGGGCCAGTTTATTTTCAGTGGTCCTTGCGCACACCTATTAATATTTATTAGTAACCGGGTAGATGCGCCAGAACCACACTCTTCTCGAACGCGTTTCATAATATGGAAGTCTTGCAAAAGCTCGTTGGGTTAATTGAAAGGAGACGAAGTGAAACGCTGGTATAATTTAAGTGTTTTTAGGCGCTTGATCTGTGGTTTAATTTGTGCGTACAACACCTTGCCTAGATATAATTTCAGACGTGTCGTAAAAATAATTACGAAAAGAAATGAAGAAATATGTAATTATAATTATTTAAATTTCGAAGAACGTAAAGTTAGAATTAATGCACTGGTGTCTGGAATAAGGATATTTAGAATAGTTTCCGTGCAAGTAGTTTACATTACGTATAGGTTCGTAATAGGGAAATAACTTTTAATGAAAATGTTTTTCTAGATAAACAATCATAAGCTCGTGAAAACGATAACATTTTACTTACACGTAGAAGTAGATAAAGGAAAATAATGCTCTGCTAAAACAAATACATAGATTTAGAGTATGTCCAATGGTCGCAACTACTTTGAACGGATGTATTCGAAGCGGTGCGCAGTAGAAGTGGTGGATAATCCTCACTCGGGCTGTCGCTTGCTTACATTCGAATTTTCACAAAAACTAAGTTATATGAGGACGGTACGTGTTTAATAGAAACCAAATTGAAACCATTTTTCCGTGTAAGAATGCTTAGTTTTCCTACAAATAAATATACTAGAACAGTTAATAATAACCAATAAATGTTGCGAAAAAATTAAGTATGGCTTGCATAAGCTGTACTCTTTGTAATTTGTTTGAACAATTATTAAGATATAATGTAATATTGTTTTGTTTTATTTATATATTATTCCAGTTTTTAGTGAAATACTTTTTAAATACACTCCCTATCCAATAAAATATATTACTTCTCAACCTTAATTAAAATAATTATATAACGCGTACAATGAATAACATGTGCACTGTGCAGGATACATCTGTCCAGCATTGCCGCTATTATTAGTTTTAAATACGGCCCCGATTTTTTTCAATGTTATTATGCATTGATTAATAAGCGGATGGAGTGAAATTTAACATAAAAATAAATTTTAACGAAAGTCACTTAAAGTATTTCGAAACTTATAATTGTCCAGTACTTAAAATTATAATAATTACGCCTCAATCACGGCGATATATAATAAATTATAATACTTTCCCTACGTCTTGGCCCATATATAGGAAGAAACGCATACCAAATTTAAATGCAAAGTACAGATTTATTGATTTCGGTGGTACCCAATTCAACATTCAATATTAAGGTGGAGTCCGTGGATGTTTGAATGTCATATTTCATACAATATGCTGAGTTCTCTTCTTAGAGGAGCACCGCATGTTGTATACATAACAGTTTAGCAATCTAAAACTTTTGAAACACTTTCAACGTCTAAGTTTCGCTTCGTTATTTCAAAAATTATCGTATATGTAAAATTTTTTTGTTTCAAAATTATATCTCAGTAGTAATCAGCTAAAATATAAGAATAAGCTTTGTTAAACAATATCTCAAGTTTCTATTTCTTCATTCATTATTTTCATTTCATATATCATGGAAACCTCTACCGTGAAGATCTTGCAGCTTTTACTATCCACTTTCTGGGTTTTCTGTTATAATAAACATCAAACTTAAGCACATGATAGTAACACCTGCGTATAATAATTGTATTACGTATTGTGTTTGACCTCAAAAATAGAATGTCCTTGTCTTAATGTAGAATTCTACAAATCGATTAATTTACATACACATATACATATACAGATCCATTTATTCACTCCCTCATCTCAGCATGTACAATCAACCGTTATGGGAGCACATATTCAGCAAAAGAAAGGTAACACTGCCAATTGTGAAATCGAAATTGGACAGACCATACTACTTATGGAACCTCTATTCACGACAAAAATTGAATTGTAGAATTGCAAGTAGTGTGTCAAAACTTTTCACACAAATAGTATAACTAATCGCCTATTCTGAATAAACTCTCGCCACAAAGGGTTATTTCCTGTGCGACTGCGATCCTTTATAGGCGATGACTTTCAATTTCTAATACAAATTGTAGAAAATTGAGCCGCAACGCTATTGTTCAATTCTCGGAGAGACCGTCAGATACGATCTTCGGGACCGAGATCCAGCGAGGAGCGTTAGTAAATCAATCATCAAAATATTCCACGCTCATTCGGCGAAATTGGGACGAATTTCGTAAATTATCGATAAATTTATTCCGTACCTACACGAATCAACCTACGAAGAATCCAAAATTGATACTTACACGGCAGTGTTTACTATAAATATTTATGTTTTTTTCTCGGTTGGTAATTTGGATAACGATTTTCTCCTTGAAACGCTCTATTTTACGGGGTAAGTGCTGCGATGAAATTATAGATTTACCCGTCGTATCATTATGATCATTCACCATTTCCAGATACGCGCTATAAATATTATAGAATCTGTTATTATTTAAGTATTCTTATAGGAGATTAGTGTAATATAAAATGGAAATTTGTTTGTTCTTAAAAACGCTGCGTTCCAATGGACTATCTCCTAGGTTGGCGTGTTTTTTAGTGATGTGATTTTATGATAAAATTACCTGAGAAACGATTTCTAACCCTTAGATGGCTGCGGGTATGTTTTCGGTTTGTATTCGAGATACCGGATTTCATTAGATTTCTGATTGAATTTGAAGTCAAGCGATAACACTTTGAAAGTAGATGTAATATGATTGCTATAAAATTAAACAGCTAACTATGTTTGGTAACCAATAGATGGAGACGCAGATTGATTTTTGTTTGCGGCGCTATGTTTCATACATAGTAAATAGTAAAGAATTACTTATGTACATATACACATAATTATGTATAAATACTGAGTAATTAAAATAAATTAATAGGTCATTTATACATTTGCTATAGCACGCAGAACGAAGAAGTTTAATAATAAAAACCTTTACTGGACGATAATTGGTAGCGGGTTGGCTCTTACTTATTCGGTGATAGAGTTTTGGGATCTGGTGAAAGGGTTATGGAGACCTCCATTTTGCATAAATTTTTGAGGGAATTCTTGGATGTATTTGAGGAAGGCAATGAAAAATAATGAAGGTAAGGTTCTAGATATAAATTTTGGCAACTTGAAAATGGTTTCCATCGCCGATAATGCACCTCACAGTAAGATATCATTTGCGGCTCTCCTCTCATGGCAAAATAAGCAGATCTTGAAACTCATTTTGCGCAGTATTAAAAACTGTATATTTATTTAGTCTATTTGAGAGCTTTAAGCAAATAAAGAACTTTTGCAAAGAATTTCTTTTTAATCCGTAACAAAAAGGATTTCTTGACAAGTAACGTCGAGGTTTGAAACCTTTTCGGCTACTCTCGTACATGCATGTATATAATCTCTAGTGTTTTACCTACAAGTTTTATTTATTTACAAAGATTTTATTTATTCCAGAAGCGTGCCCTGTTACACATATTTCAAATTGACAACTTCATTCGAGGAATGCTTCACATTATATTGTGCGTTTAGAGATAGTATCTTTGTGTGTTCTAATATATTTTTCGTTCAAGCTCAATGGGATATTGACATGTTTTGGTTGCATCGTATTGTGCGCGCCCCAAATCCGATGCAAGATACTATTTTTCGCATATTGTGTTAATCCACAATTACTTAGTAACCATATGCGTTCTCACATGCGGCACCGCAGGAGCAGTCACAAATTTAACATCTATATTTCACCTTGGATTTCTGCAATGTGGGTGGTTACCAGCGGTACCAAACGCACCGCATAAATCAGGACTTTTTAACTGTCGATCTTCGATTTTTCCACGTTCTATGTTTACGGGATTACCGTCTCAATAATTTAAGCTTAGTATCGTGTCGAAATTAACATTAAAATGCGTTGGTAAAAAGGCGCGATCTCGTAAGATTTTTGGAGTCGCCGAAGACCACCGTACGTCAGAGGGAGATACAGACCAGAGCAGACAATAGATGAAACCGCAGTGGCCGCAAAGTCTGTGTTTACCTCAGTCATTATTGCACTATTTGTATACACTTGGCTATTGTGCGTCTTTCCCTAAATACCTGTACTTTTATTATAAAGTTCGGGCATTCCACAAAACGTTTCATAACGATTGAAAAAAATTTGTGTCGTGAGACTCGAGCCCCCATTTTCCAATGAGTTTTTGATAGATATTTTATTCTATAGAAAATTTAGCTGCATTCATACCCTATTGTGCGTACGTGTTTGCCAAGTCCATTGTTAGATGACCACTGACGAATAACGTATCAAATTCAATACCGGGAAAAAATGTATGTGTGTATTATATTTTTTCCGCTGTATGACTTAATACCAAAGAATGGTTATATGAAATACGTTTTTGAGGTTGAACTTTTAATGAGAATTGATGCAAAGTGTTCTACATCCTTATATTCATTACATTAGGGAGTGTGTTGGATGCTTAGAAATATAGTCCCATGTAAGCAAAAATTTGCAAGCAAAGTTTTGTGTTCTAATCTATAAGCAGCCGTTCATGCTAATGAAACCAAAAATTATTTATTGTAATGAATTTTATAAAGCAGTAACGAATTCGGTCAAGAGACGAAGGAAAAAAAAAAGAATAAACCAAATCTAGACGTACCTGTAAAGCAGGTAATCGACAAAATGATGCATATCATACATTAGACTGCTCATCCTTGTGTGAAATTAAAATTTAATTAGTAAATTTTTATGTTGTAAAAATTCAGAATCGAAGACATAATCCCATTCTTTTGTTTAGGGTGTCGAGGTTTCCTTTGTTGTGCTTGTCTTCTTTTTTTTCTTTCATCAGTTCTTTCAATTTAATCCTATCCGCCTTTTCCTTCATTGAGATTCAGTCTCTTCTGTTCTTATTCAGTATATCTTCCACAGTACTCGTGGTCAGTGTTAGTTTTTTGTCTTTCGGTTTGGTTTCCCATACTCTATTCACTTCTCTTATGTCTCGTCGAATGACCGAACCAACGCAGTTATTTTCGATTGTTGTTTTTGATGGTTTCTATTGCAGACTCAGCTCCCAATTCCCTTTTTACGTTTTCGTTATGTCTCTTTTGTAACTAATTTATTCCTGGCACTCTTCGGTGGTATTTCATCTCTTCCGCCAGTATTCTTCTCTTCTGTGCTTCTGTTCATACTCCGAATCAGAAATAAATTTAATAAGTACCCGTGCGTAAAAGTACTAGAAGTGGAAAAACTGCTTGGAGCTTCCTAGCTAAATTACAGGATTTTTTAAGAAATATACTGTATAATATAGTAAACACATCTTCAGGAGCATGTAGATCGCTAAACAATTTTCTATTTTTCTTACCAAATACTTTAAAATCGATGTATAAAAATGATTTAGGTCTCCAGTGTACAGAATGGGTCAAGCACATAGCGGTTGTATTTTTGCTATGAATATCAACGCCTAACGCATGCCCTAAAAATTTGAATTGCATAGTTTCGTATCTGGATAATCTATGACAAAAGAATTTTTACTTTTGCCTCAATTAATTCCTTGCTCAACACAGTATGGCGAAGAGGCAACATCTTCCACTCCTAAATTCTTACTCTGTAAAGTGCTTAAAGCCAAACTGTAACAAAAGAGCCTTTGTGTGAAAAACGTAATAAATTTGTTTGTGTTACAAGCCAATATACACGTAACAGATAGATTACTTAATGGCTACTTAAACTAACACTTTTCCAAAAAATAATTATGTGTAAAAAAATTAAGTCTTCAAATGTCTGTCTCCACCTACAATATAGTAAAAGAACGTTTTTACGAGTTCGGTTCTTGAGAGGATATATTACGCATATCTTTTGATAACATAATAGCAAGCTCAACTAGTAAATATACCTGTTGGTGAAAACGGCCGCTCTGGATAAATAGTGTTACTCACTAACTCATGTTGAAATTGCAATTTTATGCATTCTATAAATATTGTAACTGTCACTAATGTGGAAATATGTCATATTCAACAGATAAATCACGCAACAACGTTATTCGCCACACATAAAACAAAATTACTACAATTATTGTGTTTTGTGAAAGAAATCGTTTTGCAAACAACTACTTCCCTCGCAATACAGAACATTTACACGATTCTCTAATCAAATAAAGTTACGTTCTACTTACCGCGTAGTATATACGTCAAAATATTTTATAGCGACATTCCGACCGCCTATATTTATCATTTGGCGAGCCTAATTATATAAAAGCATTGCGAATGCATAAATCAACATTTTTATCTGCTTCACGTTAGCTACCAGGCAACCGTAGCTATTCCTTTTACTATATTTTATTACTGTTACACTGCCATGATCGAGAAGAGTTATTACGTTTGCTGTGAGAGATAGTTAAGCATCTATGAATGGATATTTATTATGATTCCGCGTCCATACATGGTCATGATTTTTTCTTGATTACGCGCTCAATGAAAGTGAAATCATTTTCTAACTGGTTTAAAGACAGTCCTGTCGGCCGGGCCTATTACCTAGCTTATTGTAGGAGAGAGATAGGATGATGAGGTTAGTTCCAGGTTGGGTTTTATTTTTATTTATCATCTGGCGAATGCTGTGGTAAGTATTATTGTGTTATCAATAAGAAGCTTCATTTTATTGTTATTTTTAAGTTGATGTCGCAGATATGGTGATGTAGATAATAATACTTCAATAGTACAATACAAAATTATGAATACAAAAGAACTGGTATAATTCAGGCAATCAATATTAACAGGTATTTTTAATATAGGGACACGATTGTATATTTAGAAGTTAAGCTTCCTATTTTTTGGGTTTTTGCCGCATGGTTTACATGCAGCGGTATCGTGTTAGAGTTACATCTATAAAATATACGTAAATTCACACAGTATCAGGTGCTATTCTTTTTTCTAATTTCCTTTTTGAGTTTCACCTAAATATATTTTGAACCAATATCATTGGGTCGTTCCCTCGGTTGTTGGCATTTTGTCAGAATGGTTTAGATTAAAGTTGAGGAACAACAAAAAACAGGTAAATTACCTTCCATAAGTGAATGGTTTCGTTTTCGTCATTGAAGTTCATGCAATGGGCGTTTTAAGCTCACTCCAAATCCATAGATATGCTTCCTGGTGGCCCATTTTGTGTCATCTCGTATGTTTTATGACAAGATTTAAAACAAGGCAATGGTAACAAGTAATTATTATTGCTATTCACATAACGGAGACCTAAGGTCTGACTATTTTGTCATTAGTCCATTATTGCACTCAAAGAAGAGGAATAACCCTCTTTCTGTAGTTTAGAAATGGCAAGGTTTGTTGATTAGGAACAGAAATTTATGGAAATTGTTATAATATTTCCCCCTCTGTTGAAATCGCAGAGTGAATTATTAGAGGATATGTTTTTTTTTGTGAACGTAATGTCCTAGAAAAAAATTTAAGAAGTAACTCCGCTCAATGAACAATGATAGTCAGTCGGGATTGTATTTTATGTTTATCTGTAATTGCTATTTTTATATTGAGAGGATTGAAAACTAATACTAACTATTTTGGGTGTTAAAGTTTGAATAAATTGTTTACATCGAATATTGTAAAACGTTCACTACACAGCATATACTTCTTCTGTGAATTTGAATACTTTTCATGCAGTGTACACGACTTATGTAGGATTCGATTTTAGTATTAATTTACTTTCTTAAACAAGGTACGTGCTATAAAAAACAACATCGACATAGATAAACATAGAAATGTATCAATACGAAAGAACAAACATAAAGTTAGTTACTGCCCAATGTCTTTATTCACCGAGCACGTCCAAGTATTCTGATTGCAGCCATATCTTAATCTTTCCGGGAGATAATTGTATATCTTAATACGTAAAATATTCACGCAATCTGCACTCAATCTCAATGAATATTTCTTTTGTTGTAATCGTCGTGTTGTGTATTATTTCCTAGTATTATTATGTATACAGGAACTAGCTTTTAAGTTATATATAAACTATATAGAGTCGACAGTATTGAAGATCGAAAGTCTTCCTCAAGAAGGAAGTGCCATTAAATAATGGGACTTCCTTCTTGAGGAAGACTTCTTTGGTTGTAGGACTCGATACAGACATGAGTATTCTGTACAACATTGACTAAAATTCCGGAAATTATACTGTTTTCAAGAGTGAACATTTTCTGCCTAACTTAGAAGTCTTGATTCAAGTAATTCTTATACTTACTGCCGTAGAAATATTTTATCCACTGTAATGTCAAAATTCCAACAAAGTAAATAATTTTGAGAATGCGCTTTTAGAACAAGTTTATAAATTTTTTATGTTATATACAATTAAAATTTGCATTAACTACCTCTAGTTATTACATACACACTAGACTCGACACCAATTCCCAAAGTGCTTGGCAATGAATTGTTAGGGACACCAGGTCCAGTTTACCCAACCCAGAACATTTTCTTTAAAAAATCCAAACGCTACGATAGCACCACCCAGTCGAAACTGGTACGCTTAAAGGTATGGATATCAATTTGTTCCTTTTGTTAACAACACTGCAATTGAGCAGCTCGTAAACATCTACTGCATATGTCAGAATAATGTTTAATTAACATTTAACATGCGTTAAATGTCGTTTATGTTGCCAAATTTTTGAAACCTTTGGTGGCGTTCATACCCCATGGTATGTAAATAAATTCCGCGCGTGATGGATATATTATTATTTCACGTGAAGCAATTATTTCCTTATTAGGTTATATGAAATATTACTTTTATTACATGAACGAGCACAGACAAACATATGTAAATAAGAAGTGTTGTGTGTATTAATCTCTTGAAACCTATCAATTGATTCATAAGCCTTTTCCTTTTTGTGGTTATAAATAATGGTTGGAAACCCAAACCCTAACGGTTTGGTAAGGAGCAGTTATAGAGGGATATATACAAAAGGATACCAGATGTATTTTACAGTCCCCCACACTTTTTTAAAAATTAATTTAGCTTCTTCTTCAAGAGTTAAACTATCGAATAACCATCTAGTAATATTAATAATGGTAATAGTAACTCACATACATAATTCACTGTAGATAAGGTTCTTTTTCGTGTTAATGTGTAATGGAAATAATAAAAAAAGCTGACAAAATCAACATAAACAGTAAAACGGTACATAATGTTCCTTTAATTATTTAGATTCCTTCAGTCGGAATCCAATTTGGTACCAATAACACCACATTAAATACGAATTCCGAAAGCCCCGCAGTCACTTTCCTGGATCACGTTTCTTCTCAGTAGTACTGTATGCAAAACTTAAGCGTCATACGTTTTAATAATTACACTGTAACTGCATTAAACATACCCAATATCTTTAAAGATTACATTAAAACTGAATTCACAAAATTCCTCCATTAACACAAGATTAGTGCACGTTTCCTTCTTGGGCATCAAGCGAAATTTTGTGTACGGATTTTGTTTTTTTTTTGCCGGGAAATGCTGGCTGATTGTAATATACTGCTGTATTTAAAAAATGCCACTACTGCAGGGATTAAAGATAGTAACGACGTATACGTTGCATTTTTGCAATTTCAGCAGTAATAAACGATTTTTACTAATTGCGAGATTACTTCTGACACTACTGTTGATAAAAATCTAAAAGGAACAAAGTAATTTTGTATATATATTAGAGACAAGTTTACTGTCTTATCGATCTTTACGTAGCTTATGCGTATAAAATTAACTTTATTTGTAGAGAAGCAAATAGATAATCTTAATGCCGAAGCAATAAAACAGTGAAATAAGTTAGTGTATGAGACGCAAGGTAACGAAATAGTTAAAGAATCTCTTAAGAGTGCCTACAATTAACGGTGTTATTTTAGGCATCCTTCATCTTTGTTTTCTACAGCTAGAGCTACTTTAACTTAATGTTAATTTACGAGACGCCAGTACATAAAATTATAAAACCGCAGGGGATAAAGGGTTGAACAGATAGGAAGGGTGCTTTAATTAGAAAAACGGTTTTTTAGTGTCGCTACTATAATTTTATAATCGTGATAATACGTTCCTTTCATTCATAGAAGTTTTAGTACCCACAGGCAGTGATTTCCTCTTCTTTCGAAGATGCTGCTTGTTTATCTTTAATATTACCACTATATTTATTGAATTCATTATGTGCTTTGTTTGATAGCCAGCACATTGACCTGAATTAATATAAATGGCGGATTTCTAGAAATAAATTTGCAAAAAGTTTAAGCGAACATATTAAATAAATTCAGATAATGAGTTTCTATAAAGGGGTAGAGAGTAAAACAGTTGGAGTACTAGAGACAGCGTTGTATACTCTTCGCTATTTGCTGAGGTGGAGCTACCATAATGTCGGTTTTCCAAATAACCATAAGTTTGCGACAAACACTCGTACACAAAACAGTTACCTAATGGAAATATACATAAACAATGGCTTTCTCTTTATGGTAGAACTTTTTACATCTGCTCCCTTCCCCTTTTTAATATCTCAACCCGTTCAAATACAGTCGAAGTGATCGAAGTTAGAAGTAGACACCTGATAACCGCCAGACGAAGATTGAAATTACTTTAAGTTGCTACTAGAAATGACGAATTTAATCCTTTAATGTGTGAACTCACTTCATTAGGATTTCATATAAATACTTTGTATCCCAACAAAAGCTTAAATTTAAAAAAAAAAATTTCATCTTCAGAAACTAATCAATGCATTAACATCAATTCAAAGTATGAAAGATTATGTGCAAAACAAAATATCTGATAAATGTCCACCGAGGCTCCCTAGGCTCTTCCTGTATATGGTACTTCTTTTTTCAAAATTTTCAATTATCTTTTAAACGTATTCAAGTTATTTTCACCAATAACCGCACGAATATTATTTTTTAATCATCAGTTGCCTGTGGCTCATTTGCATAATACTTGATTTTTAAGTAAACCTCAAAGGAAAAAGTCTAGCGGTGCACGATCTTGAAGGCCAACAAAATTGCACAGCTGGGTGAATTTCCTCCAATAAATTTATAATTTCTCTGACATGTGGCAATTAGCGCCATCTTGTTGGAAGAAACGGTTATAAAGGTCTACATCTTCCAGAAGATGCCATAAGAAGTTAGTCAACATTAGGGTGTCCCCATTGACGAGAGTACAATGGTTACGCTTATTAAGAGTCATTGCGTTTAAAAGTTAAAATATCTGTCCTGAAGATGTACGTGCAATTTAAACGGACGAAACCGAACTCACAGACATTTGTAAGATTTAGTCTTTGTTTGCACATCTGTCTCAAAATACTTAATTCTAAACGATATTAGAAAGACGAGCAACTAAAGAAATTAGTTAGCAGTCCTAACTTTTTTATTTTAAAATCTCTTATTACCTCTTCCTGCAAGCAAAATTTATTTACTAACCAAAAATTCTAAGACAAATCTGTCACCAATAGAGAAAGGATACCAGGAAAGCCTCACAATAAGTGCCCACCAATATATCTTCTTCCCTAAAAGAATACATTCTAAGAATTTCTAATGCTATCCCCGCATACACCCTACAGCTCCATAAATCGTACTTATTAAATTCAGCCTTTCAACAGTTGCTTCTCGGTCCCAGAAAAGAAATTTATAGCTTTTTTATCCGACTCTTCTTCCTCCCACTCAATGCATCTCTAGAGCTCCTCACGCACATTGCAATCTTCTTACTCTATAGCGTGTTTCCTTCTCTTATAATCACTTATCTCCCGGGGATATTTGCATATTTGTTTCTCGAAATCTTGATAGCACCTCTAAATGAATGTCATTTACAAAAACGTATGCATTCCTCCGTGGGAATATTGAGATTTACATGGTCGTCGCTGGAAATATCGCTCGGACCATAGATGTCTTGGGAGTTGATAGTGATTTGCCGGTGCTAAATCACTTTGTCTTGACGGGCAACTATTGTCACGGCATATATTAAAATCAGTTTTAATGTAAGGAACAACATTTTAAAAGTTTACAGGTATCATAACTTATGTCGTTTCTTCAGCGTCTTGTTTTTTGCTACTCGGCATAAATTAACATTTTAGATTACGCATTTGCATCGTGTTGTGGTCAAGAAGGTGTTAATAGATGCTTTTCATTAAACGAAGATAAAATAAATGTCCTGGTCTTTCTCATAAAAGGAAGTGCGGGATACTGACAGGTTTTCTATTAACTTATCACTTTTAAAGAAAACCCTTTTTTTGGTTTAATTATATTGTAATATATTTCCTTGTAGTAATTGACAAGCCTCCTTTAAGTGGAACAGGGTCTTAGTAATTCTTGACTTGCTTATGATGGGGATTTCTTCTCATTTTCTAAGTGTTATATTAATTTCTTTTTCTTTGATCACCCGAGACTAAATTTAGCGAACTCACTAGATGGTTAAGCATTATATGTATAAATGCAATTCAAATGGTGTAGAAACTACAATAAACTTAACATCTCTCTAATGTCACCATAAGCTTCTTTAAATGGTTTCTATTGGCTACGACTTTATACAAAGCCAATATACTAGATTCGAGAAGAAGTTTATTGCAACAAAATATTTTATTTTTTATTTTTTTTATTTAATAATTAGTAAATTGTTAAAAAATAAATAAGTGATAATTTATTTACTCAATGAAATAGTTTCAATTTTGTTTGTGTGGTGACGGCCCAACGAGGTATATAAACTTTTTTAAGCTTGCCATAACCTCAGAAGCATTTTAGTGTGTAAGTTGTGTGTGTAAAGTGTTCCATGGCCTTGTTACTAACATTCACTCGCCGCAAAGGGTGAAGCGCAGTTAATTATACCTCAACTGGTGATTCGGAAGAGTACAGGACCCATCAAGAAAATTTTTTGATCCTAGCAGGACTCGAACACATAGCGCCTAACACTGCCCAGTCAGGCGCAGGCCCTCTTACCACTGGGCCACCGAGCCGTTTCATTAATTTTGATCCATTGATATTTTTCAAATGTGCAAACTTTATTATTAGCATTTTGCGGGGCCTCCTCGTGCTTGCGACACAGCTTCTTCTCGACATACTTTCTATTAGCCTATTAATAAGTTGTTGGGAAATTCTTTTTCATCCTTGCCTCTCCATTTCTGCAAGCTCATCCAGGGCTATGGGAGAACGAGGACAAGATCGCAATTGTCGACCAAGTTTGTCCCAAAGGAAGACTAAATTGAAATTTACAAATTTTTTGTTATCATAATCTAAATATAAATTTTTCAAATTAAACTACAGAATAATAATTTTATCTGTTTAATTTTTTTAATATGTAACAATTTATTAAGAAGCAAGTTATCTGAATATTTTGATGAAGGTAATAAATTTATTGCAGAAGCCTAGATTTGTTTTTGATTTGATTTGAGAATTTTGAGTTGAATTAAAAAAAAATTTAACACGAAAGGCTACCAAGAGAAATCTTCCCGTTGAAAATAAAAATTCGCAACGGCTGACAAATTATGCATTGTGCAAAACGAATCCAAACATCTTTTATTTGAAATTTTTTCTGGAGAAAGGAATCATATTCCACGTATACATTAGACGCACACACTTTAGATTCAATATCTACTTGATTGACTACGTAATCATTTACTTTTAACCATCATTTTCTGCACATGCTTCACAAAAACTTATTTGAAAAGGAGCTGCCAAAGTAGAGATTGAATATTAGTGTAGTCCGTTATGCATATTAAAATTCTTAAAAAAAAGTAGTTTCGAAGCAGAAAGTTAACGAGCTTTACAAGTAGTTAGTCTCCATCACGGAATAAAGGTAACAGTCTACAATTTCGTGTCGAACTAAATCAGAATTTCGTCAATTAGCTCACAAAAATCTACAAAATCATTCCCTTTAAGAACTTTATTGCGTACAAGCATGTTCGTAGATGTCGCCGCCATCTTGGGTGCAGTACCACGTACACCACGTCGCTTATACTAAGGCAACAATTACCAAGACAATTGTTCTGGCAATCAGAGTAGTACACGCTTTGTGATCACGCGGATAGCACTGAATTTGATGTATTAAACTCTAATTAAACCGAAAATTACGTGAAAATGTCGAATTTAGAGGGCAAGAGCTCACCATTCTACGCTGTGTGAATCGCTGTAATAGGGGTTATACATTACAATTAGCAGCTATCCTGTAATTGTGCCTAATAAGATGATAGGTTCATTGTGGCGGCTTCACAAAAGGACCATTTCCCGCAACAACGGCAAGCGCCGTATTGATTATCATCCAGTATAATGAGCGTTGATTGAAACGTATATCTGTGCGAGCCGCATTGTCGTTCGGGAAGATGGTTTTATCGACGGTAGCGCATTCCGCGGCTAACCGATCGGGTTCCAGCGCTTATTGTTTCCTCCAGTTGATGTTTATTGTACGTTGTTTGGTATGACGTTCGGATATGATTAGTAAAACTTGTCTTATTAATAATGAGCTTACCCCATAATAGATTGACGTTCTCTTAGCAGTTTGAGATGTATCGTGATTTTTGTGACTCAATTTCACGTAAACGTAATAATTTCTTCTTTGGTATTTAAATCTAAAGTTATTCGTGCTTCTTCGTTGATCTACGTTACGGTATATAGCTAGCATTGTGCCAAATTACTGGATCGTTTCAGCAATGTTGTGCACCTACCATATCGCTAGATTTAGCTCCCAGCGATAATTTACTATTTCCGAGTATGAGAACATGATTCGGCGGAAAAGGATTTGGCTCAAAGGATGAAGTAATTGTAGAAATTTGCAGGGTTGGAGAAATCCTATATTCTAAATTGGATACAAAAGATAGAAAACGTTGGATTAAGTGAGACCATGTTTAAAAATAAAATGGATTTTACACAGAATTGTATTTATTGAACTCCTCTCGTATACCTCAAACCTGTGAATTTACCTAATTAGGAGCGTAGTCAAAATTTTGCTTACTTAAGAAACAGTACGCTGGAAATTTTTTGTTCGTGAAGATATTTAAAGCATTTTAAATCATGTACAAAATTATTCGGCACAATTCACTATTCGCGATCACGTAATAACAATGGTCTGGAAATTGTGGAACATGGGGCTCCCCTGGGTGTGCGTGTCAACCGGCAGGACTACAGTAGTTTTAGCGAGTAAAAATATTATATTAAAACTAACGGAGTCTAAAATCTGTTACAACAACCTGTAAAGTAGTTTTTATTACTTACGCTCAAAGTTAACAAATCCCTTCGACAGGAATATTTGAGAAGTTTTACTAAATGGTTGTCTATGCTGGAACTAAGAAGACAGTACACGACCTAAGTTGTCAGATAATAATTAGATGATTTATATTTATAGTTTATTTTGTTATTTATCAAAGATAAAGTCACTTTTACGTAGCCCTCACTTTTACGTAGAAAACTGTGCTGTATTGCAAATTTTGGCATTTAATAATAATACTGTATCATTAAGAGTTCTAATAATATTTCTCCAAGGTCTAAAATCAAACATATCTAAACGTTGTACCATTGCCTCCAAGAATAAAATCGTTGTTTGGTACCATATCTAGGACCAAAATATCTGTTAATAAGGTGTTGGTTTGGTGTGGTTTAGGCAAAAAGAAATATATATATTTACCGGTCTTAATAACTCGAGGTCCAAAGGTATTCTCAGATTCCTTTAATACCAAAAATAATTGAGAAAGTGAGTTTTCAACGACTATCTGACCCTTAACTGCTAAAGTACGGCCAGAGTGTATTTCTAGATTAAACCCATTCTCATCGGCGTTGTATACGGTGTTTCTGTTAATACTAGTGATATGATGTTTAACTTCCTTATATTTAAGGAAATAAGTAGTAAACAAACGTGCTGGTGGCTAAGTATGCCCGAGATATCCAAGTAGTCCTGCTTTACGGTACTTTATATTATCTTCTAAAAAGATGTGTATCTATTACAGTTTAAGCGGCTTGCACCCCAAAAACGGGGGACTCAGCCGTGATAAAAAATTGTGTCGTTCTTATCTCAAGGTACTCTTTCGGCCTCTACAGATTCACCTGAATCTGAATTTTCGGGTTAGCGATGTTTCTGTGTCTTGCAGGAAACAAACTGCCGCTATTTATCGAGGTTGTTAAACATTATCAATTCAAGTAACTGTTTCTTTTTCCCAAAAATGTCCGAGAGGATTTAATTTTAGACACTATTGCGAATTATTGCAATTATTCCAACGTATATAAGAAAGAAGGTCTTGTATTTTGTTTAAAATCGACGTCTTACATTGGCTATTCACGAAACGTTAAGCGGTTGTTTTAAAAGTATGTTGGGATGAAATTTATCTCCGTAGGATCGGCGCAACTCAGACTGGCATCAATGTAAGCTCGCTGTGTAATCTGTTAAGGAACGTACACCTTTTCATCCGGAATTGCCTTTTTATGCAAAAATGCACGCCATAAATCAACGATTACCCCCTCACAAGGATACAAAAATTTATTTCAGTTTTATTTAATTTGGGCATCTACTGTAACGCGGTACGGCGTTTGATTTAATGCGCTATAAATCCAATACTTAATATACATATTTATTAAGTTTTAACGCCGGTGATATCAGCCGTATACGTTTGTTTTTTCACCGGCGCTACGTAAAACCCTATTTAACAATTCTGTAATTTACATTTTAAATTTAATAAATCCCAGTCGGATGCGGCTTACTTTCTAACCCCCCTTTGTTAGATCACTCTGCTCCGAAAGCAGAGCAAATAAATATTTACCCTTTTAGTTCAACAGCTACTATACCTTACCTGTTCTTGTTCTTTTTTTTTGATTGGGATGTTTACGTAAACGAACAAAAAAAAAGGAGAGAAGCTTCAAAGGATCGTAAATAAAGAATGCTTCCCATCTCCTTGTTTCTTTTTTCTTTTGTACTTTGCATAGGAAGTGATAATCCTTTATTTACTGGTGCATAATAAGTATGGCGCGCCTTAAGTGTTCACGCAAACCTGTAGCCTTCAAAGAAGAGCGTTTTTAGATAAACGAAGTGTTCTGCGTTAAGTGTGAGTGATTATTATTACATAGGAGGTTAAGATAATTTTATCGCTTTTAAGTGCGTAAGTACGGTACTGTAATATACAGCATTCTGCAAAACAAAATCAGTCAATAGGAACACTCCACAAGCTCTGTTTGTTTATGTCATTTCGAATTTTTCATATTCTATATTTTATGTCCAAAATAATACAATGGTTGTCTCTTTAGTTTTGTCTATACCTACAGCAGCAAATAGTAGATTGACTCAAAGTGCTTTATTGCCTTTTATAATATTCTCCGTAAAAATCGATACAACTTTTGTTCTTTCAAACCAACTGTTAAAGCAGTTATAGCAGCTGAAACACTCAAAATTACCATTCTAAGGCTTCGATTGCTTCTTCCGGCGGTGGGAACCGCTGACCACGTAACTGGTTCTAGGGAACGTAAAGAATCACTGGGACGAAGGTCAGAACTGTGCAAAGGATGACCCAATAGCTCGATGTTTTGCTGCTCTAAAACTCAATCCTGCTTTGAGCTCTATGTGCACACGCATTATCGTGATGCACGGTTCGTCGTTGTGGGCTGGTTTTTTGGAACGCGGCAATCACTTCTGGCAAGCAAACGGTTACATATCAATCGGGCTTAACTATGCTTCGATTTTCTAAAGCAATTGTAGCAACATGACTTGCAAGTGAGACAAAATGATCATTTTCTTTGGCATACTTCGGAAACGGATAACTTTTGCTTTTTCGTCACTGATTGGCATTTGGTTTCGGATCCATAATCGGCGTCGCCCACGATGTTATTGATTATTTTGAGCTTCCACCTTCCAACAGCGGCGTTCTTTTGAGTAACTGCTATCTTTAGTAGCCCTATCATGTATTAAATTTTGAATTGCAATTAAATAGATATTGAAATTTATTTTCACAGGCGATGTTTCATTGGTGGCGTCATTTACGCAGCTATATTGAAACTAAAAAGACAATCCGCAAGCTCAAGCGAATGTTTGAACTGCGTAGTAACATCAGCATTAAGCTGACCAATAAGGTTGAACTTGCTATTGGGTTACGACACAACCCAATCATTGGTTTCTGGCGAGGCTGCCTCACGACGCAGCCTTGCTTTCATTAAAGCACTAAAGAGGGTCCTGAGGTTATGTCAAGCTTTAAAAGCTTATACACCCAGTTGGGCGGTCACCATACTAAAAAAATATATGTATAGAAAAAGTATACGGCTTATTGTTAGCTGTGGCAATCTTGTTAGTCAAGTATGACTAATTGTGTCAGTTTCATGTGGATAATACTGTATACACCACTTGGGCTTAAAAAAATACAGCTACACTTCTGCTGAAATGTAGCTGTATTTAGCTATCATCATAAATTTATCTCATGGATAAGACGCGAAGGCACGCGATAATATAGGTAGGTTACCGTACTTAAGGAACAATTTTTAAGTTGTCTGTAAAGCATACTTAAAATGTGGATATGTATGAGCCTTAAATAAGCTATCAATTATTTTAACATAAAAGAAATTGATGACTTTAGCTTATGACACTATTGTTTAGATTACCAAAGTTGAGCAAAATAAGGATGCATTATCAATGATCATCTCTACTTTCAATATTTAAGATGTTATTCTAAACATTGCACGTGCTATGAATGTAATTGTTGAAATTTGAGGCAAACCAAAAATATTATACAATATCTATAAACATTATGGCACCTAATACTTTTAAATCAACTCAGTTTTCAATACTAAATAAGCGCGGCTAGAATTCGTGAGTAAATACTTAGATATGCAGACACTAAGAAGGCGGAAATGAGAAATAGGAACCAAATGGAATTCCCGGTCGTATGCAAATATTTAAGATCTATAAATAGCGCTACCAGGTTACTAGGTTGGAGTGGATACAACAAATGGCCACGCATTAATTCAATAGACGAAATAAGCTACATAAGAGGGATGAGAAAAAAAAAGTAAAATAATAATAATAAGCACATTTATTTTTACAATGTATTACACAATGCGCACACATGGTACACAACACGAAGAAATGGGCCAACCAAAAAAGCCACATATAAACTAGTTAACGCAGTCGTTTAAATTGTAACCTTAGTACGTTTTTTAATTGTCGTCGATTGAAAAGTCGCGTGCACAAGCCCATACAATAATAAAAAATTGTGCGCTATTGAATTTAATTTTTTAATGAAATGAACGAAAAATGTTCATGAGGACAATTAGTTAATTTTACTTATGCTTTCTGTTTTTATTTACTGATATTATAGTTGCCACAAGGAAATAACTTTAACTGAGATTTCTACGTTTGTCCTCAGATTAGTGTTATTTAGTTCTTACAAGAACATGGGTATATTCCAGTACTGTTCGCAGTTTCCTTTTCAACTATTTTGTTCAGTTCGTTAATTTTTATTATTTAACGACAATATTCATTATATATTTGCAGAATTTGAATTTTGCTTAGATAATCTATATTACTGACTTTTTATAAAAAGAAGATTTTATTAACATTACTTTGTGGGGGATAATCAACGTCCCTTCCATACATTTGTTCATTTTAGAAAGCCCAGATTATCGCATGTTTAGCATTTACATGTACAATACTAATTGTAAGAATGCCATAGTCTGGGCTTCCTAAAAAAAAAACAAGACGTGCGGAAATAATCTTCCTAAAAAGGTTTCTCTTTCGCACCAGAGTAGTCACCTTCGCCGCTACGTAGTAATTCTAATAAAATAATAAACGTAATTGTACTTATTACTACAGTTCAATAATTGCGCTTTAATCTAGAGGCATACAACAGTTGTTACAGCTCTGCATTTAAGCCAATAAACGTATAAAATTGAAATGTTTATTTCCTAGATACCCACCGAATACCTTCTTGAAGGATTTCTTTAACTAAGTCACTTTGCCTGTCGTAACGCGATAAAATGTCTTCACCTGCAAAAGGTCCGGACTATTTAATTCAAAACGTTCGTAGGGAGCGCAAGACCGGCACTGATTATCACTTAAGGTCGAAACTGTTGATTGAGCCACAGTAAAATGTAGTTTGAGCTACTTTACCTCACAGAAACAAATAAGAATACGTACCGGCGAATAAATTTCAGCAATTAGAGTTAAAATATCTTTTGTAGATATATATTTATATATTCAACCCCGTTCTAAATTTTCAGTTATTTTAATGCTGCGTCGTCCAGTTGCTGCAATGGCTCATCATGTATTTGATTTTCTAAAAGACGTTTAATTCAACAAGTAATTCTAACTAATTATCGCGTTTTTGCACGACTCAGCGGTTTGGCAAAGCCGATTTATTCTTTCAAAAAAAATAAAAATAAAATTTGACGTATACAAGCGTGTATAGTAGAAAATTATCAGTTCGTGTTTTTAACTGTGGCTTTATGTAATTGAAAAGATGTGCGAAACCGTAAGAGAAGAATAAGAAAATTATATGGCTCCAAACATATTAGGACTAACCTATTTTTAAAATATGAATTCGTATGAGACGTTACGTAAGCAAAGACAAAGTAGAGGGACTTGTTCTTTAGATATTTCTTTGCGATAAAACATTAAATCTAACAAAAATAACCATTCCATCCAAAAATCTGGCTTTTCAGTAGAAGTAAATGTTTCTTTAAGTGGAAGAACTTTCATTTAAAAAAAATGGGGATTTTGCTTTCAATCTACAAGTTTCTTGAATTAATAATTTCCTTCAAAGAAAGCAGTTGCATTTTTAGTTAAAGGAGTAATCGAAAAGAAAGATTTCTTTCATTACAAATGCCTGTTCTTTCGAGTGTAAAAAATTCGATTATCTATTAGAACATATCACTATAAGGATATTAATTCTTACTGTTCAGTAATCATATTCCAACTATAAACATTTGTAATAATTTAGTAAGGTCATATGTTGCAGACTCATTTTATTATTATTAAAAATGGAAAATATGACTGGTGGTCTTCCTTTTATAACTTTTATGTAAGATCAAAGCCGTTGACAGATATAAGCGCCCGATCGCCGCCTGGCGTAAAGGCTGTAAATTAACGGGAAAGCATTTACATCATGCAAAGTTTCCTGACTACTTACGCGAAAACATTATAGTATACCATATACGCTGTGAATTTTATGGTTGTAATAAGGACGTTACGAATTTCAACAAATTTTCTTAATTTATTCCGTTGTAAACGCGGTAATAGCCGCCCGGTAATAGTCTCACATTTTTCGGTGCGGTACAAACGTGCCATATTAACCGTTCATCGTTGGAAACGAGCGTTACAACCGGTGGAGTCTTTTAATAAAAAGGATGGAGTGGAAGAAGAAAAAGCGTAGTTAAACGCTTCCGTATATAAGTTTGATTTTTATCAGCGCCTCTACTTTACAACTACTCGCCGTATAACGTCGATTTCACCATCTTAAAGTTACACGTATGACACTTTAGATTTTAGATTTGAACAACACCAATCTACATATGGAAAAAAGATGAGAATCGCTCCTTTCTTCTTTTGGAAGTTCGGTATTATTCCGGCATTCTTCTGTGCGCTCCTTCAGCATCGCCCACTTAAAAAATTACCCTACATTGACGTATACTGCTACTCCTTTTTTATTGGTCGGCGGCACTTTCGATACCCCGAACATTTCTCGCCACAAAAAGAGCAAATAATCCTTTAACAATCCACCGTGTATATGTTTCAATTAGAATACTTGACGAGGTCGTTAATTTTTTTAAATCGCTCCAAATTTAATCTGTCGGACGAACTTAACCCGAACCAATAAAGAGCAATTGACAATTAGGTGGTGGAGACAAAAAGGCGAACAAAAAAGCACCACTACAAATAATCGTACGCTTTGAGCGGGGCCGCTTTTAGTGATAAAAATCCTCTCTCGGCCCTCGCCCTAATTTGGAAATACCGTGAGTGCCACCGGACATTCCGAAAATTTCTACCGGTATGGACGTTTGGACGTAAATAACGCTTCAGCGTGCCTAAATGCCTCTCTAGGCCTAATTAGAGATGATCTCCTGCCGCTTAATTAACAATGCAAGCGCTGAGCTTCACATTCATGCTTATGTGTATTTATGAATAACAATTTTTTTATATTGACTCTTAGTACATATATGTAAATGTAAGGTGAAAAGAATTCTCGATGCTTCAGAAAGAATTTCTTTGAAATTTGAGACGACTTGGCTTCTAGTTATTTAAAAATAAACCCCGCGTAGTAAATGTGGCACCAATTACAAAAACTAAGTTATGAAAGATGTCGATACTTTGCTGTAAATTACCGCTTCTACACAAAAACCACACAGCGTTCTCTGAATTATCATTTACTTACAAATATAAATCTTATTCCGTACCTCTTGTTCTTGCTTGAAGATATCAAACAAGTCACTTGATATGTTGTGTCTGTGGTTGGCCAACAGAGGGTAACGGTAGAAGAAGCAGCGAAGTGATCAGTAAAAGATTATTTGCAAAACCTTTCCTAATTCTTTAAAGGAAACAGTTTCTGGAACAGCATCTGAATTTCTGAAAGCAGCAAGTGGTAAACGTACAAAATTTATTATTTCTGCATTGTGAAAGAAAATGTTAGTTTTTCAAATGTTCATTCGCAGTTTAATTTGAAAATGTAGCATCTTTTAGCTCATGTAAAAATGTTGTTTATAGCCTTTCAATCTGCACAAGTTAGGTGACTTATGGAGGCGTATGCATTTCCATGAACAGTTTTTGCTGGGCTTGTTTGAATGATTCTTCAATACAGTGTATATAGTCAATGCGAATTTATAGAAATTTAGTTGTGCAATAGTTCTCAAAAAAGAAATACTTATCCACTTCTAAGTTGCTTTAGATAAATATTCCGTACCTAGATGTGACCTTAACCTACACAAACAATTACTGCTTGGCCGCAATTTTAGAACATTGTGTTTTGTGCTAGCACCGTTCTCGAAATATCAGAGAGAATCAGGGGCTGGTACGGACCGTTACTTAATAGCACTCGCATTAATTTTTCGATTTTTCAAAATTTTGTGTTCGTGCCGTTCAGCACAAAACGAACACAAAACGTGGACGTTTTCGAATTTAAAAGAATCAAAAGTGCGGGAGCCAATTGCACGGACCAACTAAGAACATTTTACGATCCGTTTAAATTAATAATTAAATCATTAAGAATTGATAATCCAAATTTAATAAAGGGTATTACAGCAGTATTTTCAAATATTGCTCGCTGCACATATTTTAATATACATTATCATTCTAGTAGTTCAGATATGAAAAATAAAAATTAATTGAATGTATTATATGAGTGAGTTCCGTTAAGTTCCAGTAGGTTCGAGTCCAAGTTGTAAAATTGAGTGTAACTTATTTATTTAACAGGTGCAAAAAAAGCATAATGTTACTCAGATGATTTGTACCACTGACGGTAGCACTGGTGCTAACGTCATCTTTACGAATAGTGGCATTCATAATCGTTCATATAACAATATAATTTGAGATATTCAGCTAATTTTTACCACTTGATCTTTCAAACTCAAATGTACAAAGTTGTGCTTTTAAAAAGGGAGATATCTGATCGAAAACGACAAATTCCTCACCATTTATTCTCATGTTCTCATGAAATTAGGACATAAGTAAGAATTAAATATCAACGTACACATGTAAGTTCCATGAGAACATGATATTACAGCTTATAATCATCTATCGACTTGTGTGGTGGCCATCCCTGGAACTCGTATGTATATCACACAGTTTTAAATTAGAATTAAACTAGTTAAAGAGATGACTTTAAGTAGCGGACCGCCCATGGTGTCTCTTAATTTCGTTATCTAGTTGGCGATGGTCGTTACAAGAGGGTAAGTCGGTAGCCGGTAGCGATAAGTAATCGTCGTCGGTGATTTCACTGAAATGCACTAAATTTTTAAAGAAAAATGTAGCGCGGCACACTTTTCTTGGTTTGTTTAGCATATCTTGAAAATAAATTAATGTCTCGTACAAAATGTTAGATAGTAAAAATAGTAAAAAAAAATGTACAGGGAAGATAAGCTTCAAACTCGTATCTGTCCCTTAATATCACGTGGGCTATAAACTGGTGAACATTATTTCTACAAACATTCCTCTATTATATTTGGGAAACTAATACATATACCAAGTGCAATTAAATAGAGCTTTTGACAAAAGAAAGGATTTGTTCAAATGTCTTCTATTCTATCATCTAATTCATTTAAATTATAATTTGGTATACACCTTTTGTTGTCTGTTGTTTATCTAGTTGTCATATTAGTTTTTGCATGTTAAAGCAGATTATAGTTCCCCCTTTTTTAGAAATAGTAAGTCTAACATGTTCTCATTTTGTTGGTTATTATGTTTTTAACTGGAATAGTACCACGTTCTAGAGTTCGGGGACTTAGTAAACGATCGAGTTCTGCGAAAGTATTACGCTATAATACGGTAGTGTTAAATACTTGCGTAACCACGTCATGGAACTATGTCCGCTTAGTTTGAATTTTACCCGTGGTGTACATAAGCAAGCGATTTAGACATAGCGAATACTTAAAGCTCACGTAGTAATTTTTGACGGCTTTTGGGGAGAATTATTTCAACAACAATGCATAGCCAACTTGATTTCTGTGTTTGGCAATGAAGCACCACGTCAGTCGATAATTCCTTCCTGATATTACGAATTCCAATGTGGACGTGCTAATGTTAACGGCGATCCCAGGAAAGGACCAGCAAAGACAGCAGTCACTCAAAAGGACATCGCTCCTGTGGGCCAAATAAGGAAGGAAAGTCGAGGTGTGACATATTCCGATGCTAAAACAACCCTAGGTATTTCAAAAATCAATCCAAAAAATTCTACACAATGAATTGCCTTTGGGAGAGTTAGTTTCCCGTTGGGGAACTGAAGAACAAAAGATAGGTCTCATTAATTGGTCTCGAAACATTTTAAGCCGGTTCAAAAACGGGAGCTTAAAAAATATTTATAGTATTGTCAAACGGTGGCAACATTTATCTCACTTTCGTGTTATCTTGTTAGAATTCCTTCGGATTTAGGTGCTCTGAAAAACTAACACACAACGACGAATCATCCTTCATCACGATGATGCGAGTTCACATGGGTCTTAAAAGACAATTGAACTTTTAGAACCGCAAAACATCCTTTTTTACGTTCCGTAGAATTAAGAATGAGTTGTATAGTCAACAGTTCCAGTCGCCCAAAGAAGCAGTCAGTGGCCTTAAAATGGCAATTTTGACTAATCCAACTGGTGACTCATAACTGCTTCAGCATTTGCTGTTGAAAAAATTAAAATGTTTATTTATTATTTTGCCTATTGTGCATATATTCTAAGAGATATTTTATTATTTGTAACTTACTTTACTAAGCACTGATTTCACTTACATACATCTCTTTTATTATTGCTACTTAAAATTAGTTTATTTTAACTAAAAAAATAACCTTCTGAAACTACGTTTAGGCAAAATATTTAATTTCTCGGACTTCTAACTTATTTCAAATTGCTTCTCGCGAGCTGTATATCGTAAATTCTACACATTCTTCGGCCGCACTGTGTACATTCTTAATTCATAAACAATTTTGCGCACTCCGCTGTACCATAACGTTACTAATCGAAAGAAATTTGGAACCTACCAATTTTCCAAATCGACAAACGATTTCATCCTGCCAACCGTCGCGCAGGATTTGTAGTTGCTGATGGAGGAAGCGCGTAAGCATAAAAAACGATTCAATAGCGTAAATGCGGAGGTACGAAGGACACATCGTCGCGTGTTTCACCGGCAAACACGTGTGTATTTTCACGGGTTCGTCTTTTTTCGCTTACAGCGATTACGCGCGTAATTACAAATTCCGAATCGACCTTAGTATTTCCGGAGACCGTGAAAAACGTTACGCCAATCGACCACAAAGAGCACGCTGTTTTGCGCCGCTTAAATTACTCCTTACTATACGATTATACTTATTGGGCAAGTGCGCGTATTATTAGGTAGATAAGTACAGACTCGAGCTGCCATAAAACCGTGGATTTAAACTGTATACGTCTGCAAGTGTACACTACCAATGAAGCAAACAATAAACGTAATGCGTTGAACAAGAAATCTGTTAATTAGAAGAAAGCTGAAAGAATTTCAAACATAAAATATGACAACCAGATATATTTTAATGGCATGTTATGTTAATGCCATTTGAGCATTATTAAGCAGAGTCATATATTAATTACAGCATTAGACAAGAACGTAGGAAAACAGTTGTTGAGATTTCAAAGCAAGTATACAGATGTAAGTAAAGAAGATACGAATTGCAGCAGTATTTTAGGTACAGAGAAAAATACAATGATGGAAGCTGGTTAGGTAGGAGTGGCTGCTTTCCATACGCCAATGACGTGTTACTGAATAGAATGGCAAACGATTGGACTTCAACTAAGCTTCGAGAAAACCAAATTCATTGTGCTTAGGAACAGCAAAGGACGAAATAGAAAATAATTACCTACATATAAAGGCCTAAAACCGACAGAAATACCGAGGAAGATAAAAATAAGAATAGGATCAGCTCTACCCTACGGATCGGAGGCGTGGATCCTTAATCCGAAAAACCAGGAAGAAATACGGAGCTTGGCTGAGAGAGAAGAATGATGATGGAACTGTACGAAATATTTGGGGACAAAGCAATCGGGCAAATTGTGAAAGCAGAAAGAATACAATGGTTGGAACACTTCGCAAAGACGGAGACTAATAGGAAAGTAAAAGATTTAGCTTCCTTCCTTCCTTCAAAAAAGAAAATGCGATAGACCGAGGACAAGATGGAGTAAAGCAATAGACGAAGATTTGAAAGATAAGAAGAAGAAGAACGTAGGAAGGAATGGAAGAAAAATCACGTAGCTTTAGGCCTGTTATATATTGGACTCAAACGCATAGCGTATAACTATGCCCAATCAGACGCGGAGCCTCTTACCACTAGACCACCGAATGGTAATAAGCAGCTTAAAAATAAAAAAGGTGGTAGATACAGATTTGCGCTTTTTATAGACAAATTATTTGTCTTATTTGTCCCTTCGCAAGCTCGCTATAGCAGTTTTACAATTATAGGTTTCTCGTGATACATCGTTTTACCAATAGCAACACAATTGCAGAAATAGATATTTTGAATAACACGAGTAATTGTATCTATTTTGCAAAACCTTAAAAAAGTATCTAAATCGACAGACAGAAAATATAATTTTTGACTACATTTTCTAGAAAGATTATAGTCTGCACCATTAAAGATACTTGTTTCAATTAAGATATTCATTAAAGTAATAAAGCACATTTCTGGTTGACTTTCAAACCGGAGAAGAAGCTTGCATTGAACAAATTGTAGGCAATGTCAAGTTTCTTCTATATTATGAATATCTTTTACAACCAGCTAATGATCCTCAAAATATAATTCTTTGTCGCAACCCAGACTCAACGTCTGAGAAATAAAATATTCTCAAAGACGACATATTCATATAACATTACGAAGATTAGAACTATCGTATCAAACGGAGCATAATTTGCTTTCCACAACATTACAATTGTTCTCAAATTTCACATTCGAGTCCGCATGAGCCCCAAAAATGTTATATAAACAGATTTTCTATTGCAAACTAAGTGAATACTACTATACGTCGGTACCATTTGAAAGCGATCCATTTTGGATCGTCTGATATTATACATTTTAAATTGTATCGGTTTGATTGCTAATATGTATATCGATTCCGCCCAATTCCATTCTACAAAAGGAATTTGTAACCTGTAATGTGCAAATTTAAAACCTGGTGGATAACTTCCACGTATTGAACTTTTAAAATATCCATGAATAAATCTATTTAGCACGTTTTTGTTTTGTTGTAGACGTTCCAAAGAAAAATCATTGTTTATGCGAGCATTACGTAGTAAAATTTAAGATATATGTAAATTTATTACGAAGTGTTATAAGTGTATAAACGTTCACACAAGCATGTGTCGTCGTTACAGAGCCGCTCAACATTTCGCACTCTTCACAAAATGGCGTGTAAACAATCTATTAAGGTTAATTCATGTACGCGCGCGGTGTTCCGAGAAAAGCGGACTTTATATCGCAAAAACGCCGTCCTTCTGTGGACGGATACCTACAGAGAATGGCGAAATTGGACGCAGACGAAGTGAAATAAATTGCGGTTCGAATGATTGTACGTTTCAACTCCTTACACAAATTAATTCCGAGAAGAATTCTGTAGGAATAACTCGCTGTACTCGTAGTATACGTAAATACGTAACACATCAACTGGAAGCGGTTGTATCGGTGGCATAAATTAAAATATCACTTACATCTGGGCGCATACAATACTTATAACTTATAATAATTTATAACTCTAGTCAGGCTGGCGTTATAAATTGAATAAGAAATCAATTTAAATGATTAAGTGGGAGACATGTAAAAACCAATACAGGCAATATTTGTGTATATTGGAGCGTGACTTACAAGGTCAGAAGCGTTAACGTAAAGGCGGTACTCTGCGGCAGTAAAGTACTGAATCAGTAGTAGAATGATCTGGATAGGATACTACGAATTGCTTCTAATATGGTTATTTATTGACTTGTGTCATGAATACTGCCCAACGCAGATAATCTGAGAATGTTGCTTCTCGGAAGCGGTTGTAGATAAAGATTTATTGGTGAACCTACCATTTAGGTAAACTTCTTTTAATTATACTATGTTCTAAGGCACTGCAGGAACAATGTTTACAGCAATGTGTGATGGTCGGTAACTATTTCAGAATCTTCTCTTGTATGTTGTCCAGTTGGTGTACTGTATTGTTTTATTCAGCAAACATATCCCTAGCCAACCGTAATCGCTGGGAGACAAGAATGTTCATTCACTTAAAACATTACTAATAAGTTCACTGATAGTCGACGAGTCATGTTGAGTTAGTTGGATAACGTGCACATTTCAAGGTTGCAAATAGTCAACGATGATACTTAGCCGTGACGCTATATGGTAAGCTGTAGTTTGAAATAATTTACAACGTCCTAATTGTATGTGTACACCTGAAAAATTGATATTGAAATTGACAGTTCACAGCTACTTTGGTTTTCTCGATGACGTGCTTATGTAATGGAAAATTATTTAAGTTGCTTCATTTATTGAGTATGTAGAAAAAGTGCTACCGCTTGCATTACAGTAGTGGAATAAAAGAAACACTTTGAATTTTGATTTGTTATAAAAAAAATTAAAACAATACAGTAAAAGTATGAATAGATAAAGTATATTCAGTCTAACAAGTACATATAATTAAATTAACAAATTTAAGCATACTTCCTTATAATTTCTTGTCAAGAGTGTGTCCGTTACTGTCCAAACACACCTGAATCTTCCGCTTTTAATTTTCAAATACATATGCAGCCAATCTTTTCTGATCACACCGTATATCTATATAAATTAAATCGAATTATGTCATTTCATTTTAAGAACAATAAATGCTTTTAAAATACAAAGCCTATTGTAAGCTCTTATAGAAAAAATGATAAATGGTATCGATAACAAATGAGCGATGGCACGCTAAGACAATCACGATTACTTAGCGCTAGCTCTTCTAGAAACTGATGGTATTTTGAAGTGAGCTGCACTCAAAACTAGCATGATTTGTGAATTTAGTCGTAAATTTTACTAAATAAAATAAGAAAAGCATTTTAAAATAACACAGCAAAATATTAATAGAAAAAATACATTGTGTGTAACAAGTACATATGATTAAATGAACAGATTTACGCACTTTTAAAGCTAGCGTAGTTACTTAAAAGAACGTGGCGTGATTAAATAAAGAGGGCCCATGATAAAGTTTTTGCTGTAATTTATTTACTGTTCGCAAGCCTGTTTTTTGTAATGTATTTATTTATATTGCCGAACGAATGTCAGGTTGATGTCCCCGAATTCAACAAATCTACCAAAAAGAAGACAAGCTATACATCCCATCCTTTGAATGTCCCAATTATGCCCCCATTACCGGTTATTGGTGTAACGAAAAAATCTTTGGTGTGTAACTTCAAATGTATTTTAAAAATATTTTTGACTGGAAGTGAAATTTAAAAAAATAATATCACTAATCTATATATTGCGGGGATAAACATTAAATTTAGCAGTAAATTATACTCAAGCTAAGCTTTTATAAAAAAAAAATGTAAATGAAAAGCATCTGTTTAGCCCAGTTATTAAATGTTAAGGGAAATATTTTGAGAGTGCCTGTAAAACATGCTCCTATTAACAATTAGGCCTAGCTTCCTCGGCAATACCTTTTATAATCTGAAACGTGTTGCTGCTCGCCTAGGCTTTCTCTTTTTCTTTGTGTTTACAGTCACTGAGTTCTAAATAGTCAACAATTTTTTGGCTTGGAAAGAATGCTCGTTGTTGCTGTAAGGTGGTATGTTTACTCGTCAAAAGAAAATTAAGAATTACCGTGTAAAAATATTCAAGGATTTCAGATCTTTTACATATTCTCACATCAAGACACCACAGTTTTGCGGAGTAACTTTGGAATTCGTTCAACCTTGATTTTCAAAGAGTAATTGAATATAATCAAGTAACAGCTGAAACAGACATCATAACAATTAAAGGAATACCGTAGATGCCTCTGAAAATTCAGAAATGCCATATTCCTCGAGGAAATCTGAAATCTCAAATATATCAGTTGTTTAGAAATAGTTGTTGGGAGTTTGAGAAGGTTGAGAAGTTCACAATAACCTAAAGGCCATGAATTGATTTCCTTATATATACCCGAGCTACTTTCTGTATTTGTTTAAGCAACTAATTAATAACATTCGTATTAAAAATAAATCCTCTTATTCGCATTAAATTTCGAAAATATATTTTCCTAACCGGAATCATACAGCACTGAATACCATCATACTTCTCGTAAGGACATATTCTGCGCAAGCATAAAGGTAAATACATAAATTTACGGTCGTCTTTGCCCGCCGAAAACTTCCGTTCTTGTACCGATGGCAGCTAACAATGGCGCGACGTCATTATCATAAATCAAGCTCCGAAAACGCCGAACGACTCCGGTCGAACGGTATTGTACTAGTAGCTTAATTATATGGGGCACCGAGCTACGTGAATGACAATGGTATGCTTGAATGGCTAACGCAGAGCACGCGAATTCTGCCATATGCGCGCGTATAGCTACGATGAACTGGAGGAAGTGGGAGGAATGCTGAAAATGAACCGCCGCTTCTTCTATGCGCTGCAGCTCCGTCCCATTGTTACTTACGCCTATTGAGAGAATTTGATATCCGAGCGCTTGCGATCTTAGTGTATGTATGTATATGTCGAAATCCGTTAGGAATTAGTTCAATGGCACAGCGTCGTCTGGTGTTATTACTTTGCGCGCTTCACTAATTTAAGATGTTGATTAATCGGCGTGTTAATTTTCGTTATTCATGCAATTAATGAATTGAAGCAGTCTTCGATAGATATGATTCACATGAGCCTTGTTAAATTTAGGAATCAATTCTAATTTCTACCTTTGAAACCAGGAGAAGAATCAGATGAACTTCATATTTACTTCGCGGTAAAGATTTTTACAATGATAATGTAGTACTTTAAGAATGATGAATACTTTGTTCAACCGGATTCTGTAATTCTCCACAAAATCCCCTCAGTCTCAACAACGTCTTGGCGCATTAATGACAAAATATCTTAAGTTGCTCAAGGTTCTAAGTTCAGATCAAAAGTGAATTTATAACTTTATGAGCGTTTCAATTTAATAGAAAAATCTTGGCAGGAACGACAAATTGGAAATGTTACAGGATAGTGGTAAGTAAAATTCTCTTGTGCCCATTACAAATGCTTATAGCTTTCCTTCGTTATTCTAAAATCAAAGAAACGATCAAAGTTGATGTGGTGGTTAACGTAAATTTCAAATATTGATATTTGTTTTTAGATTTTATTTTAAGAGGATTTCGTGTTTAAATGTTATGTCGTATTCAGTCACCAGTTTATTTGCTTCCACAGACAGAGATATGGTTTCCACATTTTCATATTCTGACCTCCCCGTTTACTTTGATTTTGACGTGTAGATGCAAATGCTAATATATAATATTTAGGAGGAATTTTGACAAAGCTTACTTGTGAAGTAAATTTCCACCAACTCGATCCTATCAAATATTCTTTTTCTAATAGTCTAACTATATTATAGCTAATGCATAAGTCAATGCATGGACAAACTAGTTTACTTGTTCCGCGTAATACGAAGCTCTGCCTGTTTAGTTCAAAAAGCAGCGTCATATGAATAATGTTTCACGACCATATCTACGTTTCGTAACCACCAGAAATGAGATTAAATGCACATTGAAGGCTGATCTATGTATAGTACGTTGTGTGACACTGTAGTATGGCTAGTTTAAGTAATACATACAAAATGGAGTAAAGTATAATAAACTTCTACACACACATCTTAACTATTAGTTATTAGTACACGTTAAAACAAATTTTAGCGCAAGTATTAGCAATAACGATCTAAATATCTCACACGAGCGACGCTCACATAACATTGTATTGTGAACAATCAATTAAGGACACAGGCAATTTCCATGTTCATTACTTAATCAACGCCTCACGAGCAATAATTTAGAAGCGCTCCTCATTATACATCGTAATCTACTAAGTGAATATGAAAAAGAAGTCATACTTCACGCAATGTACCTTATTACAGATCATTAGTCAAAAAACGTTCATTAGTGATCCTTATGCAAGCGTGTGTCTTTGTACTATTGAGCGTGCTAATTGTGAAAAATGATTTTGTCACAATATTTTACTCAGGTCTTCATTACAATCAATACAGCTTTAAGATTGTGATTAATTTTCGGGTTATTTTACATACTAAATCATCTTATGCAAGTTTAATTGAAAATATGCAGATGTCTGTAAGAAATACGCATTTATATTAATTCAGTAGCAAGTACATGAATTTTCTCTTGCCTTTACAAAGGGTAAGATATAAGCTTAATCAGGTAATGGTTCATGTCATGAATGTCTGCAGGTAATACATACTAATTTAAATGAAATTTTGTTCCTTCTGAATTTTATTTATTGCAGTTATCATTGCCACATTATATTGATTGTGATTAACGTTTGTGATAGTATACCATGATAGGCGTAAGTTTCTTATGTACGAGTACCATTTTAGTGATATTGTCAGCTTTCATAATGTAAAGGACGTTATATGCTACTTAATTCAGAACTCAACCGTCTTTGTATTGGGATTTTATTTGCAAATGTTGTTCTATTATAATAATGTTGTATCTTCCCACACGTCATAAAACAAACCCTCGGATACCCTGCAAAATTGCTTAGTCTGTCATTGTAGCCACTTGGCTGTATGTTGTTCATCTCGATAAAGAAGTAGGTAGATAAACAAGTGTATCAGGAATAAGTAGTATTTGCTTTGGCACTAAAAAAGTCTCTTATGTTGCAAACGCTTTTATCCGCTATTACTAATTTCTTAAGCTAGAGAAACAGATGGTTATATACTACTGCTGTTTGGCATAGGCCAATCTTCTAAATTTTTGTTTGCCACGAAGTAATAATAAGCTTTCGCCAACTCCAGAAACCTCTGTATTAGGTATTTCCTTTCGATATTTATGATACGACAAATAACGCACGCGTGTCGAAGAACTGCTTATAGTACGTATACAGTTCAGGATGTAAATGAATGGCAAAGTCAGGATTTGATCTTATTTTAACCGTTTTTTGCCGTTCATATCAAATACGGCTTTCAAACGTGACTTTTACAGGAAGGAGATTCTTTGGGATATCTAAAGGTAATACTATATCGGTGTTTCGAGGCCGGCATAGGGGTTAATACTTCCCATCTATAACTCGCAAACTGCAGAGGCTAGCTTCCAGCTGAGTTCAAAATCTGGGGTGGTTCCCAAAAATAGCTCACTATCCCCAAAGGTAGGTTGTCTGTGTTCCCCATTCAACAGGCTCATATATCGTGCCAACGAATGTCACTAAGCCAATCAAATTGAACCAACTCCTGAATGGCTCCATAGTCAAACTATTCAACTACCTTATTATTATTATTGCCGAAGTGCTGTTTATATATAAAATAGTGGAGTAATTGGTACAATGTGTATTATGTTCGTGTAAAATTCACAGCCATACAAACGTTAATCCTTTCGAATTTTGTAAACAGGATATTGCGATATACAGTGGCTAGGGCTTTGATTAGATCAATGAAAAGACAGGCTGTAGCTTCTTTGCTAATCAGTTAACGCCGATATCTACCGCTTGTTCCAAAATATTTGTTATTATCGCCTTTTCTTTCGTATCCCCAAACCATTTCTTTTTGTGCATTATTGTGTCTGCTGGATGTATATTCTAGTTCTACTTTCAATGAAGTTGGTATTTGATACATCATTGGAAATGCGTGAATGATGTGTAGTCTGATTTTATGACGACCTGCTGCTCTATTTAATACGAAGAGTCTGATTAAAAGAAATAAATATGCCAGCACATTTATGCATAAATTTAAATCGTGCATTCGACTGCGTCGATCTCAATCTTCTATTGACTAAACTAGAGTGGTGGGGTAATTGGTTGAAGCATAATGAATTCAAGTTATTGTTAATATCAGTCTGATCGTAATGTATGTAGATTCCGTAAAATCTTCTAGTTTACCAGTAGAGAAAGGTGTCCCGCAAGGCAGTGTTTCAGGTCATATGCTACTTTCCTTTTTGTTAATGATAAGTGAATATTTACCCAGGTATAATTTGGCAATGTATGCAGACGACAGTGCGGTTGTATTTTATGGTAACATCAGAGTGCGAAAATAATGTTAATGAGTGGTTTCTACCTAACAGATGGCTCCTCAATACTCAGAGAACCAACTATCTTATTTTTCATAATGTTAATAACAAGATATAACACAATACTCATATTTTTAGAGAAAACATCGATAACGTACTTCTGAACTTAAGATTCACTATTGATGACCATTTAAAATGACATCCAACTTAGAATAGACTTAATACTCTCAAGTTCGTAGTTTGAGGCACAGTCTGAGGCAAATCATCACATGTTTTTGAGAAAATTATTACGTTTTACGTGCCATATGTATTGCCATATACGCACGACATGGGAACACGATACCTTTACTTTTGTTTTACTTCTCTACTTAAAAACAATTGTAAGAGTATCGTTTTTGATGTCGAAATTGTTTGTTTTGTATCATTTGTTTACATTGCGACATATCTCATACAACATTGCTTTTTTGTGTAATACGGAATAAGATACGTATTGTTGTTACTTTTGGATCCGTGTCGTTATTTTCTGTACAACCCTCAGAAATAAGAGAGTGGTTAATTCTACAAGACACTTTCCATTGAAACTCACTGCATGGCCACTACTGTACGTCAACGTAAAAGCTCTCATTTGCATATCCAGAGTAATATGAAACCGGTATCGCGTGCAGCTCATCATACGTGAATCAAAATTAACGCCCAACGTGTGTGTTGCAAGGGCTCGCCCTTTGTACGGGAGGTGTGTGTGCACGCGGGCATTGCGAAAAGAACTCATATAACGGAAACTAGGAAGTGGACCGCCTTGAAATTATACACTTTTTTGATTTCATTGAAGTTTATACCAGGATAATACTTTTTCTCCCAGGCGTAATTATTATCGCAGATGTGCAATTTGATATTTTTTCTTCGTTAAATAATAACATCGTTTAGAGTTGCTTAGCGCACTCTTTTACGGTTTGAGTTTTTGTTCTTTAGTTTTAGTTTTAATGGTGCAGTAAATGGATAAAATTTAAAGATGCAATATATGTGTTTGTTGAATCTTTCTTCATTGTTGAAATGGAAGTATTCAATATGACTAAATTGATGTGTATTGTTTACTTTTCTTTTGTTGAGTTGTCTTTTAGGTGGCGATAGGCAATAATGATAGATTAAAAAGAGAAGTATATAGAAAACTGGAGAACAAAAGCCAAAGTTAAAAATGGACCGAAGGGAATAACCAAGCAGTGGGCCTGAAAGGGTTGTTTAAAAATTCAACAATATGATAAAATAAGTAAATGTGTAATGAATGAAAGGATTCATGTAGCGATTTAAACATTTTATTCTGCTTAATTTGTTGGCGATGCGATATACAAATTCCGAACAATTGTAAATATTTATAGCTCTCCAGGCAACAACTTAACTGGCCGAACTGACCCAACTGCTCCTGATCTAGTTTAGGAGATAAGATGCTCTACGTAACCCTATCTTCAGGATTGTCTTCATTTTCTACATCTGGTAAATGTAAAGTAAATATATTATTTTTGGGCTATTTTTTGTAACAGAAGATAAAAGATCATAAGCAACCACTGTAACAACCATCAAAATATAAAACATAAGTACAATAAACAAACTGACATTCCCCTACCTAACAAATTCATTTTACTTAAGTTTGACATAGTCAAACACTTCTAAATGCTTCGTACAACCCAGGAACCCAAACAATTGTAAATCGAGTTATCAACTGAACGCTCCATAAAATTGAATTAACCGGTGGTGGTCCTAAAATTCAAATTTAAGTAATAATGTAAAATACCCGGCGTCAAAGCTCCACATGAGAGTGCAGTTTTAGCATCCATTGTGTTGCACTGCCTCGTATTATCATATTATCTTACGTATCTCGCCATTTGACGACAATGACCGTGACGGATGTGAAACAACAAAAGATTACGCAAAGATTATGTTTGCCGTAGATTAAGCCTACATAGAAAGTACTGTGGTGCACTCAGGTTGCTGGATGCTGGTCGGGATGCTATTATTAATTTCCTACATCCGTTCGTAAACAAGTAGTGTTGGAAATATAAATATAGAGGAGTTTTATTATTTGTGAATAAATGAAAACCGCGTTAATCTCCATCTGTGTGCTAGGGATATTTTAAAAACTTTGGAAATAGATCCTTACTTACAGTCGACATTGTTTATCCCTTTGCCATCAAGTACTTTTTCGCTGTTCAATTGAAACATGTGTGTCAAACCTTTAAAAATCATGTTGTAATTTTGTGAAAAAATTTTTCATGTACCGCCAAGCCTTTTTAATTGTAAATAAATTATTTATCCGTTTTTTATAGTTAATTGTAAGCAGTGCGTGATTTTTATTTATAGTGCGAAATGAAAATACATAATGCAAACGGAGAAAAAATTAAGATGCGGCGTTTGGAGGCCCACTGCTAAAAGGATCAAGTGAAACGTGCTGCCGATTGATAAAAAACGCCGAGAAATATCACGTGCTATGCGGAATGAAATGAAGCCACTGAAACGTCTTCACTTTATTATACGAGGAGGAAATGTGCCCTTGTTCGAAAGGTAACGGGCTCCCAAAAGTTGATCGAACCGTTTTTAAATTAAACGAACCTAAAAAGTTCAACAGGTAATTTATGTTGTACTTATTGAATTCATCTTTCGCTAACTGAACTTCACTGTTTTTCCTTCCCCAGCGTGATAAATTTTTAACATAGACGCCCCTGCGCGATATCAGCGGTAACCATGTACATAAGTCCCCATAAGCAAAGTCGTTTAGGTTTATTGTCCTCGAAGTAGTTTAACAATTGGAACTGAATTATGTATTTCCTTTTTTAATTGTGTATTCATGTATTAAAGTTTTCAACCCTGCGTGTTTGGTACAAATTTTTGATTTGGACCATTTCAAGAACTCCTTTACCAAATTTCCACTGACTTCCGTCATTTTATTTTCATATAATAGAACTGGTTTCGTTTATTTAATTTTCTGAATGTATTTATTTTAAGTCCTTTTTTATTTTAAGCAATTTTTTTTTCGTATTTTATATATAAAAATGAGGCAACGCAGAAAAGTGTATTGATCTCCTCAATTTGATTTTTTGCGCGTTGTGCTTGGTGAGGGATGAACAGCACATCATATTTAGGAATAACGTGCTAAAGACTAAGAAGATGCCACTCTGAGGATTCTAAGATAAAGAAAAAAGTCTAAGACATTTGAACAGCATCTAAGTATCGGCAGCTGGCTGCAAAGAACTCCAACTGCCCGAAATGTCGAGTAATGAGCAGTAAATTCCCTTTATGTCGTGCAGGAAAATATAATCAGCATTCTGTCGTTGTGAGAAGAGCCGCAGACGAAGAATATAAAAAATTACGTGGTATTTCGCCGTAGTTATAACGTATAAAAGTACTTTAGGTGCCCCAGGAAGCAAGGGTGTTAACCGCAGCCAAACTGGTGGTTTAAATGAAATATGTAAATGCAGAAAGTGAAGCTGGTTACTATTGCCAGGAGAGCCGCGAGCGAGGGCCACCACCCATCATCACGATGAATCGTATATATTATTTTATATATTTTTATATTCACATTGGCGTCAAACTTGTTGCTCTGAGGAGGTAGGTTCCTTTGGTTTTAAATCTTAGTAATGTAATAAAATTAATATTAATTTTATCCTATTTTTAGGGGCTCCACTTTCTATTAGGCTATTTTATTTCAAGATTCAAAAATTGTTGCTCTATCACCTGAATTATTTTCACCCAAAATTCGGTGCCAACAGTTTTCCACTTAAGGCAGTAACATATCTTTCTTACACTACTGTATTCCTCTTCTTAACTTCAATGTGTCAAGTTCATAGAAAATCTTCAGCCAATCGCATGCTATAATCGATGACATAAAGAATACTTTCGCCAAGAAAAAAGCTAATGGCCTTTTCATAACCGTGTTTTTGAGTAATTAAGTTTCATTTAAAACAAAATTGGTTGCTTTGACTAAGAACATATTTATTTGATTTAGAGAAAATTTAGTTTCAAGCGCGCATACAAAATGGATACATCACAAATTTCTTTCAGACTTCGTGATGTTGTAAACGCACCGCCGTACAAAGAGTTTTGATTCTATAACCGACACGATGGCAGCGTATGTAGTCAACTGTCTCCTCATCTTTGTCGGAGTTTCTTTAATCGGATATAGTTGGTAAGAATTGCAGCCAAGTTTCGGCTAGTGTATGAAGTAGATAGTTGTAGGTCTGAAGGACATCCTGTCTGGTTCAGTATATTTGAACAGCATTAGGTAATATGACAACTAGAGGATGTAATCCTAAAGGTGGGTACTTCCCAACTCAAGCACTGGCGATGGCATCTCATTTCGAACAGCGTCGGTATTACTTCGTGTCAAAGTCTGTTTGCCTCGGGACCTGGAGGTCCATCCTGGTTGTCAGAAAAATCTTGACTTTCGGTATTTGACAGTCATATTCACAAGTATCCCAAAATACATAACAACAGCAAGCATTTCTGCTCGAAAATGTGTCGCGTATTCCCTCCGATTGTATGTCGGTTCAAATGTGCATTTTGGAACCCCCGGTTTATAGGCTTACACTACGCCCAATTTTGGTATTGAAATTGATGCTTATTGTCCATTTGCATATAAACAAATGTCTTAAAATTTAACTTGGATAAGGGTGCAGGAATTTTTGAATCTGCATACCTTCAACGTTCTTATTAAAGTTTGAAAACATATTTATAAAAAAATTTAACTTTAACTGAAATCAGTAGCAACTTGAGCAATGACTATCAACTCACAACAGTATACACATAATTAGCCACTTCAGTTAAATATGAAATAAGGACTCCATTCTGACGATCTCTCCGTAAGCTCACGTTTAATGCATGCATATTCACGCTAGCGATATAAATAAATCCAAAACATGTTTGTCTCTATAACTAACGTGCTGGCATTCAACCGCAAGCACAAGCATGCTTCTCTAGCTTTCCAAGAAACTCCCGATGAACACGTTTACCGCATTCGTACAATTAAAAACACTGAATGTCGAGATAAAAATGTTAATTATCTTGTCCGGCGCTTTACATTTATGCAAACCCATTGATGATTGCCCATCTAGTAGATTTGCAAACGAGTTTTTATTCTAATGAACCGTGTAGAAAATTCGAGCTGTGCGATGAGCATGTGCGTATATACGTGAGTTGCTTGTATTGATATGTGGGACTTCTACGATCGTTTTGATTGTGAATTACAATAATTGCAATCTCTCGTAACGTTTTATAATATAATTCATAGATGAAATAATTCGAATTTTACACAAAAATGAGTCTTCGATCGAAGGAATATTTTATTCTGGTTCCATATATACTTGACATCCTCTTGTTTACTACTACATATTATAAGTATATTCATGCAACTAAACGAAATTGGAGACTTGGAAAATACATTTATTGTTTTCAAAATCATTAATGTATTAAATTTCCGCGTAAATACCAACAAAAATAAAAAAACTTACTAGCATCTCATGAGAGAGTAATATCTTCAATAAAACTAATGCTGGAATAGGTCTTAGAGAAACAAAGAACTACAATTTTTGAGTGTAGGCTTTCACGACCGTAATCCATAGTAGAAATGTCTTTCGGGTGATGTCGCGTAGTTAATATTTTACTTGACGTTTCGCTGACCATGCTGTCAGCTTCTTCAGAAGATTTCTAAAGACTGTCTTTAGAAAACTTCAATTTTGTAAGTGCTACCACAGATAAGGGAGGTTTACCGATAGCTAATCCCTGGTGTTACTTTATTTTTGAAGATAGAATCGCTCTGGAGGCAAGACGCTGGTAAGAGGGGCACTCTATTTCTAGATTTCTGTGGTTTTAGATATCTGCATTTCTGGATTTTTACATCATTATACCTGAATTAGACATAGAGCACGATTCAATCTGCTCGAAAAACTAACTTCTTTTAAAAGATGCTTAATAGTGCAAATTCACTTTTCTGAATTTTACACGTACACGGCGATGCCGGACGCGCCCCCTATATATGTGAAATCAGTTATTACGGAAGAAAACTGAAAAAAAAATGTTTGGACCATGTATTAATCCTCTAACAAGTTATTAAAATGCGTGTCCAAATGCACCATATATGCTGCCACTTATGGACATTGGAAAAAGGTATGGTACTAAATTAGGAAGCTTAAGCGGTAAACAGGTGAACATTGCTAGCTGTCTAACAACACTGAATCTTCTGGTTTTGGAACAAATACAAACGCTATTCAACAATAAGCAGGAGTTGAACAGTTCATAAGTGCTTTCTTCTGATGTGTCATGTGTTGGATACCACCTTACCATTTTCGTTTTAACCCTAAACTTTCTCTGCAAAAAGGTGCGTTTATTATTTTTCAAATACACCCCTACATTAACATTACTACGCACTGTTTTACGTACTTATCCTTTCATATTTACAAAACCATTACATGTGAATATTGCTCCAGAAGATCAACTGTAGAAACATGTGCACTTGAACGTGAAGTAAATCTGATGGAATCATTAAGCAAGGCTGAACGAAGAAGTTGAGTAACTAGGCAAAACCTTTTGGACAGATGAGGCGTATTTTCAACGACGTCCATCACAGTAATCGATGTTAGTATTAGCTTCACCCAGTCGGCTATCCGTTTGTATACTTACTACGATCCCGACGAAGCGGGCGAATGTACGTAACGTATATAACGTAAAATAATATAACGTTAGTCATAAGTGCGACACTCTAGTTACTTAGTACCTAGTTACTAGAAATCAGAAGCACCAATAAAAATAATTGTAATATGGCACTCCAAGCATTCCGTTATTTTTTGTTATATTAAACCTCGCGCGGACTAGATTTTATAAGAAGCTTCACATATCTTATTGTTAATATTGCCAACATAAATTAAACACCTTTATATTACGCGATGTACCTGAAAAATATCAATTATTTTGTCTTTGTTTCCCCGTGAGAAAGCCACAACAAAATTACAAGTTAGTCACGTCTATTGTAGGTGCAGAACTTACGTGCACGCATAATAAATTTAATACGGCATTGGCGAAGCAAACGAAACGCGAAAAGAAAGAAAACGGAGATGGAGGAAGAACAAAAGAGTAAAAATTTCTTCTGTCTAGACAAGTACCCGGCCTTGGTAATGAAAAGCGGACAGACGTACGCCGTTTCCTTAGCGCGTAAATGAAATAAAAAGCAGAAAGGAACTTTAATAGACAAGTAGGCTTGTCGGTTTGGCGCGTGCGTAAACACCTGCTTTAAAATACCCACATGTTGATATGCTAATGCGACGCGACGTGACCGTAAGTGTCGCGCTGGGCAAAAAAA
Source organism: Oryctes borbonicus (assembly GCA_902654985.2). Taxonomy (NCBI): domain Eukaryota; kingdom Metazoa; phylum Arthropoda; class Insecta; order Coleoptera; family Scarabaeidae; genus Oryctes; species Oryctes borbonicus. Next base: position 329,728 of record LR736879.1, on the reverse strand, counting down.
ATTGTCGCATTCGCGTTGATTGTCGGATTTTTTATGATCCACATACTTACGTACTTGTCCGCCAATTAATTATTACTTTTAAAGTTATTAAAACTAGAAATAGGAAGCAGAAGGACGAAAGGCTAACTTCACCAAGTGTAAGATGTAAGATTTTTAATGACACAATTGTTGTCAATAAAGCTTAGTAATAGTCAAAATGACGACATATTTCGTTGAAATATGCATTGATTTAACTCAAAGTGTGTCACAATGTTAGGAAGAGATTTTTGGAAATGTTCTTGTTAAAAACAATGAAAGGGCTTTTGCGTTTGGAATATGATTTTTTATATTCGTGCAAACTTGTCTTGCAAAAAATTCTTGTAGATATGCACTAGAGATCTTGGTCAGTTTTGAAATTCATACCTAGTACAAGAACTTTATACATCATATTATTATATATAAGACAAGCTCTGCATACACTTAGATGGGATTTACGTTTTATTAGTCTAGGGGTATAACAAAAACCCTGGGTTGTCGTTCATATGACTACATTTCGGCCTTCCTGTACTTCATTCATCTCTGTGGCCTGGTTTCCATAAAATCTACATTTTCTTCGGACTAATACGATATCCCAATTTCTCCACGTCATAAATATCGAGAGACCAGCTTTGATGTACTCTGGAACTGCGTCCTCTCTATGACTAGCATATCTCCAGCACTATACAACCGTCATTCCTCTCTTTTCCTGTTAAAATTTCTTCTGCTCCCCTCTTGCACCATCTTGCTGTTCCTTTGCCCTCTTCCGTTGTTCCATAAATATTTTCGCATATATTTCTTCGATAGATTCCTTTAGATTCACATTCTCAGATCTCACCGAAAAGTAACTTAAAGGGTGAAGTAGCAACAGACCGCTTGTGGGTATTAATTAACACCTCTTGTAGTTTTCCAATGTGTTTAAACCATGTAATAACTGGTTATAATTAGTTGCTTCCATAAACATTCAAATTTACGAAAATAGATTGCAAACACTTAAGTCCTTAACCTTCTCGATTTTGATAGATTTATATTCTCATAATAGCTACGCTACAGTACGTAAGACACTGTAAAATTTTCTGGGCAAATTCTTAAAGCTCTACAAATGTACTTTTTACTGTATTGTTCAGAATAAAGATAATTTTAACCAGGAGAACTTTGGCCAAGTCCACGAAGATTTTCATTACAACCAAATTGAAATACTGCCTCTTTGGAAATACTAAGCAAAATTTGGATAAAGAACTCCTCAGGATTCAGCTTCACCAACCCTCAACAAAGAATTGCCGATAGAGCGTATTAGAGATGGATAAATGGACATCTAAGGGATCTGTGCTGCGTGGACGTAGTAGGCTATACATACAAATAAAACTTGGTAACTTTGATACAAAACCCAGAATCCTAGACAACAATCAACTGACTCGAATTTTGTTTGAAAGGTCTTATCTATAAGAAGCGTTCGCAACTAATTGAATCATTCCGTAGTCAAATAAAAGATCAGTTTCCAAAAGATTTTAACAACGCCTTAGAAATGTGAATCTAAACAGATTAATTTTAAATACAAACAAATTCCTTAAATTTAAATTAAGTTCCCTAAATTTTAATTAAGAGACGGCAATACTAGATGGCGATCTCTGTACACACAGATGTTTACAGCCGCACCAGCAGCATTTATCTCAGAAGTTACCGTCCTCAATTACAACGCTTAATAAATCTTCGATATTTGTCCGCGTGCTCAACCAGTTCAGTCCGTATACGTAAATATATTCTCTGGTCACGTGTATTCGTCTACCCGTATGGCGAATGAATAAATAGAGAAGACTACTCTTGTTCACTAAACAGTTAATTATAAAAATTAAGCGAGATCTCATCGGAATTCTGCGAGCTGCAGCATAATTACGCATAATATGATTCGCGAAGTACCTTTATGGCATGCGTTTTTAGGTAGAACCTAGCAGATTACGTTTTTGTTTATAGAAAGATTAACATTACGTATGTAGATATTATTATTTAACGTCGTAATAAGCTTTTAAGTTCATGTAATGTTCTAAGCGCAATGTTTTGGAGAAACTAACGTAAGCACACAAAGCAAGAAATCTGTTAACATTTCAACTGTTATAAGCAGAAAATGCAGGGCTATACAGCGTGTCCAACACCAAATAAAAAATATTCGGGGAAAAGTTCTACATAATGAGAAATTGAATTCAAATATAGAGGATGTTCAGTTTCTGCTACAAACCATACAAATTTTAGTTTTTAAGTGAAACAGCCTGTATATCATTGGACGTCTCTATAATTCATGTCAACTTTCATTACTATTCCCTGTACTTATCCACCTTAGTTTTTGAGATAATTATCATAATTTGAGATTTTCGTGGAACGTCCCTGTTTCATTAAGGACCAATTCCTTAAATGTCTTACCCGCTAGAGCAGTGATTAGAACATCATTTTTTTTTATATCAACTAACGTTTGGAAGATGGCAATTTTCCTTGTAAGAAACTGTAATGCGATTTCTTGTACAATGTTAAACATCTATTAATATTTCACGAGTAATATTTTGTGCAATGTTGACACTACGTAAAAAATCATTCAGAATGTTTTTTCATAAATATGTCCATTTGCGAATTTTTTTTTAGTTAGTTTCAATGAGTCCTGCCGAAAGAGCTTGATTCAAATTATCTCAATTATCTTAAAACCTAAGACACCAAGAGAATATTGGAAGAAAGTTGACCTGGATGAAAAAGAGCTATCCAAAAATGTAATAATATACAGGTGTTTCATTTAAAAAATTGAATCTGCATCATTCGTAGCGGAAGCAGAACCTTCCGAATATTTTTTATTTGAAAACTTTCATCTAAATTGCTCAGGAAGGGAATGAACTCTCACGCACTAAATGCACACGCTGTATAAAGCAATTTATTTTGACCATTGAATGAAAAACTAATTTACTCAAATTTTAAAGTAGAAAGCTAACAAATAATTGTGCAAACAACCATTTTGATTACCTTGCATCCATTTTATTAAAAAAATCCAATTAGTTATTATAGTTATTATTAATATCTTTCACTTGATCGGTGAAATTGTGAAGTAAATAATTCACAGGGAACCAGGAAAAGTAATAAAATCAAGCACCATTTATAAAAATGTATAAAAAATGTATTTTGTATCAAAAGATTTTGTAAAAAAAAATTGTAGTATCAAAAAAATAATATTTACAAGTACAGATTAACACACAGATACGACAAAATCAGTCGAATAATCAATTAGGTCTCTGGCAAGTATACTTTTCGATTTCCTATTAAGAAAAAACTTACAACATACACATGAGAACACTTAAAAACTATAAGTAGGAAATCCCTATTTTACACGAAATAGTAAGAAAAATCTGAGCAAGATTCTATCGCAAAACAAGAATATAGTATTCAATTATAGAGGAATCAGTACGTTTTGTTTGTTTTTTTTTACACTTATAACGTATATATCAAATATATAAAAGCACTAATTTTGATTCTCAAAAAGAAAAAGGATTTTAAGTGAAATACAACAATTTATAGGAAACAATGTTTTCATTTAACAAAGAAAATGGAAATTGTCCATTCTCCATTTTATGTTCCTTTCACGCTTAAAGATTAATAAATTATAAACAATATATACAATAATTAACTATGTACAGAATTAATTGACTAGATAACATTTTATAAATTTTCTATCATAAAAAATATAATTTTATCGTTTATATAAAAAGAGAAAAACGGAGAAATATAGATATAAAAATATCACTGGGTTTTGGAATGATAGAAGGCACTTGGTTTCTTCGAAAATTCGTCGTTGAAGTGTTGATTTGAACTGGCACGAAATCTGCAACATAAGAAAGAAATTTAACATTAAAAAAATGCACAAAAGTTCAGGCGGATCGTCAAGAATAACATTAATACGTTGTTAGGTGTAATTTTGTCCGGTCGTCTGAGCATCAACCGTCAAAAAATTACCGTTGATACGCAAGGAACAACAACTAAAAAAAAACGAACGAGTATAAAAACCAGACTACTACTGCATTTCAAGCCGGAGCTGACTTGTGTGAATGTTGGGATAGGGCAGAAATTAGAACAAGTTTGTGGCGGATTGAGTTTTAAATGAATTCGCCGTCTCTGTCTAGTCTGAGTAGCTTTTTATACCGAAGCGTTGACCTCATATCTTTACTAGTGTAGGTTGTTTTTTTTTCACATCGAACGGGTGCAATTTTATTAACGTAAGCACGTGTATAAAAACCACACGCACTTTTTTCCGCCAAAAATTCACTGGTCTAACCCCGCTCCAGCATCAGACAGTATTGTTTGCGGCGTAGAGGTTCCCTTCTATACGAAAGCAAGTAAGCAAGAATAAAAAAAGAAAACTTCAAGTTATGAGTCCTTTCATGGTTACTGCATCTTAAGAAACAAGTCTGCAAGGTCCCCCTTCTTGCATAAAATCTTTTTATGTTGACATACAAAAACTCCCGACAGCCCGACACACAGACCTTAAAGGCACATAAGAACCGTGTTGTACAGGGCCGGGGAGTATTTCAAAAAGGAAATGCGTTGGGGTGTATTTTGTATTGCGCCAGGTATATCGCTTGGGAGAGGTTGTTATACTCGGCGTTGTGCACGTTTTAAGTCAGGTACCTAACCGGAGAATGTCCTATCAGTTCTTTTTGATAATACGTGATTAGATGCAGTTCCAGGTTGATTTTAGATTAAAGAAATACGTTTCGAGGGATGTTGGATGATTAAGGAGGCTTTTGTGCTTTTAAAATGTATACTCTGTTTAGATTTAGGATTTCACTTTCACTTTCTCAACTTTAAAGGAAACAAATGCAATTTTTTTTTTGCTGCAAATTCTTTTCGATACAATGTCAATTATATTTGGTTCACTTACGTGTTAGTTAAAAAGCTGTTTTAAGCATGCAACATTATTTTCTATTTTATACAGAAAAATATATAATACTGACCTTTATTTTAAAGCAACTCCTATTCTTGTTGCCACGAAAATATCGCGTCTAAAAGTTCTTCGTCTTCAGAGTTTTTCGGATCGTAATTTTCGTAATTCTCTGTATGGAAAAGTATATTTGGTGTGTAAGTTGCAGCTGTGGACATAGATCCCTCTGAACTGTGTGAAGGCGTCGGTGAAGATGAGGCTTCTGAACAGGCAGGTGTTGGTAGCAGAATTGGATAGGAGTTGAATTGCGACATGTTATCAGGACTACTACTGTAATACCGATTATCCGCGATGCCATGATCTGTTGCCGTAGAATTTCCCGATATCTCCGTTTCATGGTCTTCAATCATCTGTTGCAAACTGCGGATGTATTCCACAGCAAGACGTAGAGTTTCGACTTTGGAAAGTTTTTTACTGGCACCTCGTCCACTTGTGTTACCGTTGGGTGAAAGGGCGGCTGCGACACTTGGAGGTATATGCTGTCTGAGGGTGGCGAAACCGTTATTTACTTGTTTGACACGATTTCGTTCTCTGGCATTCCTCCTGGCCACCGAAGCTGGTTGCTGCGTAGGTCCTCCGTAGGGCATGAATTGGATTTTTCTCTTACATCTCAAATCGCTGTTCGTAACTAACACTGATGAACGTTCAGGTGCCGGCGCCAAAGGTCTCTTGCTTTGGATGACCGTCTTGGTAGCCGGAGTGATCCCCGCCGAGACGATGACACAATTTGTCTGAGGTGGTGAATGCTGAAGGACGTTGTACATCTTGTTTGATTGACCAAGAGTCATCGTATGGAGAACTGCTGCCATGTGCTTTTCTTCCGCGGCTTCTCAAAGTACGAGCACTAAATTTCTTAAATTAATTCTTCTCTTCTTCTTTCAAATTCGTCGAGGATGGATTACGTCGCGTGTTAAGTGAGCAAAGGCGGAGATCGCGTGTTGTGACCACTCGACTCCACTGCGAGATACAAACTGTCCTGTTTACTTCTGCCGACGCACGGATATATCAAGAAGTGGTAGTAGTAGGTAGAGAAGAAGGAGAGAAACAATAAAAGAAAAAAAAATAAAAACAGGGCAAAACGAGCAGCGCCGAAAAACACGTTCAGCTCGGAAGCAACTCCCGAAATGGTACTCGACGTCCCGAATCTTTGCTCTTTGTAGTAGAGGCGAGACGGCTGCTGGTCCTCCCCACCATGCGACTGGTTCCGGGGGTTGCGCGCGCTACGCGAGGGGTACAGCGCGTGCCGCAGACGTGAGAGGCATGTCTAAAGCCCCCGATGCAATGCGCCGTCCACACAGAATCCCATACGTCGCGGCACGTCGCTCGACCAACTCACTCGCCTTCTACGGTTCTTTCAAAACGTGCGTAAATCAGCATCTTAGCTGGCGCCTGATTCACGTGATAGTGAAAAGCTCTGCTTGCTTATTTGAAGGAACAAGCGTTTCAAATATCTATAAATCATATTAACTTTAGCTGTACAAATAACCACTTCAAATTGCTGGAGAAGAACATTGTTCGTATCTATCGGAAAGCAGTCGGTACAGAAATATTATAAAGTACTCGATACAGTGGACAAATAAATGCCCAATAGTTCAAATGCTTAACTGATATGTATTTCCTTTTAATTTGATGTATTACCTGCCGTCGTCGTTATTTCCGAATGTTAAACCAATTCCGTTTTATTTAATCCGTCCGTCAACATAAAATTTTGTTTCAATCATTTCTCGGATGTGTATGGTTTTTACAATAAATTAACCTAGTGCTTGCGTGTAACAACTATAATTTTCAACGATGTTCATCTTATGAATTTCAATTTAATAAACTTCAATTTGGAGTTTTCATTCATGGTTTTCAATTGCATTCAAGAGACTTCGTTTGAAGGCAATAGTTTTATTATATCCTCACTCATTATCCCAAACGATGATTTAAATTAAAACGAAAGCTTGGAATAGTAAAAAGAGTCTTTTACTAGGCTCTTTGACTGCAATAGCTATTGCTATGTATATTTTTGCATCGCCAGATAACAGACACAATTCTACACTGAAATATGCAGCGGTTCAGACAACACAACCTTTGTATTGAGTATTCGCATTGATAAAAAGCTCCATCAAGTGCTTCGAAAATATACATTGCAGAAACAATTCAAATGTTATAGCTTTTGAAGTAACTTCTACACGTTTGTTTCACTACTATCACCCCATAAGGTGATGCCGTATCTGATATAGGGGATGATAGACGCATTGCATCTGGATTAGCGATGTTCCGTAGCTATCGAATAGCGTAGCAGAAACTGTTTAATCTTCTACAGATTGGAATCTGTATCCGCATAGTTGATTGTTAAGACCTTATCCATCGAAGTGGGAAGTGTTAGTTCATAGATACCGTTGAAAAATATCAGGAAAAGGAGGGGTTTCAAGTTGTGCAATGCATTGTATTTGCTTAAAAGTTTGGAGATGATTTCCTAAATAACAAGAGATAACATTTGTGTTGTTAATTATGTAACATACACGTAGGTTATACTTACTTCTGTTGCAATAACTGCGCAGAAATCATTACTATATGAGCAAAAATACCGTAGCACATAAACATGTTTTACTCCCTAGGTTAACAGTAAAAAGAACAAATTCAATGTACTCTTAATAACGCGTTTTTGTCAAAAGTGGTCAAGCACTTTGATAAACATTTTTAAAGCAACACATTTTGGCCTACATTATTGGGCAATTCCATTTCCGGCTTTTCCGGGAGTGCCACAAACTTTATTGCCTTAATAGAACTTCCTGTGTATTTTAATGAATTTGGGTAGGCGATGAAAAGACAAACTCAGAGAATTCCATAATATGTAGTTTGCAACATATAGTATAAAAATGAAAAACAGGGCACTTACGTGAAGAAATTTACTCCAGAAATTTTACAAAATGGACAACGAGGAATAATCCTCCGTCTCGAAAAATGCCCAGAAATAAATACGCGAATGTCTGTTGAAATTTAAAAACATTTCTTGGGAATTAACAACGTTAATGGTATTTTCCAGAAAATCACAAATAAACCATAAATTACCACGCAATATAGGTCGAAAGCAGTGGAATTCACAATTGATAATCGACGTGTTTGAACATTTTCGGCAAAAATCGGTTGGTTAGGTTGTGTGCTTCTTGCCTTCCAAACGCAGGGTGTATCCGATATTTATCTTACGCAACGTTAACAGAAATAACTACTACATTATAAGGAATTTCAGATTAATATATTTTAAATTAGAAAGAACGCTCGTGTACAAAGGTAGTCTAATAGGTTTCATGTCTCAACGCGAAGATGTCGGCGAAAATTTCACCAAAGGGTGTTAGACGTCAAATTAAGATTAGAGAAATAGCAAACGATGTGAACATGTTTCCCACAGCGTAATACCCAATCCCACCTTGGGTACCGCGCTTGCTCATTCAGGACTAAAAACGCATTCCTTTTGAAACAATTTAAGCGAAATAAGTCGCAGTTGTGGCATAAACAAATACCTGCAGATGAAGCTTGAATATACCAGTACTTTCCAGAAATCAAAGCGGGATAGAAATACTGGACCAAAGGGTGAATCAGCCCCTGGAAGGTAATGGCAACTGTCTTTTGGGATATTCAAGGAGTTGTGTTAATGGACTATCTTGAAGCAGGAAAAACAATAACAAGGACATACTGCGCATCATTACTTGACAAGCTGATCTGCCCTCTTCACCAGATCTGGCCCCCCGCGGTATTTTTCTCTTTCCCAGAGTCAAGGTTTCGTTCGGATGACGGAAATTTTCATCGGATGAGGGTGCCACCATATTCGTAAACGCCTATTTTGGAGAACAAGGTGCCACCTAGTATTTGAATGGAATAAAAAGATGAGAACACCACTGGGAAAAGCGAATAGACAAGGAGACTATGTTGACAAGGAAGATACTTGTTTCTGTGTTAGACCAGAAACTTTTCAGGCCACCCTCGTATATCACCAACAAATCTACAAAGCGATTTACACCTTAAACTATAAAGAATCACGTTTTCATATTTATTGATTTAAATTATGAAAAAGAAGCTTATTTAACCATATTATAAGTTTTTGAGATAATATATGTTTCTTCTACAGCACACCCACAGAAATATTCTTCTAAAACAAAATGACAAATGTTTTCGTTCAATTTCTCTATACTTATTAAAGCATGCAGGTAAATCTGCTTTGCATGCTGCTGTCAATACAAAAATAAACTGCTAAACAGGAGTAGCTTAATATTTATGTCCACCTCAAGAAATATTCAGTACCTACGCTTATGGTTATCACTTTATCATATGCAGATTTTCCTATTCGAAGCGAAAATATTATTTCTAGCTAGCTTTCGCACAAGCGAAATGATATTTACAGGCGTATGTAAAGTCGATAGTCGGACTGTCAATATCTGTTTTTCTCTTTGTTCCTCCACTCTACAGTCACATGCGAAACCCAACCACTCAGCTAATAGTGCGTCTAACAAGAGCGACAACCGGCGATGAGATATGGGGCGATTTGTATTCGAACGAATGAATATTCAAATCCTCCGAAGACGAAAGTAGCAGCGAGAGAAGAAGCTAGAGAATTCTAAATTAGTTGCCCACGGGTTTATTTGCATCTTTCATCGTCATCTGTGGTCGCAATCAGACCTTTCTAGTTCTGTATGAAACGTAAACACATCGCTATGAATGTTTGAAATTTGTTTTCTCTGACTGTAACCATAAATCAGGAAGCTCTTGATGGTTTTATTTCGACGATATCATTTCTTTCAGCTATGAATGTAAATATAGAACGTGTAAAACGTACTGGCGCTTATATTATGACCGAGCGTAACGTGCTGGATTTTAGTCGGTGATTCGAACGCTAGATCACGCTACTGTTCCGTCAGAGCTTTTAATACGTTCAAGCGCTTGCGGAGTTCAAGTTGTGACCTTAATATAAGGAATTTTCATTGGGATTGTAATAATTATAATTAATTACATCTTGAAATGAACAGAAATGTGACATTGTGGATGCAAGGACAAATTTATTGAAAAAAATTGGAAATTTTATAAAGAATAGACTTGGCTAGTTGTCTCTCAAAAAAGACATTTTTGATTTCCCTTTCTTTGGAGATCGCTATACCTAAACCTTCTTTTTTATTTTTGATAATGCACAAATTTAAGAAGAAGGAACCTTACGAACTTGGCAAGTATCATATCTTGTCTGTAAAAATGTGTATTATCTCAATTTTCGAAAAAGAAGCATTTGACTTACCTTTTCTTAGTAACAAAATTTTGTTTCCTTTTGTAATTCTTGGAAAGGAATACCTTTTAGGAACCTGAGGTAATAAAAGCCGCCGCCCACACACTTTTTCTTTGGTATTCGGAAACAAAAGAAAGGTGATAATGCAGGCAATGTGACGCTAATTCGATGTTCTTCTCCTTTGAAAAATGTTTGGTGTGCTGTGTGACAGTTGCTTTTGACATATTCAAGGATGATGTGGATGATGGAGTTCATCAGAAACAGCTCTTTTTAACACTTACATGTTGTGTGGGGAAACCATGCAGGATCCTTCATACTAAGACGTTTTTCAACACTGGTGTACTATTAAACGTGCATCGTTGGGAAATGTAATCAGGGTTAGTATATGGAGTTTAACTTTCGGGCTTAAGACCTTGGCGAAAATCGTTTTCTTAGCACAGAACTAAATTGGACACCTACATTCAACGGATTTTAATTGCACTAAATATCGTAACAGTGTGGTATTGATGATTCATAGCATCAATATGTCCTCAACATCGTATTTAAAATAAAAGTATATATTGTAATAAGCTTGCATAGAAATATTCACATTCTTTTTTATTTTTTTTTAGATAGCTGTAACCAAAATGGGAATGGTATAAATATTTTCTCTGGCATTCCAATTGAAATTGACTAGCATACAGTATTTCGAGGTGTTACTTTTTACCAGAAATGTGTAAGTGAACATTATAGCGACATAGGTATTTTAGCGGTGATTTGAAAATCATAATTTTAATTTCAGTTGAGTTAAAAAAAACAGTTAGTGTTATCTATTGCATTAAAAAGTCTTTCATGTTAGAAAACTTGTAGAAAATGCCCCTTATTTATATGGATACTTGGAATAAGCAAAAATATCTTTTCAAGGTCTCCTACGATCTTCTGCAATGACAAAGCATTTTGTAAAAAAAATTCCATCAAGGGGAATAGTACACGCTTCTACCACATTATAATTTTAAATTTACATAGCACATATCTCACATAATATATTCAACGTAAACAGCATGAAGCACATATTCTACTTGAATACATGCACAGATGCATAAGGGCATACTCCCTTATTTCGACAAACTTTAACCTATTAGCTCGGATGGTCGGCATTCAAAAATACCTGCTCATATTCTGTATCGATATAGTAAGCATGTATCTAGCGCTTCTCGAAGATGGGGTGAAACGAAAGGGGTTTGACAGATGATTTAAGGGGTCGAAGCGACGCGGTTCGTTCGGAACTAATCGCGGAGTGAAAAGATCAAGGTTTGGCTGATGCATCGCGGCGGGTAAAAGTGAAAACTGGTGGAAGCATGGCCACGAGGGATGATGAAACTAATAAAAGGGGTGGAAACGGATTAATGCCTTTCCACCCCGACCAAGGAAGGCGGAACATACGCCAGCGTAATCGTCGGCGGGGTGTGTTTGTGTATATTAATTTATATGGGAATTATAATGGATTTAAAATACGGACGCCTTAGGAGGTTCAAATATTATACATAACAAGATTTGTTTAATAATTCATCAGGGTCTTGTGGAGTTATTTTACATACAATGAACCCCACTAATTTCTATTCAAGCTGAAATATTGGTATAATTTTTGCTCTGGCATGAAGGTAATGGTAAAACCTATCACGTCTGTGTTTTTTTGTTTATCAAAAGTGATAACATAAAAAATCAAACTTATCGTAGTTAATTTAATTTAATATATTTGTGGTTAGAATCAGTTGGAATTGAAAGTATAATCAAAAACAAAAGCCTTTCCTTTCATGGCTATCCTTGACCTAAATAATTTTCGGGCGCACGGTAGTTTTCTCGTCGATTTCTAAAGGTTCCCACTCACTGATCTGCAACGGGCACTCATGGACAGCAGTGAAGCTGTCAGTTTCGACAGAAATTTAACAATGTACTGAAAACAGTAGGTTGTAAGATCATTTATATGATGAGGGTGCTATTTAGCAACATGTTTTAATTGCTAAACTTACAGTCTCTCCTCGCAGATCCAGTCATCATTTCTTTAAGAAAGACATGAAAGAAAGCATATTTTCTTAAATATTTAATGTACTGATATTATTAATTACTAAAATGCCGAATAATTCCATAAATTCAAAAACAATTGATTCAACAACCTTCATTTAGATAATTAACAGTAAATATTCTAGTTATAACTTCAAATCCATGTCACTACACTCAGATCCTTAAATACCATTTTGAACTAAATCATACTTAACTATTTCCTGAAGATTCGGTGCATTTGAACATAAACACAACGCTTATCTCTTTTTTAAAAGAAGCAGTGTTCCTGCCATCACACAGAAAGCAAAGAATAAACACCCCAATCTTAAAGTTCTCGTTAAAATTAGAGAAACTAACCATAAATTAGTCGATTATAAGATTGGCCTAATTATTCAGATTATTTGAGTAAACGCTCATTAGTTGGCTTCGAACTACTAAATGCCGGGAAATATAAAGTATGTGAAGTATTCATCCACCACTTACGCAAGGGTATCCCAAATACGCCGTGGGGTGCTTGGCGGTATACCTGCATCCATTATATATGTCTGTTTTATTAATTGACGGTAATATTAGATTACAATGCAAAGTAATGCTTTCGATTTTAAACTTAGCTGTTTATATCTCTGAAAACGGGGAATAGATTTGCGTGAAAGTACTAATTTAAGTTTCCTTGTGATAGCTGGATTATTATTAGTATGGAGATCGTAGATGAATACATGGATAGAGCTATCCTCTAGCGTAAAGGCATTGAAGTAACGCGGGTAAAATTGTGAAAACAACCGAAAAGAAACACCGATCCTTGTACACCATTAATATTGGTGTGGTATACATTAAAGATTACTGTTGCAGCAAGTAAGTTCTTTAAAAAAAAATGTTCAAATTAAATTATAAATGTAAAACTAAACGAGTCTCTTGTAGGAACCGTTAGCGTTTTCGAATATTTCCAGAATTCTTCGACATCTGATTAATACGTTAAATCAATTCTAAATCCACATAAAAATACCCGAAATACATTCTATAATCGACAATATAAACGTTATAATTTAATATCCCTAACGTTAGCTACATATGTACAAAATTTCAAGCACGATAAAATTGATAATTCCACGTATTTCGGCGAGCAGGTATTCGTTTGAAGAGCTTCCGAGACGATCGAACGCCAAAATGATGAAATATTTAGGACTATGTGACGTTATTGAAATATCTTTTATAGATTCAGTAAGATCGTTCGGCGGGAATGCGGAGGACGATGAAATTATGATGATCGCAAGGAAATAATACCGCGTAACTTATTGATCTTATATTGGGCCTTCTTCAATATACTATGGGTGAGCTGTTAACTACAGTCATGCGGGTTATTACTAGCAAAATATGGAGATAAATGTGTCATTAGTTCAATAAAGTCGCATACTGAGAAAACGGACATCGTTTACTCAATAGTCTTCTTCTTCATACCGGCGATACGTTCTCTGTTCTTTTGTACATGCCTTCGATAGCAAAAAAAATTGACTAAATGAATGTTAAAGTGTGAGTGGCTCATTTTTTTTCTATCTTTCTTTTATTATATTTCCGTTCAAAGCAGTACTTATTTCCTTGAAGTTACTACAGGCGCTAAAATTACCTTTTTTATGTATCAGGGTGATAATAGCTGCATACCGGACGTCACATGCTGCTCTGCCGTCTATGCCATGAAGGTCTGGAAACGGCAAAACATATTCTATGCAAATGTGTTACCACCAGTCCCGCACACGACATCAACATTTCAGTAGGCCATTTCTTGGCATGTACTGAACTGAAGGAATAAGAATCTAGAGTCAGTATTCATTCAATCAGTATTAAGGTTCATTAAAAGACTCCATCTATTCCGGTATATCTATTTAGGTCGCAGTGACTAAAGGCATCTGCGCCATGGTCAAATTATAATAATAATAATTTTGTTTGAGTGTAGGTTTTCACGACCGTAATCCATAGTAGAAATGTCTTTCGGGTGTCGTCGCGTACTTGATGTTGCTGCTGATCAAGCTGACAGCATGATCAGAGAGACATCAAGTACGCGACAACACCCGAAAGACATTTCTACTAATAATTTAAATAATTTCCCCATCCTCGGCTTTTATCTTTCCTTTTTCAAGTCTCTTACAGTATGAGATATCAAGTTGCCACTGCCTAAAGCTTTTTTCTGATATTTTTTCGCCAAAATACTGCTTAAAATGAAAAGTGATGCAACATAAATATTAAACAAATAAATAGCGTGTGTCAAACGATTACAGTACATGTACGTAATAAACATATACGTTAGAAAGATATATTATATCTTATATAGAATTCGCTGATGCTATAACATTACATATCACCCAATGTTTTCTCAAACAGCATTTTGAATTTACTAAGGTCAATTGAGTGTTGTGTGCATTCTGATCTATGGTAGAGTCCTCGAAAATAGTGTCTGCTGCGCATTATGTAAGTGTGATGTCCGTTTTGAATAAATTTGGTTTTATTCATTTATTAACAAAGGACAAACAAAACCACTTTTAGCACAAGAATAAACGTCAAGATACGTGTATGTTTCTCCTTAAACCACTTTCTAGGTGTTTCGGTATACCCTCCTTCTTAACTCAACATCTGTATGCTTCATACTTCGGGTTACATAACTACCTAATAGATTAGTTTTTTAAGAAAATAAACAGGAAAATTTCTTACATAACAAAATAAAATTATTCTAATTGTGGAAACATTATAAAAGTTATAATTGCACCAGTAAATATGATGCAAACACACTAGGAGCTATTTTTTAACTTCTGTATAAGTTGTTACAATGTAACCGATATATGAGGTGCGTTCAATATTGGAAAAGTTCGATTTCACGAAGGAGCTATCAAAAAACAGCTACTAATGCGAAAAATCTAGATCCACAGTAACGAAAATACGAATATAACAAAAATAGGATACAGTGGACGTTTCAAATGTCTATGCAGTGCTGGTATGATTTAGCTATTAACACTATACTTTGCGATACGCTCTGTATACGTTGATAATCTGATATCTAACAATTACAACAAAGAAAAATCAAACTTTAGAGATTGCCCACATATTTTAAAGTGAACATATTCTAATAATTGAGTCACCTCCTTAAAATATAGTATGTAAATATTAAATGCTTTAAGCAACTAATAAAAACAAGAATTTCAAACGTCTAAGTTATGACCATAATCGTTACGGTAATGCCCATACACGATCTTCAGCCAGGGTGGTTATGATGCTGTATTAAAAAGGACAGGTATTAAAAATAAAACATTATAAGGCTCATTTAATCGCATAAAACTGGAGGTTTACAATTTTTACGGCTTATTTTCAGCAAGCTTTTCATATCTTCGCTCCACGGGCAGCCATCGAACCTGCACTAAAGGATGAATTATTATGTTTGTGGTAGATATTCACAAGCATAGCGAATTTTATGTACTTTTTAATTGCGCCTTAATGTCTTAATTGTGCTTCGATGTGGGCATTTTCTTCATTCGAATTGCTTTTTTTCATTTTGTTCTGCAGTTACTCGATTTGTGTCCATATACATAGATGCGCGTGTTTCTGTCTAGATCTTTGACTTATAGTTAAATTGAAAACTTTTTAAGGCAGCAGCTGTGGATAAATGCAGTAGTACAGTGTTGGTCAAGTGTAATGTCCAGTTTAAGTTATAGTCTATAATTTAGCTTATTCACCTATTCACACATTTCCAATGGTTCTTTATTGTTAACATCTCACTGGTTATTCTATGCAAGCTTACGGAAACGTAGCTCCACTTGTGCTTATGAGGAAGAATGAATTAGTTCTAGCAGAAACCCTAGTTGCATCCCTATATTATACGAAGCCATTATTACACAAATCAACAAACTAACTTGTATTTACTGCTTACATGGAGCACACTGTATGTTCTTCAAAGTACATTTTTACAACTTTTTTTAGGAAGTAACAAATTATATTTGTTGAATTCAATTTAACTATGGAGCTTGTTTCGCATACTGCAATTCGACAAAGAGCATTTTCTGAGCAGTATATCTTAGGAAGCTTCCTTAAATATCTTTAATTTGTCATGGAACTAAGTTCTTTAGCTACTTGAGAGTCGTAGGATTGGTAAGGAATGCTCAACTAATAATCACCTAGATTGATATTTGGAGAACAAACGTGTTAACCGGATTATGAATGTGGGAAGGTGCACCATTCTGCACAAACTTGGTAAAACTGAATTCTGTATTACACTAAATTGACAACTGTAGATGTAACCGTTATATGATTCTCTCCATAAACTATACCATTCCGCGGATTTAGAGGAAAAAGAGTCACGACTAACGTGACACGTCTATTTCCTCAATGTTGTTAAACTTGTGACCGCACAAGAAACGTGCCATCGAACGAAACAATAAATAATCAGATGGCGCAACATCCAAGCTGTATCGGGGATGAGGCAAGGCTTCAACTCCTTGAAAATTTTTCCAGCGCCAAACGGGATCTATGGAGTGGAGCATTGTCCTGCTGCATCAAATTTCTGTTTCTGTTGATTACTGCAGCATAACGAGTGCGCAGTGTTCCGCAGATTCTATTTAGCTGCAAATACAATCCTGCATTTACAGCTCTCCCCCGAGGAACCAATTCAAAATCCCACCAAACACACAGCATGACTTTTATCCGAATCGGTCACTACGAATCACAAGAGGAAGTTTTTCTCTTCGTGCAACTTACATTTTTGTTCTCTCCGGATTATGTCTTCTCATTACTTGTCACGATTTTCCACCAAAATCGATCATCTCTAGGATCTTGAAGCAGATTTTAACAAATTTGAGTTTGCGCATCAGTTAGATCATGCGGATCCATTCGAAGCTTTTTTTGAACGAAACCTTTTTCAAGCGTCAACCAACTGTGGATTTTGAAAGGTCAAATTTTGTTGACAATTCACGAACACTTGATTGGCGATTGTCCTGAACTGTTCCTCTCAGAGCACGTTCGTTCACTTGAGATGCTCTCTGTACGTGTTTTATCGATCAGACAGGTGTGATTACGAAATTTTCCAAAGCCCTGTGTTTTGTTGAACTCCAGTAATGACGCAATATAGCTCTAGTTGCTATTTTCTCTTCCATTATGACTAGCAACTGTGCACATAAAAGAACAAGCAAATTTGTATCACCAATATGACAAAAAATTGTTACGCTATTATATAAGAGACTAGAAGCGAGAAAATTAATTCGTGCAAAGCTACAAAAACATTACTGATCTTCATGCACAGAGACTTATAGCGCAACTCAGTAATACGGCGGAAAGGGACTTGCCAGCAAGATAACGTTATTGGGAATATCGTACAACATCTTGTTAAACATTTACATTTAAATTTAAATTTTGGTAATTAACAAAACTATTTTTCTAAGTGTACTTCAAAGAAAGCAGTGAATCTGATTTACAGGTCTTACCGTCAGTTTACAGAAAGTGAATTAAATATTTAATCATGAACTAGCATATTAACGTCAAATTAGCTTAATCTCGTAACGTCAATAATCAAAATTTACCCGGTCATTACGATTGTCCTATATGGTACATACGTACATGTAAAATGCGTACAACCGACATAAACTCCAACTTAATTATAATTTCACGTCACGCTAGAAGTCCCGACTATTTAATTTCAGTGTACCAGAGCTGGTCGTACAGATTTATGCGCGCTAAAAATCGACAGGGAGCGGTAATTATACATCGATCGGGCTTTTACGTACGATTGCTTAATTTATTTCGAGTAAAAACTGAAAGCTCACTGCGCTTCTGGCGGTTGCCTTCGCTAAATGTTCCGCTAAACGGAACGATAAAGGCAACTCCCATCTTTCGGTGGTTCGAGGTGTTGAGAACTGACGTGGAGATATGCGATCGCCGAAGATTGGCTAAACGATGGTTCTCTCGAACATTTTGCATATTACGAATATAAACTTTAATTGAATTGACGTTAAAGATAAATTTACGCGTGTTCTACTATCTCTTCGAAGGTATTTAGGTACTGCGAGGATAAATTACCAGAAATCGATTAACTACCAAAACTATAATAAATTGCTATTAAAGAGTCTACCTGGGAAAGAACACGGGCACGCAATTCGCTACGTACAAAGATGCAAGCGCCTTTAGATTCTTAATCGTACTCGCTTGTTTCGTTTTGCGTTAGCGTACATACTTAACGTTCCTTTTGCTACAATACAACGCCCAGTTTAAAAGCCATTTAAGGACGATCTTTTATGTTATCTGTGTTTATTTATTGTGTATCACGCGATGCAATCGAACGCTTAATGAATTTATTTATTTTGCCGTGAGAAAACCGTTTACAATTACAAAGGCTGATTCTGCACCTTCAAAAACACTTTGTACATTATTGCTCAGGTGTAGGAATACTTATATGATTTTTTTTAATCATAATTTATCAAAGTTGCATTTTAGTTTCAATGTATATGTCTGGTTTTCTTAAGCTCCTCGTATACATTGCACGTGATTTTCGGCAGTATTTCTATGTCTATTTAGTTATGCACTGCGATGTCACGTTAATAAAGCTCTTATAATTGACAACATTTGCGTTGTTCAGCTACATATAACTTATCTAGCCGAGCCCCTTTTTCTTACACTAAACACAGAATAGTTACAGCCCGTCTTTTTTCCGCATTGGCTTCAAAACAGATTTCTCCTCTTCTTCATCCTCCTCTTGACCCGTTTGTTGAACTGTTAGTTGTTGTGCCAATTCGTCCAGTTCTTCATGTGGTGGAGGTGAACATCTTCCCTACCAACTAAGTGATAAGGGCCATACGCTTTCATATAACGATTCGTGACTTCTTCCCAGGCCGCGCTAATGTTCACAGCTCTTAGTATATTGTAGTCTTTGCAATATTGTTTAAGAGTGACGGTTGAAGTGCCAGTTTCATGAATTATCTCTTGAAATAATACAAGAAGGTAATAAGCCTTTAATACGGAAATAACACCTTTGTCCATAGGTTGTAGCAAGGATATGGTGTTAGGAGGTACTTCAACGTTTAAATTCAGATCTAATTTCGACTATTACTTATTTCTCAAGTAACATGACAATAATACAACACCATACAAAATTCTAAATGAGATGATATGAATTTTGCTGTCATCCAAACCAGGATATTTTGTCACGAAGAAGTGGTCTGCGAAGAACACACGAAACCGTATTAGCACAATACTTTTAACGTTTAGTGAATAAAGGGGCTGAACGAATGAATGAATGAAGAGATCATAACACAACAAAATTAAAATTACAATGACACGTCGGTTTATGGAATTATTTGGTTCCAGAAGACATTGGAGAAAAATAAGTTCTTAATGAAATTCGAGTTCATGGAAGAAATCTGTTGCAATCCATACAATAATTTTTGTAAGGAACTGGATCGGTATTGAATTTCGATGTATGGAACAAGTAAAAATAAGGTAATGAAATTATGCGAGCATATAAGGCATTATACAGCAAGTTAAATATTTTCACGTAGTAATTAGATAAATGGTTTTAATAAGGTATCATTCGACTTTTTTTTTGACGATAACAGGCTTCCTTCTATGCGTTTCTTAACAACTGCATTCCTGGAGACCATTCCAGATGCGAACTCGCAGACGCCATCAGAAAATATTCCTTACAGTATGCGTTTTTAAAGTTCTCCTCCTCCTAAAGTTATCTTCTGTAAGAAAATTAAAGAAAAAGCGGGATACCTACATTCACCCGCGACAGTCACATAACATAACAACCTGAAGCGCGTGTACCGCTAGAAGATGGTGACAAGATACAAGCGTGCTGGTTAACTTTTAAGCCGGGAGAGAGGGACCCCGGCGATGCGAATTAATACGCGCTCGCCGGACGCGACCGGAATACTAATTCCACTAATTGGATCCGGCATTAACAACAATTGGCGCTGGTTCGGTGTGCGGAGCGTCGGAATGCCCTTTTATTATCCTTCAACTTCGGGAAATTAATACTTTTTCTTCGTGCGGTTAGCAAATTGTGAAATGGCGACTATATGGTCGCGACCCGTATTAAATGAACTTCGTAATTACCGGTTCTAATTAGCCAACACGAGCGTACATGATTCTACAGTTGCCTCGGCGTTTCACGTTACATGTTGGTACCGGACGATCCGATTCAGTTTCCGATATAACGTGAATTATTTATGCGTTCTGAGTAGGAACAAGAAAGGAAACATCTCCAAGTTTGGCATCTTTATGGGTTGAGACGAAAATTTCCACCTGTACATTACAATTTTGAAATTAGGCTGCGTTGCACTCACATCAGCCTTGTTCACAACTTGATTAATATATAACTACAAAGCGAAATTCGTTTGTTTTCCGCCATATATACTCAAAGCTTACGAAATCAATCTCTCAATTAAGGATAGTAGTTTAAAAACAGTTGAGGAATTTTCAGACCGTACAGTAGAGCCTAATTTTTCTGTTGTCGAATACGGGAGAGGACATAGTGTAATGAAAAAATTACATCATTATCACATTTACTGTTTAAGATGAAGACTAAGACGCAACTGTTGTATTTATTGAAACATCACCAACTACAGCAAGCTGTCGAAATTTGCACCAATAGAAAGTGCTATATAAGCTATTCTGCATGGTAATATAGCTCCTTAAAAAAAATTGTGTTTATAATACAAGAAAATGGCCGCAAATAGAGAAGTGACTGGATTTGCATATTTATTTGGTCTTTGATCAATGTATTAGGCTTTATACCAAGCGTAAGCAAAAACGTCGTTACGGTTTGGCGACCAAAGGTGATTATGAACTAAGAGATTATTATTTCATAATGTTTCTTCGCTGGAAAAACAATTTTAGTTCCTGGCGCAACTCGAACACTCAGGCTAGTACTTTGGCTCTTGACGTTTTACACCTACAAGCATAGATCAAATTGAAAGAAAGTCCCTACGGACCAATAACAATTTCTCACGGATTACCAATGATAACCACAGTTCCGAAACATTGTTTTAGGGTTTTGTGTTACATAGTTCGCTCGGTAGGTGCCAATTTTTTTTCTAATGAGAGTATATGAAAGAACATCAGAGAACAACTAGGTTAGACACAAGGTTTGAACAGATATTTTCAGAAAATTAGACGGATTTTTGATCATGGGTGCTTTCCTTATATAGAGCAAATATGAATATAATCGATATATTACCAGATGTCTAGTACGAAAATTTTTGAGGGATAGAGAAGTGTGCATAAACTTTGTAAGACCAAATAGCTACATATTCAGCTCGTCCTGCAAGACATAATACTTCACTCCTAATGGTAGAAGAAGTGTCCGACAAATAAAATAGTAAGTGTATTAAATAAGTTGCAAGATGTAAGCCATTATTTATAGGAATAATTCGCAAAACATAAAAGCGCAGGTATTTTGACTTGGGTACTTGTTGGCAAACGCCATTCATTAAAGGTTAACGTTGTGCATTTGTAGTTATAAGAAAGAATAAATACATGAAAAGCATATTGGCAACACTATTGCGTTTTGGAGAATTCTAAGTCTTTTCAGATTTACTCAATCTAATCCACTAATCGTTAAAACGTTTATAGGCGTAAGTAATACAGGCAAAAAAAAAAACAATGTAATAAATGAGTTGTAACCGGAAGTGCGTATACGTATAATATGTTCACTTACCTACCAGTAATGAAAATAACTCGCGGCAAATTTTCGAAAATTGATCGACAGCGAGTCGCATCACGCGAGCACCACTTCACGCAATTTTACTTAACATTTCGCCTCTAGGACACAAATGGAACACAAAGAAGACCGTTTAGGGGTAATTACGGAACCGAAAAGGTGTTTGTTTCCCAAATATTTGTCGCCCAAATGCTCGAAGGCCTAAATTAAATGTCGGTAAGTATTTCGAAAGGCACGATTTAAATATCGGGATTTTCACTCCGAGTCGTTGGTAGCTACGGATCGCCGCATATTTCTTTTCCCTGGTTGATGTAAAATGCGCGCTATTTAACAAGGTGTGGCGATATGCTGTATAACGTTATTGCGTTTTAATTTTGCAAATTCTTCAACGTAAAAATTCTTAAAATTGTAACACGTATAATATATTAACGCAAAGCAGCGTTCATTATCAAAATATGTAAGAATCCACTTCCTTTATCAGTTCTGTTGTACGTTAAATAATTGCCATAAAAGTATATGCATCAGGATGTGATCTAGAAGGCATAATACCATTTAGCTAACATGTGTAAAGGTGGCGTTAAAGAGAACGTAACATCTTTAAGAGTTTTCCTTTGTAACACACCATTAGAAGTTGATATATGAGGAACTATCAAATTCATTACTTCAGAGAGAAAGTAAGCTAACATCATCCATTTCTAATCCCTATTTCACGCTAATAGCAGACCATCAAGTACATCAAAGTAAGCGATGCCCTAGATATACAATTACAAAAATTAATCAATTAGTTACGGTTTACGTAGATATTTGTTTTGGTATTAATTTTTAATCAGCGAAAAGCACACGTGACTGTATAATATAAAAAGCGTGAACACCCAACATATGAATTAACATTCTTTTCTGGTAAAATTGCACCCATTAAACTTTCATTAGTAACTAGATTAATTTCAGGCATATTGTGGATTGGGCCAATACAATCACTGGATCGTAGACATCCACCGTGTATTTCAACATCACTAGAGATTGATATGTAATCATCCTCTTTGGAAAGTTCGAAGATAGAAGATGCAGGTGTTATGCTAAATTGAATATTTTAGTAGAGTAATGTGATATTGGTAGTCTATTTTTAAGTGTTAATTTTACCAGATTACTGTTACTAAAAATATATCAAAGGTTTTGGAAAAAGATAGAAATTTCAAGAGTTACTGATGTGACATTTCTACTAATAAGGGACAATCCTGAACCCTGAAACAAAAAAAAAAAAAAAACTTTCGGAATATGCGGATGCGTACTACGCATTTCTTTTCTCTGGAAAAACACTCTGTGCATAGTTAGCTAACTTAAGAGGCATAGAAAAAGTTCTAAGACAAAAATTGCTTGTTTGAGCAATAAAGCACCTACCAATATATTTTTTTCTTACAATGGATTATTCTGCACGGTGAGGAAACTCCTCAAAGGAATATTGAGAAGACAGGAATTTCTTACACAATACACATCGTATGATGGCATGGTTACCACATATGGAACAACAGAAAATCTTGTATGAAAACAAAAGTTACTAGATTTTAATTAATTCGGTCTTTGGTCAACGTAAGCGCTTTTATCCCAAGCGTGAGCAAATACGTTGCGATATTTTAGTTTCGAAAGTTGATTATGAATAATAGATTGTAATTTGATAATATTATTGCGTTCACGTAATACAATATCGTAGCCATACAGTAGTACAGGATCAGAAAATTTTTCCATGTACGAAAACCATATACATCAAGAGGTTGTAATTAATGAAATTGCGGTGTCCTTTCGTTATATAGGGTAAGTTGTGAGGAATGGACCAGACTCGAGGAGCGTATTTCTTACGTGGGACAAACTCATATCTTCTCATCCGATTTCAAGTAATTCCTAATCACAAATAAACAAAACTCCATACATTAGCATTTTTAATCGTAGCGTTCTTTTAATAAATGTTCAAAAATATCGCCATTGACCCTTAACATTTTACAAAAGCCATATCCGTATATTCTAAATTTGAGTGCGCGGCGTTTTCCAACAAAATAATGTACAATAATACGCAATATACAAATCAGAACAACAAAATTCTTGAGCCTCGAAAGGATCGAGTCAGACACCCGATACGTGATATGTGATAATAAGTGAAGTAAACTTTTAGTGTAAAACCTATCTGATTTTTATTTTAGATGGGTAATAATACAACTTAAATAATACAACAATTGCCTTAATAACTTTAAAACAACTGAAAATTGGATAAGAATATAAGTGTCTTTTTTATATTACCTTTACATGCGCAATACACCCCTGGGGTTTCGTCTGTTCCTTTAGATATTGTAATGTTATTAAAAACGATGAGGTTAGCTGTCATCAGCGCCGTAGTCACTTCTTCTTGGTTGGTTGGTAGGTAGCCCGATCCCTAGGGAAAGAATCCTGTTTTGAGCCGAATATATTTGGGGCGTAAAAATAATGAAGTTAATATAGAACATTAATATAAGTCCAGCCAACGACAAGCGTGCGGAAGACGTATATTAACTACATTCTCTTTTTCGAAAATTTAACATTAGAAATTTCTACAGCAAGTTCTAGGGCATACGTTAGTGCTACAAAGGTTATAAATGTCAATTAGATGTCTTTCGGTTCGTATCATCTAAATTCTCAGTACAATTTAACGTTGTAGTGTTGCATGTGTTCAAATATGTCTTCCTAGAACACAGAATCCCGGCAGCAGTTGCGTCCTTGTGTCACACTACAGCAAAATCGTTCGTTTCGGAATCCAATTCAATAGTCGTATATTTTAAATTGTTAAGAATTATCACAGGTATCTATGAAAACAAAACCGTTGGCAAGGAAACTAACAATAATTATTTATTATTTGTAACTTTATGTCGAGATATAATTCAGACATAATATATTGAGAAGTTATTCCAATTTTTCCTAATTTCGATCTACTAGTAGGGATAGTACATGCATGTTTAGTTTTAGAAAAAGTTGTTTCTCACATCATTCGGTCACCGGTTGATGATGAGGACCATTTGCGTTCTCGAAACGGCCGTCCCGGACTAATTATTATATTACTATATAATAAATTAAACTTGTGTGGTTGTGTTGTTTACCATACTACGCCACAGTCCTTGCTATCATTATTTATCATTATTCGATCTACTATTTAAAAGTTATTCAAAAGTGCATTTGAAGAATATTGTGTTTATGTAGAAGAAGGCTACAACATTTAAGGTTAGTGGACATTTCATTTCTCGTTTCCGTTTTGAAACTATCCTCAAACAAAAGCTTTCGTTTGCCGAAAGAATGTCTAAGGACTTTCCCGGATTCACGACCCCCAATTTTACAAAATTTCTGACATTTATAAATATTTCGAAAGTTTTTTTAAATTAACCTATCAAAAACATTACAATATATACTGTATAAGACAGCAACTAGTGAAGACAAAAATATAGGTTGTCATTTAAGAAGTTCAAATTACACTAAAGTTAAGCAAACGTCCAACGCTATAGAATAGTACTATGTTATATAATTATAATCAAGTTGCAGTTGTTTTCAGCCTAGAAGCAGAAAATTAAATGATATGCAGGATGTTCCATTTAAAGCAAATATATAAGTACGCGTTCACTTTTTAGACACTTTGTCGAGTCTAAAATGTACTAATTTGGACAGGAGAAATCAGAAGCGAGAATCGGGTTAATACACTAATTACTAAAGGAAGTGAAATGCTTTTCCCAGTTTTCTGCATCTTAAGATACAAAAAAGAACAATAATTGTCTATAACCGTTAAGTTTCTGTATTTCTTAATAAAGTACAACAAAAAGTTTAAATGATCAATAAATTCATTAGCAATCCACACATGACGGTAATAATTATTACAAGATTAAAAGACGGAATGCTTCGGTGCCTTTTCTGAACAAAGAAGTAGGTGTTCTACTCGCGATAAATCAATCTACGCGACTTTATTCTGATGCCCGCGCAACCGATATACCGTAAACAAAGATTACTAATACGGTACTGTTTAATTAAAACTACGCCCGTCGCAGAGAAACGTATTTATTCTGCGTGTGAGCGGTGCTCAAATAAGCCGCGCGCGAAGATGCTCGTACTTGATGCCCTGATGAAAATAATGAAATTGTCAGTCAGCCGAGACACCGATATTATCGGCTCGGAAAGCTAAGTTCTCCCTTTCTGATTAAGCTATTCCTCTCGTCGTAAAATTTACGCGACGAGGTGATGCGAAGATACGTACACACAATACATGCGCGTTGGGCGCGAACACCACAAGATCTGCTGGTAATGAGAGAGCCAGCCACGATGTCTACGTGTATGTGTGTTTGCGCGCGGTCAGTTATTGCGATTTATAATTAAATTATTCCGCATGTGATTAATTACGGGCCGCTTTCTTAATTAAGTTAACGAATTTAAGGTTTCGCCTCTGGGTATTTCTCATTCGTCTTTCTCAATGCGGGGAAGAAGAGCCAGTTTTTCGGAGGTACTTGTAGATTCAAGCACAAGATATGAGGTGAAAAGCACAGAAATACGCCAAACGAACGATGGTAACGACCAAAAACAGTTAAAAGTATGCGGTTTCCTGCTGGATTCTGTAAATTCGAGTAAGTACCTAAACTTTTTTAAAGCAGTTGCACTTTTGTGAAATGCGCACCTGGAGATTTTGATGTGAAGTGAAGAACATACTTCGTATAGCAGGACAATATTCACGCGTGAGGGCTGGAAGGATGGACTAACTTCATTATTATGTCTTTTATTTCTGTGATTAATTTAAGCTGTAGTTTATCCATATGCATACATACGACAAATGAGTCGACTGGTAATCACTCCCCACCCCCCATGAGCCGTGGTGGTTTAGAAACATTGCATAACAACACAAAAAGCAACCATATTCTGCATATTGTAGCGCTAACTCTTTAGTGAAAATATCACTAATTGTCTTCTCACCATCGCTGATCATGTGATAGATTGGTGATCGTAAAAGGAGATTGATCTTCAGTGTTGCCATTGTAAAGGTTGGTGTGTAATCATTTAATAATTTATGCAAAAATCGGGTGTTATAGTAATCGACGATGAACAAAGTTGCTGTGACTCGAGAAAGGCATTGAATTATATCGAGGCCATTAACTTTGAATGATAAGAATCTCAAGAACCGCATTTCAATTGGAATTTGATAGAATATACCAAACAATTAGCAAATTAGCTTTGAATATACAACACAAGTTGGATGTCTTCTTTATTAAACACTTTCTTAACGTAGATGAGTTACTTTCTATACTACAAAATAATAACGAATCATGGTTTCAGAACCGGATAGCGGATCCGAATTCCAGCATCGAGTAGTGGATCCGGATCCAAGAATCGGAGAGTGGATCCGAATCCTGGGATCCGGGTGTCCAGATAGTTTTGGATACGGATATCGGGACCTTAATTTTTTCTAATACTTATAGCACTAATGAGAAGTTACCGTTCTCGAGTTTAGCGACCGACTTATTATAGAGCACGTTGCGACAAATCTACAATTGATAGTTAAATTAATATCAGTTTATCAATTTAGTGTCAATTTCTATATTTCGTTTAAAACAAGAGATTATGTTAGGGTAGAGTAAGTCATTGCCGTCAGATGTGAATGTATTGGCGAGATTAATGCAACATTGCGTAATAATTTCGCATCAATCCTTACGCATTACTTAAGATAAACTCTGCTTAGGAGTCTATGTGCTTCAATTTTTTACAGAAACTTTTAGTAATAATGGTCGGATTCACCACCTACATTCTTTGTTGTCACCCTTACCGAACTCCTTTTATAAAATTAGAAAAAAAAAATGTGTTGTTATTGCAGTTAGGAAATTATCAAAACTGATAATTCTAAATGAATATTTAACTAATTCCCTATGGCAAATAACTATTTAGAAAAACACATTCGGCAACCATTTTGTCAGCTGGTTAAGGAACAATTGAATGTCAGAATACAAAATCATATTCTTATAATTTGTCATTGTTCTATACATAAATTATTCCCCAATTATCTTATCGCGCCAGACCCTTTCCTTAACAGAAGTCTATAATATGTTCCTGTAAGCGACATCGAAGCTTGTCAGTGAACAAACATTAAACGTATTTATGAAAGAAACGAAGGAAATAAACAACCTCTCATCATCTATCCGCGTTCAGCGTTTACAACCGAGTAGACTAATCCAGGTTTAGTGTTTCAGAGGGACACAGCGCGTAAGCACTTTCGAGAACGCCGAAAAAGAGAGAGCGCCAAGGTAGACCGCTGACACTGATGACTGGAAAATTGATGGTTTATCCGTCACAAAATTTGACGGGTCAAAGTAAGCTGGGTTCATGGGACGCGTGCCTTTAATAACTGATTATATATGCACGATTTATTCATAAAAGGGTACGTTTTTTATAATTGTTCCGACATCGGACCATAACGCCGTGTTAAGCACGAAATATGCGTTGACTAGGTATATTCATTAGTTTGTTTTTATATCATCACGTAGGTGGGAGTTTACATCAGGATTTTATTTAACTATTTACACAACTTTAACCGTCTTATCCTACAGCAATACAAAGGTAAATGCGAGAAAATAACGAATATGAAATTACAACGATTCACTAGAAAAGTCACGTTTGTTAAGAATTGGCTCAAGCAGCATAGTTTTAACGGTGACTTTCTGCATTCCATAAAAAATCGATCTTCGACGTACCTTCAATTAACGCTGGAATATTTTAAACAAAATTTATGCCATCTATCAATTAAACGAAGGAATTGGTTCTATTTCAAGAATAAATTTCACGACTTTATGTGACAGGTCGTTAAAATGAGGTACACGTACGCAAATGAAAGTTTAAACAAAGTAATAAAAATATTATTAGAGTAGTATTTTTACAGCGCACAGTGTTTCATGGCTTGCGCTTGTAAATTTCACGCCAAGACGATGACATTGAGTTTATACGCACGCATCGGAAAATTTATTATCGAAAATAAAGTAACTCTGTTGCAGGAGTACTTTGGATAAATTGTGCAATGCCTCACGGAAATCACACGCCAAGTTTTAGCGAATTTACCTCTTGAGAAGCGAGAAAAAAAGTGTAAATTTTAAGCAAGAACAATGTACCCGTGTCTTGACCAACATTATATGAAATACCACAATGTTAGATGCCTACCGATCAGAGCCATGCACATGCTTTAAATCAGCGCTCCAAAGATACTTTAATCTTCCTCGTATACATTTAGACACAATTGGTGTCTAGAAGGAAGGTATCCCGTTGAAACTTATTGAGGACCAATTGAATTTTTTACGCAAGCACATGTTTTTACGAAGGTATCGTTTTAGGTTTTTATAAATGACTACTAGACGGTGCTAATGAGATTTATCGTTAATATTTGCCCAAAATTTGATATTTGTTTTGACGCCACAGAAATGGGTAGAGCGATTTGTTTAAAGTAAAACCAATTTTGTAAAAAGAATGAAATTTCACGTGAAGATTTTCGTGGGATGATTTTTTAAGACTTTAATAGAGGCCTAACACTACAACAACGCGTGGAATCACTTCCTTCAACCTTTGCAACAATCAACTGTTTGTGTGTTCTCAGTCGCAAGCATTGCTTTGTAGGAACAGTTAAAGCTGGATATCATACAACAATTTGTTTGGCAGATGTCATCGATGAAATCAGGATAAATATTCGACAACGTCGCATCATGGAATGTCAAAGAGAAAATGCGTGCACATTGATTTCTATCATTTTGAGGAGCCGTTGAAGCCTTTAAAAACCATATATTGGATACCAGCATCGTAGTGAAAGAAATGTTTCGAGTTGGTTCAAACGCATGCAAAGGTATAAATCTTAATTGAGAGTATCTTAAAAAACAATAAGACGATTTGTACAAAAGACATATTTCTTCCGTTGTTTTTGTAAAAACTTAAAATCTTTTCCTCGCACCATTGCCTTGAGCACACTTCGGTTACTTCAATTGGCAATCATCGTAGTAGCTATTCATATAACAGCAATCTCTATAGAAAAATCATATACCTAATCCAGTCCAAATCTCTTCTTTTACTAACGACTTAGGAATGCACGCTTAATTTAACATAATTTGATAACTAGTAAGGTTACGCATAGAAATCACGATCTATTTAATGTCTTTCACGCGGCATCGGCCCGATTGCCTACGCACAAAGCTAGAACCGAGATCTTTTCATCGAGCTTCACCATCGTCCGAAGCCGATTCCATCATTAATCACAGTAAATAGTAGCAGATTACTCCTCGTTTCTTCGGACGAATGAATACGAGATAACTACTCGAAGAATGAGCGTTGAAGATATCGTGTGAAGATACGCTGCCGTATTACAATAACAGTAACAACGGCAAGTACAACGACAACTGCAAGAGCCTCGGCAACAAGGACATTCAGCGTATTCGGTATTATTTCGTACTCCGTAATCTTCAGTAGATGTCAAAGTAGAGAACAAATTTAATATGAATATTACGATTCAGCCACTAATAACTATAAGGCAGAGCCTTGAGGACGGTTGGATAATTTTGTTTCCTGATCTAAACTCATTGTAGGTAAGATAAGTAGTACGAACAAATAAGTGAGAATGTATTAACTTAATTAAAACACAATACATTTTGCACTATGAGAAGCAACAATAGAGCAAAGCGTATATAGGAGCACAAGCTAATATAATCAAGTTATTTTATATTGATATAATCTATTGAGTAAAGTATTGTAGAATTAGTCACATTTGAAAGTCCTTCTGGACAATTAAGTTTACCTTAATACGGCGGTGAATGGCCAAGAGCAAAGAAAACACAGAAAAGAACAAAAGTGTGACTTTTATTTGCAAAACATCTTATATTAATTATTGAGAGAGAAGAACGGAGAAATTTTTTGCTATTTTACTGTAGGAGCACTAGTGTACGTTTAATTTTCTCTGGAATTCTCTGGAATATTTAAAGAGGAAGGGACAGAAGAAGCAATTGCCTGATCTTACTAAAGTAAAATGCAATACCCGTTTTATTATTTTGTTATCGATATCCAAACCTATGTCTGCTTGAAGCCATTTCAATAAATGCGCTACCAATGAATCAAATAATGAGTAGCAACAATGACCTACTTCGATATTATCTGTTCGAGTAATCGTAACATGATGATGAAGTAGCTT
Source organism: Oryctes borbonicus (assembly GCA_902654985.2). NCBI lineage: Eukaryota > Metazoa > Arthropoda > Insecta > Coleoptera > Scarabaeidae > Oryctes > Oryctes borbonicus. The sequence continues at coordinate 298,563 of LR736879.1, read as the reverse complement.
TAATCAAACGAAGTAGCAACAAAAAAACTCTTTACCAGCGTATCTGGTACATTTATAATGTAAGATTCACACTCTTCAAGTTACGCAGGAACCACTTTGTCCATCAAGCTTTTATCCTTCAACGAGAAAGCTTATAGTGCGGGCGTTAATATAACAATACGATGATTGAGCGACAACAGGCTCCTAATGGATTGTTCATTTGAAATCGTACGATGCTGAAACGGATGAGAATCACAGTTGTATGGCGTTTGGTCAATCGGTATTCCTTTTATATTGGTCATTAGAGCGGAGTAAGTGATATAAACGATTTTATCTGAGCTTTCGCTCCCGTCCCAGATATGAAAGCGTTTAATAGTTTCTAAAACATGTATTGTACGTCTATCTGGACTAATCGATGAGATAGCTTGGTTTGTATTAAGAGTCTTTGGTTTATATTAATGTACACTAATGATTTTTCTTTAAGAACTAGAATACCTATCGTCTTAGATGTTTTACTTAACATTCAGACAACAAAGAACAATCTTGTGGAAATCTGTCGACCACCTATGATTTCACAAAATTAAAATGATTGGGCATGGAAGATTTGGTTTCAGGAAACTGAGCGATTATGCCTCTGCTAAGAATGTTGCTAACGGGATCTGTGTCTAAATGTCTATATTTTTTAAGAGAGATTATAAAACATTCATAGTGTCCAAATAAACCTTTGGTTGACCTTTAGACTAGAAATGATGAGCAAAATAAGGGATTGAAGATTTAAAAGGCAGTTTCGTACGTAGTAAACCACAATTATTCTGAAATTAAGTCACAGTAGAACTAGGATGCGTGTATCATTGTGAAGCGAAGCAAATATTGATGGCATTGTTAAAAATATCGTTCAGGATTCAGGATTTTCTTTTTTTCAGAGCTTTGCTTGGTAACTTTCTTATACTTTCAAAACACAGTGAGTTAATGTTTCGATATATTGAATATCTGGACACTATGATGGAGTCAGTATCTTTACTTCTTTCATTGTTTACAAACTTCTCTATGATATTTTCCTTTTTCTTCGAATGTTTTCCCAGTTTCCAATAGTTTCGCCTGCAGGGTACATCAATACATTCCACCTGAGTCAATCCCTCAGTCTACATTTTATTTAAATATCTTCCCCTTTCGGTATTTTTTCCTTCCAATTAAGTATTCTTTGGATGGTTTCAATTTTAACATAATTTGGCTCTGTTTACAGTCTCAACATGAAACCAGGCGCATTTCCTAGTTAGTGGAATATTTTCTTGTAGAAAGTAACTTGTAAGTTCTCTAGAACCCTTAAATTCCACACCCATACTTCAGCGCCATACAATAATGCCTGGAACAGTTTTGCTTCAACCTCAAAACTGTATGACTTGGATTCTGCTAAAGTACTCCGAACCTTGGCAAATGCCATAATTACCTTTTGGATAAAGTAATCTGCCGCTAAAAAAAAACCTCGTGGTACTTAAGGAGAGCATTCCTAGGTAATTGTATGTTTTTGCGTATACTGACTTTATATTATTGTAAATCATATAACTTTTTGTCTGGAACGACTTTGATTTTCTCCACAGTATTTCCTTAAATTAAAGGTGATTTGATTGCAACAAAGGCTACTGTTCTGTAATGAAACGTAAAGATGAACTTTGGTACACAATTAAAAAATAAATCCAATTTATTTCCTAACAAGGTGGTATTTTGGCATTTCAATTTCTACGACTACTGCAGTAAAAGTGAATACTATGCATTTTCTAATTGTAAATAAGAAACGCCGCCTAAACAAAACAATCCCCGATAAAACGTAATAAGACAATAAAGTCGGTGAGTATATTCAAGCAATTCCCATTAGTATCTTCGCTAGAGACTCAAAGGTAACGCATTAAATCTCACGAACTGATAAACAAATCCATCTGATTATATACAAACGCGCCCTTGAATGGACAATACAGATTAATCAGATCGGGGGGATCAGTCAATAACGATAAAAGGGTGAACCACCCCTGCATGTCCAATTATAGAGAACCTCTTCCCTTTCGGTGTAAACCTCGCAAGTTATTCCGACGGCTGACCGTTCGTTTCTATAGAAATCCGATGGTACAATCCCTTAACTTTATTGTTTCTATTCAGTTCGATAGATTAAAAAACGAGCTACGGGCTTTCTACCCTGCGCATTGTGTTAGATTAGTGATTGATATAAATCGACCCCTTTCAAAATGGGTAGTGCATTAGATGAGAAGAAGAGTTTATGATTCTATGTGTATTAAATGAATTAGGGAAAAGTTTAATTTAGGCAAAGGAAATAACTATTTACATGTTATTAAATTCAATTTAATCTGTTGTTGATTATAAATTGCTTGGGTGGTCTAAATATAACGCAAAAACTTCACCATTTCTAAAAAAAAATATATGATCCAGCCTGAAGCTTTCCGGCGTTCTTCAATTAACGAAAACGTTAGATAAATTGCTTTTACTCCTCTTGCGAAATCGATTGTATGTTCATACTTGTCCGCGTATACCTACCGGAAGCCCAGACTCACCGTTCCAATAAGGGAATGCCCAAAATTATTGTTATTAATCCTTCTGATATATGCTGGGCAGTTTTATCAGTGACAATATAATAATTATATATGGTTGGTAATAAAATTTAGTTAAAAACTGTCAACTCGTGGTCAGAACAGATGTTGCGTTAATGGCGTTAACGTAGTTTGATTGTATCGGGTAAGAGTTACAGTAAATTGTAACCTACTTTATTTGGTGCGGATGATTTGCAATACTGCTTAAAGGTGAAAATGGTCGCCTTTCTTATAGCAGTTGTTTATAAATGTCTGCATGTGCGGAAAGATATAAGTAGTTAGATTAATACTTATAAATCCGGTGTTATTTTGTACAAAGCAAGCCGATTTTTTCTGTAATTTAAAAATTGTATTCTGTAAAAAAAGGGAGATACTACACCTGAGAAATGATTTTTGAATTAATATAGTGTAACAATTAAAACATTATTCATATTTTGAGTTTTAACTCAAAATATGAATAATGTTTGAATAGAAATTTGAAGAAAGTAAGCATTTGTATATTACTTTTAATCTCAATATCAGGCTAAAAGCTAAACGATTTTCGGCAATGGACTAAAAACGCTTACCCAAATTAAAGTAGTAGCTTCTATTTCCGAGTGCAAACCAGTATAGCTGCGCAAGAAACACGTTAGCAACAAGAGAGTCTGGAAAGCTCCCGGCCTAACACAGAAGCAAGTATTTTCTCTGACATATTTCCCTCAAACTGCTCCAACGGGACTCTGGAAACGTTCGCTTAAATACGTTTTTGGTCCTGAGTGAGCAAGCGCATGCTGTCGAGATGCCCATAGCTCTTGCTATCTCTATATCCTTATTTGGATGGTTATCCGCACCATCTGGTTAATTTTTTCGATATTATCGGTAGCGGTTGCAGTTTTTGGCCGTCTCGAATATTCGTTGTTGTCGTTGCTGTGGCAAATGATGACGCTGAATCCCCACAAACAGCGCCCATCTCGGCTCTAATTTCAGTCATCGTATTGCCTTCAAATGCAAAGATTTAATAACGGTTCGATATTCGATTTTTTTTCAATTTCTATAGAAACACAAACGACTGTTAAGCAACAACCGAGCATGCAACATGGTTGAAACTTTCAAAGGTATTTTTCAATTCAGTACTTTCCAAACGTTCCGCACCGGAAAGTTTTTGAGTAACGCCATCTTCATGTTGAAGCTTAAAATCGTTTTAAATACCTAAGAAAATAAATCACTTTCGTGATTTATTAGTTATTTTTTATATTAGTTATCATAGAACCAGGGCGGTTGTTAGCTTGGTGTTAAGAAATGATATCAAAACTACTGGTGATATTAAGATTTCTGCTCGAATAGTTGTAAGAAGGGCAAAAGAACTGCTTAAAGGAAAATCGGCAACTGTGCCATTAATAAACATTGGGAATGTGCTTCATTTTCCTGTGAAACTAACGTGAGCCTAAAATCTCCTGATAGACATAAGCGAGTTTGGCGTAGATCTACAGAGAAGTTAACACAATACAATATCTGTCTGAAGATTCTATTTGGTAGTTTCCTTTAATTTTTCACAAGCTTACTCGAATGATACTGCCCAGTTATTGCAACCAGCCCTTCAACTTTGTTTAATACAATACTTTGTTAATGATTATTGCACTGAGCTTTAATATTAAGTTACCTCAAACTTATTTAAAGCCAAATAAATTACATAGTAATTCAAAGTTTAGTTACAAGAATGAAATAAAGACTACGCCGACTACAAAAAGCTTCAAAGAGCTTTTGTTACTTGTTTTATAACAAAACAAACTCTTATACCGTGGAAGTGATACAATTCCTTAGTGAGCTGTGAAAATTGGTAGTCGATTAAGTATACGGATACAAGGTCGCTGTATACAAATACATCGAATTACCATATCGGAAATCTGTTACAAACAAACACAAAAGCGTACGATTCATTTGTTAAATAGTGTCTGTTATTCATATTAGACATAAAAAGCTCTGATTAGACAAGGCCAATTGTGTTGTCCGGCGGCCCGCTAACAGGCCTCTCCATCCCGATCATTAATATCGGACGTTAAAGCGTGAGCTATTGTTACATTATAGATTATTGTCCAAAGCTCGTATCAGCGGCGTATCAGTTTCTCATATATAAAAGATAAAAGAACGACGGAGGGAATGATGCTGAACGAATCGTAGAGAATACCAATCGGACTCTCATTCATCACGCGGCTCGCTATTTTACGCTTTCTTCGGAATTGTTCCCGATTCGTGAATCACAATGAGATAACTAATAATTCTCTCGTTTAGAAAAAAAAAGGGATAACTTGGATAAGTCAGGTATAGGTACGAATACGAGAGCGAAAGAATGATTTTAATTAAGTGTATTATGATGAGAGGATCCTGTGTAAACATTACATTGTAAAAACGGTAGCGCTATTCTTAAAAGGAACTAATTATGAAAGGTGACGGAAAGTAACTTTAAACGAAATTTTCTGTAATAACAGAACTTGTGTGATGTAAGAAGTGATGGACCTTTATGGAAGTTGAACAACCAAATTATGATAAAATATAGATAATACAAGGTCCAGCAATAGGATTGAACGACTGAAGAGGTTACCATGGTAATAATGTCTTTTTGACAATTGACATATAGTCATAATATTATAAGTTTTGTATTGTGATTGTAAACTGGTTACTTAATTATAACGATGCTCACTATCACCTCAAGCAGAACTTTTAATACTGGGCAGAAAACAAGCCAAGAAAAAGGCACGAAAATCCGCTTCATGACCAAGGGGTCGGTGAGACAGAATGTCCACATTTAGTGTGATCGAGCCACACTTTCTTGGAGAAAAGCAAGATCGCCTGACCTCATCATCCCGGATTTCTTATTGTGGAGATTCCTAAAGTCTAAAGTATATTTGACCCGTTGCCGAACACTTTTTGAACTCAAAGAGAGATAAAGATTTACTCAGATGCGTTGTGCTTAGTTTTAAGAACAGCAATACAAAAATATTGAAACTAAACGTGTTGCGGGTTTGAAACGCGTCATATCGTTTTTTGTTAAAATAAAAACTCGACGTATTGCCCACAATCGCATGGGGCTTCTTCAAGAGAAGGAAAGCTGGTAAGCAACAGTTAGCAAGCTAACTCAACGTGTAAACCACGCCAGAGGTGAAACTAACTGAGTGGGAAGCTGTTAATCACGGTAACTCAGCGTGTGAACCATGCCAGGGGAGAAAATTAACTGCGGAAAACGAGGGGAGTAGTACGCTTTTATGCCGGCGGTGGACAGGGCCTGTCGTTGATTGGTTGGGTGTGACGGTCAGGGTCGGGCGGGGATAAGTCGTTGCGGATGACGGGTTTCCATATGTCCGAGAGGGGGTATATGGAGAACCGAAACTACTGAAGAAGCCCCATACGATTGTGGGCGAAACGTCGAGTTTTCATTTTAACAAAAAACGACATGACACGGTTCAAACCCGGAATACGTTTAGTTTCAACTGACTGGCCGTAAGAGTCTACGTTTTTATACCATAAGTGGTAGTACAAATTCCTAAAGTTGTGTTTACATTACATTGAAGCAATTGCTTTTTTAAATTAAAATTATTCTTGAAGGTGTTGTATTTGTATATGTTTTTGTGGCCTACTAGAAAGCATTCAATCCTATTGCCCAAACCTGTATCTGATTCACTTGAAAGATACATCCATTATAAGGCTATGTGTGGCTGCGGATCAGTACGAACATGTAACGATAAATTTCAATATTTGGATGAAACCTTCATATTTTGTCGTATGAAAATATTCAGCCAATATTTCCTGTATTTATACTAGTAATAAAAGGAACTAATGACGTAGAAATTTTCAGGGTCCATAAGGGTTAGTATTAGTAGAAAACTTTTCACCGCCATTGGTACTACCATGATGACAACTCACGTAATAACCTTAAAAATTTTAGTGCGTGAGTTGTGTGTGTACAGTTACGTGGCTCTGTTGCTAACTCTATAATGTTCTATAATTCAGTCTATAATTCAGGCAAATGGAATTCCATAAAATGAATATATAAATTGCTGCTCAGTGAAGGCTAGCATGCATAAGGAAGATAAAAGAGGATCTTCTTCAATAGTTTCAGGCTAAAAAAATGTATTAATATGAAGATGTACGATATTTTTCACATAAAAATGCAAACCAACCGAATTAATGAGGATTCGCCCAAAAAAAGGAACAAGATACGTAACTAAATGCTTCGCGGGTGCGACAACTCCTAAAATAACTCCTTCCAAGTTTCCGCTTAAATAATAATAACGCATAATTACGTGGTAAATTGCTAATTGCCCCGACAGTATGTTTTACCACGACTTACCGCCTTGTCGCTGTTTAACTTATTGCCATGTATGAACGCGACAGAAGGTAATTTGACAAATTAAAAATTTAACGCTTGCACGTATAAGGCGGATAAAAATTTATTAGCAGCTTTATTATTAAGTAAATTCCTAATTTTTTCTTATTATTACCCTCGCTTTTATTGCCGTTTAGCGCTGTACGCTTTGCAACGAGCCATTAAATTAGCCGAACAAATATTTATGTATATGAAGCTTTAGAGATAGGCAAACGGAGCCGATATCGAGAATAGAAACTCAGGGATTGGCGAACAAGCGCGAGTAGGAAAGTTAATTAAACTAAAACGCCCAGCGAGAAGCCGGCGTTGGCTCTTATTAATAGCGCTACGAGGCGGTTATTCTCTAGCGAAACGCTCGTACTACTATTTTAATCGTTCCCAACTTAGAGTTTGCCTATACAATTGTCAATATGAAAAACGATTAAGGTGAAATAGATAAAATATAGGACTACTATTAGGAGAGACTGTGAGGAAACTCGTTTCGAAATCGCTTGTACAAACTTGAATTCTAAGTTTGTTCAATATTACATGCTGTTTTATTTCTAAAAGTTAACGTGCACATTAAGGAATACGATCGAAATGAAACATTTTAGAGGTGATGCAAAAATTTCTGCGAGGGACTTCTTATTCTGCATCAATACATACATCATTAATCCAAAGCAAGAATTTCAGTCAGCGTAGCATTTTATTAGAGTTGATAAGTATTGCTATGTTAGTAATCCAGCATGGTAGGTAGCGCCGTGTAGAGTGGCCAATTTCTTTTATTCACCCAACTGCGGTTTAAGTACCGACGTCTGAAGAGTGGCTTATGTAGTCTCTGATTCTCCTCTGCTTGTTCCTGGCATGCCGGGAGAACGGCAGTATTACTCACCTTCGCTCCATTTCCTTCATGTTGTAAAAGACTTTAATTTATCATTTCCTACAAACAAGTACAGAATAACTCATATTTTACCTTTGTAGTAGTGATAAGTCTTCAAGTCATGTAGGTAGTTGCCGGTATTCACCAATTCCATAGAGTTAAGCTTTAGATTGCGGACACGTATGGTATATTAGACGCCCTAATATGACATTTTTAAAGAAAGGGAATTGATTGGAATTTAAATTGTAAGCATATTAAATAGACAGCGTATCGTGACAGGCCGTTAGTTTTGACAAATATTACTTGATTGAGAGTCTCATTTTAAAGGATGCGTAGATGAAACTCCCAGAAAAAGTGATTGATTTCTTTAGAAAGCCATTTTGTGGTTGTTGTTTCATTTCATGAAAAAACGTTTTTTTAAAAAATTTTGATATATCTTATGAATTGGAAGGTTGTGTAGAATGACCAAAAAGTCAAGAAAAGAACTTAATAACTTCTATATAAGGAAAATAAAAAAAAATCATGAAGGTTTTTTGCTATAATTAGTAGCTATAATTTGTTCGGTAGGCAGAATTCTAGTGGGGTATTGCTAGTTCCAATAGACCATTTTGTAATCATGGGTGGTCAGGCAAACAGCGTACGTTCGCTGTTAAAGCATTTTGTAAAAATGTTAAAAATTATGCAGTCACTGCCGGACAATATTTACTTCGTATCTAGTTTAATATTCCGCACAATCAGCAGTTGAGTTACGAATTTTGAGGCGAGCCGTTCAGTCCTAAAACTGCAGCTTCCAAGTACCCAACGTAGTGTAAGAACGCCAGGAGAGATTGAAATTGTCAGGGTTGCTCTTGAACATAGTCCAACGCATTTTGTTCGTCGATAGGCTCTAACACTGCGTATTTTTGACAGGTAACTGCGTAGAATGTTGCATAGTGATCTACATTTTCACCCATATTGAAAATTGTTCAAACATTGCAATATAACGATTCAGTTGCGCGCTTGAACTTTTGTCCACAAATGTTTGCACTTCTCAATCACCACGAAAACATGCTCCACAACTTACTTATGGCAAGCAAAACCCATTTTCACTTAAGCGGCTTCGTTAACAAAGAGAATTGGCGTTATAGGGCGACAGAAAATCCAAGAGTAAAACATCAGAAACTTTTACACAGTACTGCAACTATTTGGTGTGCAATGTCGTCATTTGGCATAGTCGGTCCATACGTTTTGGAGAACTAGAATGATCACGCGATAATCGTGACTCTAGAGCGTTACGCTCACATAATTAGAACGCTTTTAAGGCAACAATTAACAAGATTTTCTGAAGTCAACCTTGGTACATGGTTTCAGCAGGATGAATCAATATCTTACAGTGCCAGAATGTTTGTGAATGCAGTATGTGAGCAGTTTCCTGACCATGTCATATTCAAGGATGGATACATCCTTTGGTAGCTGAGACCACCGGACCTGACCACTTGTGATTTCCTTTGTAGGGATACTAAAAGAACAAGGTTTCGTAGGCCCGCCCACAAACTATTTAACAGCTTAGGAAGGGAATTACAGAGGAGATAAACAGGATTTTGCGATCACTAGTTGAGGAGTGTCTGTGACGTAATGGTCGGTTATATATTTTACATTGATGTAGTTGCTTTCTTGAAATCAAAATTATTCTTGAAAGAACTGTATTTTCAAAATTTCCTGTTTCCCTGGCTCATCTTTTATTTAGCAAAACTGATTTAATGACAATTTCGCGTATGTGATTATAAACTTTTCCAATTCATTTGTATCAAAAATAAGAAAAATAACATAATAGTTTTCAAAAGTGCCAAAATGAGCATTAAGATCGGCATCTTCAAAAGACACTTATGATAGGTATGAAGTAAGCTGTAAAAAAATGAGTTTAATAGTTAGTACATTAGAGCTTTTAAAATTTGAAAGGTAAGTTTAAAGAATTCATGGGCAAAACACCTAGTGCAATACAAAGCTCTCGCTCCGCAGTTAATAATATGTATTGTAATCAGTACGCCGAGCAAATCAATTTTAATTTGTCCCGATATAGATAATTATGTTTGCAATTGACGTGATAATTTGAGAGTATAGTAACCTGTCCGAATAGGATTAGTATGCAACTTTTTGTGGACTATTTATTCTTGCGCTCATACCTCGTCTTTCGTAAAGACCGCTATAATAACAAACTGACATTTAATTTATTGTAAGTAATAACTTTCATATGGCAGCTAGTGTCGCTTATTAAGAAAAAAAAAGGACCGAATATCAATCTCCGAAATTACTGACTCAAGCCCAGTGGTCTTTTGGTTGGGAAACGCACGTTTTTTTCTCACCTTCTACGTTATAATTAGGTAAATGATAGCACACCTTTGCTAATTATAGTTCAAAGAAGAGATCTTCTTCCTCCGACTGTTGATGTTCGTCCGGCGGAATGCTATAACAAGCGATAGCCGCGAAGGAAATTCATACTCCATCTGGAGTACTTTTTGTTGCTTAAGAACTTCAATCGCTGCGAGTTTAATTAAAGCAATTTGTTTCTATCATCTACTACTGGTTGTAGTAATAGTTGTGGATGTTTGTTTTAATGAGCTGATGAAATTGCATCGAGCATGCAGTGCTACTGTATAAAATTCACGAACAAAAAAAATATACGCATCAGCTCTAGGCATTTTGATGATTGAACAAGCTTTCATATATAATTATTAATGAAACGAGCTTTTCTTATTTGCCTTGTTTCCGCTTATCTAAAGCCCAATGTATAATAATACTACAGGAAATGTACCGCTTGATATGTCTATTTATTTCTAGCAATTTAGGGTAATTTGTAAGTACTGGTAGTCTCTTCAATAGACAGCAAAGATTAGGTTTCTGTCAAATGCTTAAATTCGTCGTTTTTCCCACAATTCATGAATACGAAAGTAAAATAAACCCACAATGTAAACTAACAGGTGATCAAAAAGTTGTCAGCATTAGACGCATTCGTGGAGAAATTCACACTGTAAAATAGTACGCAATGGAACGTTAGTCATATGTTCGAATCAGAAATAACTCAACCACTTCAAAGTCAAAACCATTATTTGAGTTCTACGGAAATCTTGCAAACTAAAATTGCTCAAAGTTGTAGTATTCAGTTAACCATAAACAGGGATGAGACTACTGAATCCTATAAAAATATGTCCTTTCCGAATTGAGGATCCACGTGATGGTTAATGGGAGGAGCATGCTATCTGGAATCCCACAAGGATCGGGGTTAGGGCCAGTTCTGTTCACGATTTTCGTCATGGACTTTCCAAAACCAGACAATCAACGAGTGCTGAACGCCATCTACGCAGATGATACAGCAATCCTGGTTACATCGAGTAACGCCGAGTTGACGGTCAAACTTGCGCAGGCGCATTTGACCAAAATCTCTAACTACTTCGATGCCCAGGGACTCACGATCAATCCCAAGAAGACGCAAGCGATTACGTTCGCCTGGAAACAACACGGTCCGCTTCCTAAAATCAAAGTCAGAGTGACGGAGATCAACTGGAACGACAAGATCGACTATCTCGGAATGATCGACGAAAGGCTGAATTTCGCTTAGCATCTCAGAAGAGCTCGAAACAGGGCACTAGGTGCAGCCAGACAGTTGCATCCAATCTTCTCAAACTCCCACCTCAACCCTAAAACGGGCGTCATGCTGTACAAGTCACACATAGGCCAGATCCTTACCTACGCCAGTCTCATCCGGGTCACGGCGGCACCCACCTACATTACCTCCCTTGCGAGTGTACAAATCGCTGCCTATGATTAGTACTACACGTACCCCCAAGCGCCTCGCTAGACACACAGACACACCTGAGCGAGACTGAGCAGCTGCAGGAATTCGTGGCAAGGGTCAACTAAAAATTTCTACGAGAAGGCGCTAATTAGCGAGAATCCCGCGATGAAGAACGCCTTCAAGAGCAAGGCACAAGACCACCTACGATTACCTTAGTAGGCTGGCATAAGTATCACCATAGTACATAGTACCATACTAACCTATATCTTTCTGTTTTAGGATGCTAGCAGAGGAGGGAGTCCAGGACGAAGACTCCGAGGCCCAAACACCAAGGACCGAAGACCCCAGAAAAATCATCAACCTGATGGAGCGTAGCAAAATTTATCCTCCACGGAAGTGGCAGCATTATGATATACGGTTCAAATCATCACAAGACTTTGGAAAAATGTTCACTTGTCATAGCCTATTTCTTGCAATATTGATTATCCTTTCATTTATCTTTGCCACCAGATTTCCCAGGTATTGAAGTTAGCCTGGTTTAAAGTATACATGGACAAATATAAGATCTAATTGGAAAATAAGCTTCGCATTATTTATTGAATTTATACAATCAATTTTGTCAATATATTGATATTTCACACAACGGCAGTAATTATGAATGCATAACCAATACAGGGAAAAAGTAAAGTGTTCAATGGTTATCATAGGTTCATAATTCCAATCTCTGATGTCGAAAAAAGTGGTATTGGAGCACGCTAAAAACCATTCTGGATCTACAACAATTATTCACCCTCAAATCTCCCGTTGTATTTACCATAATGGCCTTTATGAACTCTATTGAATAACCTAAATGTAAGAGAAATTAGCTTTTATCCTCGTGTTTCTTACTTTGGTGAGCTATTCACAGGTTTAAGAAACATGCACGCATTTCGTTATAGAAATTAAAAACAAAAGTAAATCTTAAAATGTAGATTTAAGTGAATTGCGTTGCATACAATAAGTTTTCGTTTTTACTGCGATGTTTAAATTTAAATTAACAAAAAATTCAACGTTTTCCTGATATAAATAAGTCCAAATAACAAATTATACTTTTATTTGAATATCTGCGGTATGCATTGCACTTGCAAGTTTTTGTCTAATTACGAAATATTTAGCTGCTAGTCCGTCTAAATTTGGCACAACAGGTCGGCACCTATAATCTGGAACCTTACTGTGACAAACAAGTTCTAGAGTCCTATCATTGCACTTCTCGGAAACAGAACCATTTCATTACTATTCTCTTCACTCTAGCAAAGACATAATAAGATACAATGGGCAACGTATATCACCATTTCAATATTGCCGGTCTTCAAAAGGCTCTTCGAAATCTCAACAACATCCTAATAACGTACCCACTGTTCCACATCTAATACGACACGTAATTATAAAATAGTTTCGACGTTGGTAGGCGCTCAATAAGACGTTAGAGGAGTCGACCACCATCATGTATCAGAAAGGGATTCACGTGCAACGCTGGATCGGTAATTTTCCTTTGATTAATAGTATCGATGGATCGGTACCTCTACTGTGGATAGACGGACCCGGGTGCACTTAAAAAAAATCAGAACGTTTGATTACAACAATTACCGCACAAAGGCGATAAAACACTACCGAAGCGGTACGATTTCGCGTAAATTACCGCTCGTAAAGGATAATTTGCTTGGTTGGGTAGTATTCGCGTGTGAAGCAATGGAAGTAAGTAACTAGTGTCACGTTTATGTCACAAATTAACATTAGCTTTATAAGGAAAGCAGAGATAGAATAGAGGTTAAGAGGTGCCTATAAATAGTTTAATAAGTGTTTTTGTAATGCAGCCCATTCTAGGTGCATACATGCTATTAATAATACGCAATTTGTATTCCAACAAGACGTCTGTTTTATGCAAGGGCAGCATTTGTTGCAATAATCTCGATTATCAACTAAGTAATAATAGTATTAATAATCTATATTAATTTAGTGAGCCTTTACAGGTAATAAAATTAGTCGATATACAAAATCAACAATTTAAAGAAATAATACAAAAAGAAAAGTCTAGTACAAGGTGTCTCAGAGAATTTTGCACTTTTATTTTAATTATAGCTTTAAATACCGTAAAGATATAATTGCCTGATTTTTCCTAATGAGTAAAGCAAGTTTAAAGTTTCTTTTCGACGAAGCGTAATGAAAATTCCGTTTTAATGTGAGAAACTCCCATTGGTAAAAGATAACATTCACCAATTTATCCTAAGTCGGCGATACTGTCTCAATAAGAGGAAAAACTAAAGTATCTGCACACTTCGCACGACACATAATATTTAATTAATTCATTTGGAGATTTATGGATCCCCATTGCAAGCGAGTGATTGTATCGGGTTGATAACGAGAATCCACGGATTTCAGAATTATATTAAATCGAATGCGCCGATACCTTCGTATTTACCATACTAGCCCACAGTTGTTGCCATCATTACTCAATACGTTTTAAAGCAATATCGAATATACAAGATGTCTCAGGGGATTTTGTGCTCTTATCTTAACTGAAGCTTTAAAGCCCGTTGAGATATAATTGTTTGATTGTTCTGCAATGAGTAAAGCAAGCTTTGGGAATTTAATGCCAGAATTGAATGTCTAAATCTAAAGGTTCCATGTCCCACACGTACGTTTTGTGTTCACAGTTTTTATTACTATTACATCACCCTTTCGTGTTCGCCATGCTCTTCACAATGTCCGTGAAGGACCTTGTACAAATCTGACCATGTCCTGGATACAAAAGTTTGGTTGCGTTATATAGCCCTGAACAGCAATATTCTCCAGAGACATAACAGGCCCATACTTTATTTAAAATAACAACAGGCAAACAGTTACTGTAAATTCTGACGACTTGCCTGTCGAAATGACCAGTGGTGGTACCAGCAAGATGAGGTTATTAGCTACATATGAAATTACAAGCTATAAGGGAGTGCTTTCCAGATAAATTGGTGTCAATACTAAAAGGCTCCTGAGGTTATGGCAAGCTTTAAAAACTTATACACCTCGTCGGGCCGTCACCACAGTAAAAACTAAAAACACCAAGGAGCTCTGACTTGGCTCCAAACAATTTTTTTGTGGGTTTACCCTAAAAGTCGAGTTTATAATAGCGCCCCAGCAAATTTGATTCAGCTTAGAAATCGTACCTAGAAAGAGATTGAAGCCATTACTCGCGACTTGCATAAGCGTAATGGAAAATCTAACGCTTGAAAGAGCACCAACGGCAAAATTAGGGACTTCTACATGATATAAATTTTCCATGCATGAATTTCCGATAAATATAGTTTTAAGTTCTAAATAAAGTAAGCTGAGAAAATGATGATTATGATGGGGATGGTTTCCTCCATTTGAAGACTAACGTTACTTTGTATAAGACAGATCTTAATTTACGGGATCTTAGCCCGGCCAATAGCAGCGTTGTCTCACTATAAGAAACTGGAAGTATTTCAAAATAGAATATTGAGACTAATAATGATATGAAAAACAGCCAACCCTATAAAGACCTCTAACCACCTGATTCAAGGGCGCACTTGGTCGAGCTGGCAGGGTGAAAGCTGGAGAGGGAGAGGAATTCGGTGGGTTCCTTACTGGTACTACTTTTGGGGGAGCCCTAGGATCAACCACTACCTCGTAAAGTGATTCGGATTAGAAACAATATCTTTAGTTGACAATGAATCTCCCACGTATCGGATTTGCTGGCTTTCACTCCTTCATTTCATTCCTTATTAGAAGATTAACAATGGCAACCACACGTAGGAGTTATTTGCATATGGGTGACAATGGAGTTTAAAAGCCACGAACTAGCTCCAGGAAGAGTAGAAGGGTATCGACAGATACGAAAGGCTTTGCCCCTTCTACTTCAAATATGTTTTAGTGCCAGTATTAAGCAGAAGATACTCCCCTGACACAGTAGTGCTTACATGTTACGGTATAAGTAAACATCTCGGTCTAATACTTTCGTTCACTGAATCATATTAAACTATCTGTAGTTCGATGTGATTTTTTGTTAGATGCAATTTTTTGCAATTGTTTTTCTTTAGTTTGTATATTGTTTTTCGGTTTTCTTTAGTTTGTATATTGTTTTTCATTTCTTACTTGCGATTTGTTACAGTTATATATTCCTTCTTAACATGTTAATTAATTAATTTCGTCTTTAATATGGTGTAGTACTTTACTGTTGGTCGTTACAATTAATAATTTAATTCTATAAAGAGGCTTTCGCTGGTCTAAAAGCTTGATTATGGGGGAAAATCTGTAACACTGCAATATTTTGAGAACCACTGCTTTTCCTTACATCAATGCTTTCCATGCTGGAGCTACTGTCTCTTTCACATATCCTAGACCACACAATCACTTTAATTTCGGGAATTTCAGCTTTCAAAGGTTTTTAAAAATTTCACTCATGCATAATAAATAGTAATAATTGGCAGTGAGTCTAGCCATAATTCTACATCACAAAAGCCGGTAGAAAATGCTAAGTTGGACAAGTAGAAAATGCGGTGTTTTTGTCAATGTAATTGCTTTTGGTTCGTATTCTATGTCTACCCAAATGGAAATTGTGGGACCACTGCAAGTCTTCAAGGTCTTCTCTGCGTGCCGTTGAATCATTTATATGAAGTTGTACATGACAAATTCCATTCAGTAGTTACCATGCTAAACGGGTGCTTACTTGCACTTCTGAGACATTACTTGCATGCCATATTTGATTTCATCTACGGTAATATGTAAATTTTACCTCAAGCACACCATACACCATCCTCAAAGTCTTCCCATGTCGTCTTTATCTGTAACAATATCTAACGCGTAGAATTTCGACAAGCTTCTACGTTCTCTAAAGCGTGTCGTATTAATATATCGCATATTATATCTACTATACGCATGGCGTTGGAATTTTCTAGTTGTGTTCTCGTATATTTCGTGCACGCATGTGCAACTTTTTCGTGTGAGCGGGAAGCATTTATTGTTGTTGGATCGCGTATCTAATTCGTGCTTTAGGCATTGTCTTTTAAATTACCTAGCTACAAATCATGTAATGTGAACAGGTTGAAAGTGGAGATCGTTTATGATGTAATGTGTAATATTGATCTTGATTATTGGTATGAGTACGAAGATGATGTATGTTCTGTTGAAGGCTGTGAGTTGAATACACCCGATGCACCGTTTCAACGTAATAGTTATGCAATTCCTACGGAAATAGTTTCAAGCAATATTTTAACTTCTTTAATGTCTAGTATCTTCTAGCTTTTATAAACTCCATCTGCTTTTCAACTAGTAATTTGTTTTGATTTGAATTAATTTTGAAGTAAAAGCTGCTTATTACATTTACATAGTAACATCTACATAAATACAAAATAGCATGTCAGAATATTTTCATAAAAAAAAATTAGGATTTGCATTTGATTAGGCAACAAATTCCGTGGTTTTAAAAGGCGTATTGTTCCTATTTCTAAAAAATGAGTGCTTTCTGTATCCTTGAGCAATTGCACTGCGTTACGTTTTCGAATAGATATTCGACAAATCAATAATGTGTCTTGGCATGAAGCGAAGCAACCAATCGATCACATTTGGCTGTGTTTTTCAGAGAAAAAAAGAAAACATGCTACAATATACTGAAACCAAATTCTAAAAAATCAGGAAATCGACGCATGGGAGCAAAATACTAAAAAACGACATAATGAAGGAGTAAAACAAATAAAATCAGCTTTAATACCCCGGTGAACTAATACTTCGCCCAGAATTGCTTTCAGAGATCGCAGAGGAAGAGAGCGTAAATTTGAAAATTTGAAAATCAAAGGACATATGCTGCACATTCTTAAATCAAGGTTATTATAGACACTTATTTTAATAACCAGAACAGCAGCTTCTACCAGTAGAGACTGTTTTAAAAAAGTATTAAGCATGTAAACAAGGCAGAGCTTTTAGGTATACTCCTTACCATAGCATCAGTAGAGTAACGCTCTACTTAGGACTGTGACAAAATCTTGTTCGTAGGTTCTACAATTCTATTACTGTTACCGTTGATCCATTGATTCTGCTCATAATCAAGATAAAGTCTTTAAATCTTCAACACTGCGACCCAGCACACTTATTATATTAATTCTGCTTTGTTTCAATTTCACTGAAGAGGATTTTCAATTGCACCTGCCAGAGCGTACATTCGTTAACTCATAACTGTCTTCTCGTTTGTAACGTCTGCATTGAGGTTCACTTTTGCAGACAAAAGCGTGTATAGTGGGAACCTAAATTCAAGATAAACGGGCAGAATAAAACGGCACATTCTCCACGATACGACAATTACAACAATGACAAACTAATCTATTGCATAAGGCGAGAAGCTATTTCTATTACGTGAATCTGATGTTATTAAACCATTCTCTTTATGTCATAATTATAAATCTGGAAGCAGAAATAAGCGCGAAATTATTAATTGTGGAATTTCTACTTACATTTGTCCAGCAATTGCTTTTGGATATCTGATAAAACCAGGTATAATCATTCCCTTTATTGCATTGGCAATAGCTACATACAACTTAAAAGACTGTCGAGTAGTAGTAAAGCTCAACAACGAATTTACAAAGTACAAGCTCGCAATTTTTTCGCAACAGATCCAAATCTAGAGTTGTCTTAGCGGTTAATCTAAAAATGAAGAAATTAAAAAGGTAGTTTATTTGATTTTGTGCATTTCTCTACCGATAACTAAACAGACCTTGTTTTGGAGGATATTAGGTGAATGATTTGAAAACTGAAATTCCAAAACAATTGCATATAATTAGGCATTTGAAAGCAATCAGTCGGCATCCATACATTATTAGAAAATATAATTGAATTATATTCCAGGTAAAACCATATTCTAATGTAAATACCGCACATACATTACTCGTTATTCAAGACTCTCGTCTTCAGCGGAAATAAAAGCATACTAAGCGGTGATAAATATTAATGATCAACACGCGATTCTCCTTGTAGCTATAATTAATAAGGTGGAAAAAGCCAACTAACCACGACCCACTTCCAAATATGAGCACTTCATTACGCATGGTCTCACACAAACCACTAATCAAAAAAGCAGTGGTCGATTATGAAAATGAAGAGAATGATTTTATACTCGTACGGTGTCCGTATTTCTGTTACATTTCCTTCCTTACGTATTTTACATAAATCCTTGCACGTCTAACGTTGGCATACCTTCTCAGTAGCGCTAGACCCCTGTCTTTGTTAAACAGCATTCCAATTTAATGAATACATAAATTACTGCAGGGGTACTGATCCTTGTGATTAGCCAGAGCTAGCGCGTTCGATAATTAAAAATCAAATCCCTTACGATAGGAACTAATTCAATTTACATTAAATCATTAAAGGAACGTGATAATGTCCCGATTTGCATAATCTTATAAGCTGTTTTGATGTAGATATCACATCTATGCAGACTTCAAAGTTACCACTTAATTTATTTCTAATTACGTACTGTTGAAATTATGATATTTTTCAACTTCGGCTGATCTACAGAAGGGAAATGCAACAATGCAGGTACTAGTTCCATTCTATTACCAATCATTCAGTGTTGTAATAGCAAAGTTATATTTGCAGTTGTTAGTACCGATTCACTTTTAACAAGGAATTAAGTTCTACGATAATTAAATTTTTCAATTAAATTAATCAAAATTCCTTATTCAAATAGGGGGCATTATATTCACGTTCCATACTTTCATCGTAAAGTTTCCTTCTTTTAATACTAGTGCTACAAAACTGAACGTCTTCAAGCTACAGTTTTCGAAAAATTGGACGTAGTTGAAAATATTTCCACTACCTCCAGATTTTTAATTCAATAGCAATGTTTTTAAATAACATCTTTGGTTTTGGCAGATATATATCGCACTTAAGAAGTAGAACAAAGGAAAATTTTATTCGTAAATGTAACAAGCGATAATCTTATGATACCCTGCTTTTAGTTTTCGATGTAGATCGTACCTTTTTTGAATATTTGGTAGTCCTCGGAAAACGTATTGGGTTTTTCTTAATGTCATAGTCTATCTACCTACAAAAGCTTTTAACTTGAACTGATCTGTTGTTAACGTTTTCCAAATTTCTGTCCATCTCTTACGATCTATGCTAAGTTCGTTCAGATTACTCGTTACCAAGATACATCTCCTTCTAGGGCTGCTTCTTTTACTCCCTTTATCGACGCTTTTTTGGATTTCTCCTCCTTCGTTTTTCTGAGGCTTGGTTAGAAAATCTGTTTGACTATTTTTCTGACAACCATCCTTCTTCTATTCTTCCTTTGATGGGTTTTAGTTTCAAGCATTCCCTTATTTCTAATTCTGTCTCTCCTCACCTTGTAGTCGATTTTCCGTAGGAACTTCGTTTCATTGGAGGTTAGTCTTTGCAAATGTGGAATATTACAAAATACAACAGATGTTATAGTTACTTACACCATGCGCAGCAAAACGTTTTCTACAGTTAATATTTCAGAAAAACTGCTACGTAGGTGAAGGTTCCTGTACTCATTGAAGCCAAATTCAAATCTCGTAACAATTTTCTGCAGTATTAATAATGCTTCCATTTTGAGCCAAGTCTTTGCTACACACGGTATATATTATAAATTTAGCAAAACTATTAGTTTCAAGGGCAGCGTATATACGAAGCGAAATGAATTTGTATTGATACAAATATTTTCTAAAGTTATCCAATAGGCGACCAAGTTCTACATATTTGAAGCGAATTATTATCAAGAATTTGGTAAATTAGAAATATATAGGACTTTCTATTTAAGATACCGGCAAAAATGACATTGATAAAAGGTAAAATGAAAGGGATCAAACTTGTGTAAGTGAAAGTATCTCAATAGACAAAATGATATTAAAAGTACCAAAAGCGTTTCGATAAAAAACAGTTTTTGCAAACAATTTAAAAACAGGCTGATTTAAGTGAACACAACGTAATATTTTTCTGATGCTTAATAATTTTACATCGGCATTTTCCTTCTGCGATCCTATTGCTTAATGTTAAACATGTTGTCGAAAAGTTTACACAACTGCCTTACTCTCCGCGACAATATACTGAAATGCAGTGTATGTGCTGATTTTGTGCAGACAAGACATACGAGGGTAGTTTGAGTAAAGTTTCAAGCTGCTACATGAAGTTGGCACTACTTGCCAAAAGTATTCCGGTAATATAATTGCGTAGGCAGTGAAAGATAATTTCCTACGGTCGAGCGCTCAGTTGTTGTTTAACAGTCATTTGCCTAAGTCGATGTTAGTGTTTCTGTAAAAATGGAAAAAATCAAATATCCAGCCCTCATTAATTTCTCGTATTTGAGAAGCAATATGCCTGCGGAACGAAAGTTATCAATCCACCATGAAGAATTATTTACCATATTTTTCACTACTTAGCAATTGATTAAAACTAATTTATTTGGGGAACTGGAACAGGTGCCACGTAACAGCGGCAGAAACAAAATTATATGCATGTAAGTTGAGCAATACGCACGTTACTTTACGCCAGATGTTTTATTTATAAATAGTAAACGTAGTTCATATATTCTAAACTTCCTTATACTAACCAGTACCTATCTAATCTGATATTTTCAAGATTACGGATACAAGTGGAAAAAAGTAATGTCTACATGTAGTCGCCACAGAACAACCGCGATTTAATCAAAGATTTGTAAACTAAAGTACTTACAGCTTAAACGAGCACATTTATAACCAGAAATTTACATAACACAACCAAAAGTTACACATATAAAGAATGCAAGTTATGTTTATTTAAAATACATACAATTACTCCTATTTAACATTCTACAAGCACCGATCTTACGCACCTTTTTATATGAAACAGACAAAACATAGTCATGTAAAATTAACTTTTACATTCTGATGTTACATGGACGTTCAGTAAAGCTCACACAGTACGATGTAGAAGATAAGATAAAAACGTTTGGGCGGATTCACTCATTAATTAAAAAACATAAAAGAAGAGAACATACATGATGAGAAACTCGAAAGGGAAACGTCATAAAGAGGGAGAATACAATTAAAAACGTTTAAAACGGATATCGTGATCAAAGCAGCTTCCATAGAAATCATGTGAAACCGATTATGAGAGCAGATCACGAAGATATTTTGTTCTACGTAACGTACCATCGGTTTTATGCAGCAGTTATACCACATTACTGGTATCATTCGTTATTAATTACGTCCAAGATACGTGAAGTTGACTAATTCTTGTTTATTATTGAATAACGTACACGTCGATGTTGTACGTTTTACATTTTACGGAATGGCCGAACAGGTATTCACCGGCGTAAGATGGTGCAAAGGCATACTATCGCATAGTAAGTGAAAAAATGCATTATACATTGCTTGGGTTCCGACGGTAAGTGCTATATGTCAACTACCATTTCCACTTAAAGAAAGAACGGACGGCATTTAAAAGAGGCGCTATTAAGCAAAGAAAGAACAAAGAAGAGAGTTCTGAAAAATGGTCGCCACGCATCAGTTCTATATCTGGTAGCTTTAATTTTTTATACATGTCCTCTGATGGCATGGATTAATTTGGAATTCGAAAGGATTAGTTTTCTTATGATTGGTTTCTCTGATTCCCGCCTTTCGATTGAATAGCTTCACTTCTGTCGATTAATTTTAAGTGATATTCAAATTCAAAGAAAGCGAAATTTGAAATTCTTAAACTTCTTCAATGAATATTGTTTGTTGGGATATAAAGTATTTTTTATTGTCTTCGATGAAAACGTATTGTCCAAAACGCCGTATCGCCTGAACGTCTTCGCTTTCAAATGTATTAAAGAGATTTAGAACCAGTGTTTCCACCATCCTACGCAGTGGTATTTAAATTTATCTGTCCTTCAACTACAAAATGTGTCGGTTCAATCCGACATAATTAAAATCTGCTCCTTCAAGATGGATATGTTTCCTTTTTAAACTGCAACCTAAAATTTTTATATACCCTCAATATTGAGCAAAGAGGGTTGATTAGCGAGCTGTACTCGCTTTTTGTCGCTACTTTCTAAACAGCAGGCTGGCTTGTCGTTTTCGAAAGAGAATAATTATATTAATCGAGTGGGAAACAGCGACGTGAGGTGGAGAATACACTCGGAACAACGCTAATGGTGTGTCATTTGACTTATAGAATAAAAAAAATTAGAGGCGCTTAGATTACCAAAGGAGGATACTTTGTTATACAACGAACGTAGACGAACGAAGAGAAATAAATTTGAACATGTCCTGACGCTCGTAAAAAACTATGTATCATAAAATGACATATGGCACTGGAAAACCATTGAAGGCTACTATTTAAGATTTGGAGCTAAAGATACAGTAACTCCGACGTCTCAATGCAGCAGTAACAGTGAATAAGGACTGTTCAATTATGCATTATTGCTTCTTAGTTGTGTCGCTTTAGCTGAAAAGGTAAATGACAAATTATTCTGTATTATTTGTATATTTAATTCTTTTTTTACTGAAACTACTCTGCAATAACACGCCATGTTCTATTTTTCTTTTTATTTTAATTGCTCTGTATGCACTAAAACCTTTTAATTTACTTTACTGAAGGTTAGCCGGCTTTACATTTAGCCAAATACACATTTGTTTTAACTGTAGTCCTATTACTTTCGATTTCAAATTTCTGGACCGTTGTACTGGACCCCTCAATTGGCATCCATGCTATCATATCCACACATAACTTCTTCATAACTAATAATAATAACTACCTTCATGTAAAACCTTCATCAACTCTTTTTTACACGAAAAACAGGAAAGTAAAACCATAATTCTACATGAAATCGTACATGGAGAACATATATTTATATGGGCCATGTATGGAGCACGAGATTGCCTCTAGCTCTTAGACGTCTAGCCAATGTCCTTGCCGCAGCAAAAGTATCTGCTACCGATAGTCTCTAGTACCTAATACCAATGCGGTAATTGCTAGATTAATATACGTGATAAGTGGTATTTATAATTAAAATAAATGGAACGCGATGCATTCGTCTGATAACCTTGTCATTAAGTAAAATAGTTTAATGGTTGTTTATGCAAATTCCTTCAAATTGCTTATGTAAATAAATCGCTCGCTATAGCTGATGACTTATATTACGTAACCTGTAATAATTGATGCTAAACCCCATTTACATTGCGAAGGAATTTTAATCAGTGATTCAATCAAGGAATCTATACCGCTTAGGTTTAGAATTAAACATTATAAATATTAAAAACGACTCGGCTGTAAGGCTAACTTCCATTACATGCAGATTAACAAATACGAACGCGACTAAGAATATTTTATAGAGCTGTCAGTCATGATGCGCACCAAAAGGCGTAAGTTAAGCAATTCACTTATCTCCGTCAGATAATCGAACTAAATATAATTATAAACGCAATATACTTCACGTAATTAAATCAAGATAGATAAGATGCGGCAATGTGGCATCAGCCACACGGATCGCTCCTATCGCGCGGACGTCGTAAGAGCTTTGTAATTTAAAAAATCGTAATCGTATGAGCATCGGCATCGATATGAAGGCCCCTAGACGCAATAACATGATTACGCGCATTGGTGAGGTATTCTCGAAGACGACGTACGGAACGCTTATCAGATAATGGCATTTAAAAATCAATTAAACATCACCGGCTCGTTGACAGTACTAGATACGAAAGTGCCTTGTCGGACACGAGAACATGGAGTTCCGTTAAGTCAATGGAAATAATTTCCTTTCGAGATAACGTTATCGGCATCAATATTGGTTATAAATTATATACAGAGTCTTCACTTCAAAGTCAATCGTTGGAAATGCTTCGCCTTTTTACATTCCAAAGGAAGGAAAAGTATTTAATATCTCCAAAAATTATCTCTTACCAGCTATTGAAAGCATTAATTTAGAGTCCATATTTTGAAGCGTGATATAGGTGAAGCATTTAGGAAACTATTAAACTGTACGCCAAAGGACAATCTTGTGATGTTATCCTGCACCATTACTAAAATGTTTACAGCTGACTATTGCAGAACCAAGAAGATCTTGGACGCTCAACCGATTACAGGTCAATCGATTCAGGGTCCGATTGACACTTACTTACTTTAAGCATATCCTAGGGGTAACTTAGACATCTGGAAGTTTTGATATCTTCACCATGAAGCAAAGGGTAAATAGCGAACACATTAGACTAGGTTCAGATGGAATGTTAGGTGCTAGAACCAATGAAAAATGAAAAATAATGCAAATCGCATTATAGATCATTTGGACGAACCTGTTGCTCCAGGCATTAAACAGTAACTCGAGAAGAGAGAAGATTGGTGGATTGTCTCCCCGACCAGTGGCAGTTCCACCTTTCTTTATTGCGCAGCCGCATACTGTATTAAAAAACTAATACTTAGTTTACCTTCCATCCACATCTTCAATTTTTGCTAGAAACCCAAAACTATTCTGACTAGCTCTCCTCAAGTTCGTCTTCCCCTTCTCAAAATTAATTCTGAGCGAAGTCTTGGATGGATAGGATGGCTCTTTACAAGCTTACTCTTCGATATTTTCAATGGAGAAACCTATCAAATTGATCTGTGAATGTTGCAATTGATATCAAGCGCTATGCTTTTCAAATAAGTATACGAAACTTTCCTCTAGGGTTCAATAAAGTATTCTACATCATTACTTAAGAATTTTTCACATCTATATACAATTGATACAATTGCCTTTTTGCTTTTATATTAAATGTCCAACCGTTCAACCGTTAATTTAAAACATCAAGCGCGGTAGTTAAATCACAAGTATACGGCCCTGTCTAAAGTACAGTCTAAAATTTACGTTTCGAGTCCGTACACGATTTCAAGAGAGAGTGTTTTACATACGACGAATGAGATATTATCGCTGTCTTCCATTGCTATTAATTCAGTGATAATATGCATCGGTAAATAGAATTGTGTTTAAATTTCGAGATAAAATCCGGAACATTAAGCCGGCGATGCTATGCGTTTAATTTTAGACGTAATGTACGTGTAGCGTTTGTTTTATACTATCCACGATACTGTCAGCAAGATGGTATGGTAATTGGGTCATTGGGTAATCGAATTTAGTATACTTCAGTAAATAGTAAATTTCTTAGAAAGTAGGTCCGTTCCAATTGATAATAAAGGCATATATTAACAATCAGATGGTAATATTTGGAGAAATTTTACCGAAAACGAGAAAATTTATAGCGTTTATAACGGAGCTCAGATATTGTCGCACTATACATATATCCTATGAAATTGGACATTTTTTGAAAATAATTGCGAAATTTGCATTTACAATGTATAGAGAAAAAATAAAGAAAAATTTTACTAAAGAAAATTTTGTTTATATTATGTTGCCTTTTCTATTTACAAAAAGAATTTGATAAATCATAAATTAAAAAAAAATAATTATTCCTTTATTATTATTTTATTCGGGCAGTGTTTTAAGACGTTTAAAACAGTTCTTCTGTGCTTCAGAAGTACGTTTTGGAGGAACTATTCATTTCATCAGCTTCCGAAGCCGAGTGAAATGTTCACGAAAGCTATCCAAGTGTGTTCACCCATTTTCTGGAGTAACATTTCTTTAATTTTAAGGATTTCAGTTGAGACCAAACTACTCTATACTTCTGATCCTTATCTCTCTTCTGGAAGGTCTACATTTAATAAACAGGTATTAAAATTAGATACTGAAACTATAGATTTGTCATTTTGAGATACTTTAGTGGTTATTAAGCTATTATTATTGTATAGAAATAAAAAAGAAACTGCAATACTTTCTATATATGAAAAACCAAAGTCTTTTAATAATTGTTGACTTAATTTTGTTGTTTCTGTGTTACCTAATACCTGTAATACCTACTCAATTATTTCTTAATATTTTGCGAATAATGAAATTGCATTTATGGCTATGTTAATGATACGACATTAGCCAAATTAACAAATTAACTTCTTCAAACAAAGAGATAACTATTGTAACTATTTCTAGTTTCATAGGCATGTGAGTATAAATTCAAGCCCTCTGCTAATTTCATAGTAAGACTATGGTCACAATCCTTGCAAATTACTGTCCAAATAATTCAATGTTACAAATATCAGAAGAAAGCCAAGTTTCAAATGGCAAGAGTACATCGAAGTCGCAGCAGAGAATTAATCTGATTGATTTTGGGATGATATTGGTGATTAATCTTGGGATGATCTTGGGTATATCAGAAAACAAAGAATAGCAGACGCAGAAAATAGTGAAAGGAGATAATAGTCAGAGCAAACTATTAAATTGAGCTAAATGGTTTTGAAACGTTAAACAATGACTCGACACGGAAAATCTTTCTGAACACCAGAGAGGTTACATAATTTTCCATGGAATGTAGAAGCTGGTGCAGATGTATATTGTAAAATAATTATTAAAGAAATTGCGTGTGTACTTTTATGATTATCTGCATTAACTACTGCAGCAAATTTTCTGAACAGTTACGTTGTTGGGGCTGCAGCACTTTTCTGTTAATATTAAATTAAATACTCATATACAAAACAACGTGTACCTTTGTGCTCCAAGCCTGCAGCACTACTTCTTATTAATATTTAGTATAATTACTAAGTAGGTACACATTACAGAAATTATTCGATTAAAGGAAGCAGTTTTACATGTATACACAATTGGTTTGTTCAATTTGCAATGTAATTTCTTCCAGCTAGACGGATGGATATCTTCTAACTGAATACCTGTTATGTAACTTGAACACCGCCATCCTCAGCAGCATTAGGTACAATTCCTTTGTCTTGTCTAATTTATTTGAGGAATATAATACCTCACGCGTATTATATAATTTCAGATACGATCTTTGAATCCCACCTAAGGATCGCTAGTGGATAAATGGCCAATTACACGAAATTGCCGAATTTAATTTTAAACATTAGATCTCGCCCCACGATCCAAGGGTTAGATATACAACGCTTTTCGGTAGGCGAAACTACAATCGCCAGATCGGCGGGATATAAACTTCGGGTAGCACCTTAACACCTTTTCGCAATACATCAAAGATAGTGGATCTCGTGTGCGTGGCGAAATTATTACGGTGGTATGCTTAAATGGTCAAAAGTGCTGACATTTAACACTTATCGATTTTTTTCGGGCTCTGATCGATCTTGATTGTCGGCCTGCGCCGTTGCTCTCCACGTTCTCTATGTAACGGTTTCCGGAATTAGCGAGATTCTCTCTCATCTTGGTTGGAAGTATTCTTCTTTCCTCTTCCATTTATATGCCTCCTTTTTGTTCCTCGCAGCGTTCGTCTCTTATCGTGATTATGGGAAATTATTTAATTATAAAATAACACCCGAACACGGTGCACTGTCGACTGCCATATCTTTTCTTTTAATTGATGTTGACCGTGGGTGTCGACATATACGCATTTGGTGCGCCACGGTGATGAAAGTCGAAATTAATTGTGAATTGAGAAGGATCAGTACGTCCAAATCAAAACTTGTCATTTCGAATAATGAGTGGGCAATTAGACTGTCCGAGATTACAATTAAATCGTGTTACGTTAGGAAGAATCCAATCAGTAGTAAGAATAAGTAATTACTACACAATGGTGAGATGTTTGGAATTCCATTTGTCTATACCGAAGAATCTGATATATCCATTACCTTAATTACGTAATTAGTCTACTTTGATGGAAATTAAACTCAAATTCATAAATGCAATAAGAGTTACGATGTAGTATATTTACATCACTCTAATAGTTTAAATCTTTTAGGTAGCCACACAATTTGGTCTTTGGTCAACAAAATATATTTCTTGAAAGGCAGCAGGAAAGCAATTTCTTCAAATGTTATATATGTCACATGTCCCTATATTCTTTTGCTGCAATCATTTCTAAGACCTGTAGGCTTTTTGCTTCGATTATCACTTGATTCATTTACAAAGGATGATTCTAAATTCGAAAATTCAAAAAATTATGAATCTTTGGGAACATGTAGAACGCAAATAGGGATGCATTTCGTGTTTTTATTTTCTTTTTTCTATTTCTATTATCATTTTTACTACAGAACATTTACGTCTACCTTCCATACAATGACTCAATTTATAATTGAACCTGTAAGCGTTTGGCATAGCGAGTGCTTACCGGCATGCTTACTAAAGATATAATAGGGGTGTATTATATACTAACAAAGAAAATGTTGAAAAGGGAAAGGAAACGGAAAATTCGAAATAGAACAAGTGGAATTTAGTGTCTCAACAAGTTTTCAAAGTGCCTCCCTTCACATCTTACAGAATTTGCAAGCCGATTGTGGAATTCCTGAAGAGTATTTGTGAGATAATTTGTTTTGGTCCGTAATTCTTCGCAGGTTAATCGTGCATGAGTTTTTAGATTGTCGTTGTTCAACAGCGCTACATTATTAACCTTAGAATTTATATAACCTTATAATTGCCGCAGTGTACGGGTCCTCAACATCAATAATTTTAATTTATTGTGCAATATATGGCCAATTATAAACAAATCGTCAATGTATGGCAGGTAAATGCAAATATTCAGTGGTAAAGAACTTGCTGTAAGAGTTTATAACCTCCACCATCAAGCTGATAAAGCCTCCTACTCTTCTAACCCCCCTTCGTGCCTCTCGTGCTCATCTCTATGTGTTGTTAGACAATTCTATGTAGTACACCCGTCTTATCTGTGCATTCCAAACAAACAATGGGGCGTTGACGATTATCCTTGAAGTCAGGTTATAAAGGATCTCTAGCCACTGTGGGTGTTCCATATCAACACCCTGTAGGTTAAAATTGGTCTAGAGCATTGTTTATATAATAGCAACCTGCCTTCGACTGCCAGTGGCTGGTCCTAGTAGGGAGTATCTCTAATTACCTCTAACAAATTTTTTCTTAAGAACCTCGATGTGGCGTCTTCTGGTACTTTTTTGCTATTATTTGTTTTTATTCATTCATAATTTTCGTTAATCAGATCAATTTGCTACCATCTGCATATATATACATTTTTCCTCCGCTTTTCTAGAATAGGTAACAGATACATTTGTTGAATCTTTCTGCAACTGTCGTATTTCTCATCCACCGAGTTCAAACATTCAACAAAATATCTTATTTCCCACAAAAGATTAAAACGATATCAGTGATTGAAATGTTCCCAATAAACGACGGTTTTTAGACCCAACATTCAGGTGTTTGTTATTAAAACAGCAACATACATATATCAAACCGCGAAGAAAAATTGATCCCATTCATCCTCGCCTATCTTATTCTCGCATCTTTCTCCTATTCTAACTACAATAATACTTCTTATTACCGAATTAATATTAGCACCCTGTCAAAGCTTTCGATTTCTCCCAGGTTCCAGCCTCTATCATTTCCAAGCAATAATTTCCTATTACTTACAATTACAGGCATCGCGCATGACACATAATTACAGTTCTAAGTTACAGTCCGTTTATTTTCGGGACACGTACACATACACATCTCACCTCTTCATTCTTCTTCCAGGAGCAGACCGCGCTCGCAACGAGGATAAAGCCGAGGTACAGAGCGGGAGCATCAATCAAGTAGGCGACCCCGCGCCGGCAACAAATTGGTTGCCACAGCATAGTAGGTAATTAGCTACGAGGTTAACAGCTCACCTCGGAGGTGTGAAAGGAACCAACTGAAGCAACCACCGAATGTGTTATATTCGTATTGTTTTTGTACCAGGACCGGATTGACTATTTGGAAAGTGATGTACTTGGTTTAAAGAACAAGGAGTAGTATGTTTGTGTGTTTATTGGAAGCAGCTACGGTTGGTGGAATATGCTAGAAGCTGCTAGCGATGAAGTTTATGATTATTGAAATTATTGGTATCTATAATCTATTGAAAAACTCGGATATGCAATACAAACTCATCTATAACAGAACTAGTTTGCCATAGTGGTCGTCTGCAGCTGGCATCTGCAATAAAGCCTATAAACCTTTATATTTGATTACTTAGAAAGAAGACGGAACATAACCCAAGATTAGGGACTCTTTTTTTTTTAATTTCGATTCCAAGTTATAATACAACGCAGAATTCTTTTGAAATACAATGGTTTTTTGGGGATACATAGAGAAATTATGAAATTATTGCTTGGAGTTAAAACTATGCCACATAATAAACTTAGTTGAATAGTTAGTGGCCTGAAGGATTGAATTTCCCTTGGAAAAGGAATCTTGCCAGATCTTTTTTCTGGTGAAGAGATGCATTTTAGATCAGATGTCAGACTATAAAAAGGAATTCACTCCAGATCTTAACTAACATTTTGCTTTGCAATGTTGGTTGTTAGCAGAATTTATTTTTTTTATAATTTTCTATTTCAGGACAATTGATTTAAATGGAAGATTCCAACTCAAATAAAACACTTTTAATAAATGCAAACATCGAAGTCATTTAATCGGTACCAGCGACGTATATAAGTCTTGAGATATTTATTAACGACAGAGATGACTATATGAAAATTTTCATATTACATATTACAAATGGAAATACCTGATCGAAGATTTTTTTAAAGCAAAACGAATCTTCTTTCAACCTTTCTGGAGGCGACATAACATAATGACAAGGAACACTTTATTCTAACTCCAACCCTGCTTTCGCATATAAGAACTGCCACTCTAATCTACAAACGTGTTAACAACATGTTTTTTTACCAATTCTAGAAAGATAAAGATGACGACTATATCAAGCCGTAGGTGCAAATCGCACCAAAACCAAAACCAACAATAAAAATAAAATTAGACAATTCATCCGTTGACATTTCGCAGATGCCCTAATGAAAAACAAACAAAAACCGACAGAAGGCGCCGCCCGTAAAAACACTAACGCGTTCTCGAATCGAGATTGACAGGTTTCGACAAAAAGCACTCCCTTTTTTGGTGGCGAACATCATAAAAGGCCGTAAAAGTGAGTATAAGCCTCTTTAGAGGTGCTCCTGTTCTTTACGTTAGAAATATGAATTATTAATACCCACTATTAAGTAGTGTATTCGTTGTGGTTGTGTTTGTTTTTTGAAGACTGTAAATCGATGTTTATTTTAGATTGAATTAAAACCGCCTTCCAATCAAACTTCCATTGAAATCTGGTTGCAAACAATAGAATCGATTTTCTTTAGAATTGTCTTGCTTTGTCAAGGAATAGAGTGCTTACCGTTAGATACATTATGGGCCCATAAAAGCCTACTAATCGCTATCTGTTATATGTGGTTACCAGTTTCACAGATACAAATACTTGGAGTCGTCTAAATTTTCCTGAATACATTTTATTGCGAAGTGCCCTATTATTTTATTGATTAAAGTTGTTTCAAACCAATTAATGTGTTTGGTAACTTAAAAGAATAACGGCAGAGGGGCAAGGTAATCCGTTTCAGTTTTGACTCACATCATTGACAGTAATCGTGAAGAGACTGATGACGTTGCTGATTTTATTGGATTTCACTTGTGCCTTTAACACGCTTTATCATGTTCGAATGTTTTCAATCCTTGACTGCGTTGGTATGCCTCATTTAGATCTCCCATTTTTAAAATCCTATCTCAACGAGAGAATAACGTCAAATTTCTCTGTTTTGCCAATTTAGACTGACTTTGGTATTCCCTATGAAGCAATAAACTAATTGCGAAAGCGCAGAAACTGAACCACTAAGTATTTGTTTTATTTTTTGGCTGCTTTATCCAATATCCTTTGCGGACCTAATGAGTATAGCCACACTTCTTCTATACAACATGGCTGTGGTGTGGCTCTCTGACTCCATTGCTGCATCTCAGCAGGGTACCGCAGGGTGCCACTTTCAGCCCAGTGTTTTTAGTTTTTTGCCCTCCAGTAATTCTCAAGGATTGCAAATGCAACCTCCACGCTGCTGACGCACATTATTTTTTATAATTATTTATTATTTTCTCTTTCCTTCATTTTTATCTATTATTTAATGTAAATGTTGCTGGCTGTTTAGTACATGGTCCACAGCCACCACAAAATAGTGCTGTGTACATTTATATTTTTTGTTTTGAATTTCATGTTTTCTATCGGGTGGTAGCTGAAATATATATATATATATATATATATATATATATATATATTTGCATCTGTTACTTATACATAGTTGCTAATTAATTTCGCTCCTTGTAAACATTTACGAGTAGCTTTATGTACAACTAGACAGAGAAGAAGGTGGAACCAAGGATGATATTATTTGCATTCATTACTCCAGCAAATTTTGTATAGCAACACCAGAAGGCTGGGTTAAGCGGAGTATGTAATTCCCTAGCAGTTGTACCACTTGTACTAAGGTAGAAGATGCGGTTCGTTTTATTTGCGCGTGACATCATTGCCATGCAAAAAGTTTCCCTTTAAGCTATATTCTATAAATCTCTCGTCGCAGTTTCTCTTTCAGTTTTAAGCTGAAAGACGATACACCAAATTCTGATTACTTTTGTTAACAACATTGACACAATTTATGTCAACCTAATTTCGGAATTCGTTCAACAACAAATCATCGGGCTTCGACGCAACTTATAGCTTGTCTCCACCAAGTTTTCGGTTCTTGTAACAATTTACATGCATAAGCGTTGAGCGAATCGATTATCTCGCTATTAATATTTGCCGATTACACTTTAATAACTTTTTGCGAGCTTGTCGGAGAAGGACGCATAAAATATAAATGTCCCTCTAGACTGTGTACCATAAATAAGGAACGTGACACCTTTAACACACGTCGCCGACATATACGGTTGATTTAAATTTATGCGCCTATTGTATTAAACGCGTGTCCACGCGCGTTTACAACAAATGTAAAACATACATGCCTTCTTAACACGAAAATTACTAAGCGGCGTGTAATCGCTAATAAGGAAAATGTTTGGAATAGTCACCTTTAATTTATTACGCCTGAATATGGACGCGATTGCCGGCGTGAAATTGGTCTATGGAATGGCATGTATTTCGTAAAGTGTGACGGCAAATTATCGAAAATGTAAGATATGCTTACATTTCCAGGACAGGTACACCAAAAAAAAAAGAAAAAAATAAAAGAAGAAAAAAGAATTTGCCCTCCATTATAAAACAACATCTTTCTTCCGTATCATGCAATCGACATTAAAATCCCCGCATATGATGATGTTAGCTTTACCATTCCTACATAATTTTTCTAAAACTAAATTTAAATATAAAAATTCCTTAAAATTACGATTTCGCGGAGATCTATATTGAAACCGAACCACTGTCATCCGCAATAGATATCTTTTTAGGCCAGTCGAAGCGGAAAGGTAAGCCATGGACAGTCATGCGGCTACGCAAAAAGGTGCTGTCGTCAGTCTGTCACCCGCTACGCCATTCCGTGTATGTAGAAATTAAAATCAAAATAAACCATTAAAAAAATATACCCAACACAATTTCGTAATGGTAAACTTGTACAGAGACATCCTGTGTAATGTCATTTAGATTAAGTTATCATAATTATATAAAAGAACCAAAGACCATGAGCGTGGACGCTGATAAATAGTATAAGTAGTATATAAGAATTTTGTAAATGTAGTTTTAGAATACATTAAGTTAAATATGCATAATCATCAAATTTGAAGTAAAAATAACTTGAATGTAAAAGAAAACTTATACAAAAAAAAGGGGGAAGCTCTACATTCAAAGATCAGGTACAGAGTTGTATCATATCATCAGTAATTTGCTTCACAAAGAAGATGCATCAAAATTATTCAATGACATACTAGAATTATTAATAGAAAGTTTTAAAATAAGAAAATTAGTAGACATAGGTATCAAATTTACCTGAATTCAATGGACTTGATTATTTTCCAAATTAAAAAAGGATGATACTGATATCTGCTTCTTCTTAAAAACGATTCCTATGCTATTTTGTTTATTGCAAGCTATAACTCAATGAGGAACCGTTCTGGAAAAGGGCGCCACTCCATGATTCGTTAAATTTTAGTAGATCTCGAACATTCATCAAAGGCAGAAGTGTGCTGCGTTTCTCTATAAAGCGACGCCAGAATTTATCAAGTATTTCCTCACAAGTTATTGTATCAGTACAATTCAATCAACGCACCTTGTAATTCCTGTATTTGTTTAAGCATTTATCCTCTACATCCTAAATTATCCGCAGGTAACCTTTCAGAATTCTTCCTGAGAAAAACTGCTAGAAACGCCTATCCCAACCAACCGTTTCATAGCAACCTGAACAATTAAGGTACTGGTCTATCCTACTCCTACACATTACCACTTACCGAATAATACAATTCTTTCAGCTTATTTGTTATAGTATTAATAATCCTTTCGATAAAAATTTAGATTTGTCGATCTAATTTAGTATTTAAGGTTAGCACCGCTTGTATAAAAAAAACAATATTGAGTTTTGACAGATCTAATATGGTCCTGACCATAGAAGGCAACAGACACATTATCAAATATTTTCTTTTTTTATTTTTATTTAGGATAATACGTTAATCCTTTTCTTTGTATTGAATTATTGTGGTTAGCTGTTATAGAAAATAAAAGTTGTTGAATTCAAAATATATATCTTTTCGCACTTTGCACCCAGCCAACCCTGCAACCTAGGTTCTAATCCAAAATAGTACATCGTGGACACTCTGAGTTCAAAATAAAAGAGAAATTTAGGATTGTTAGGTTTGCTAATAAGCCATTCTATTTCATTAGATCAATTAGTGACCGTTATAATATGTTGTCAAGATTTTAAAGTTGTTCCCATAGTATACCACAGAGCTCAAACGTTTGCTCAAAACAAAATTGTTGCAAATCTGAAATATGAGGAATTATCAAGAATAGTTAAGTATGGATTCCGTTTTTCCACGTAATCAAGCTCTTATAGACTGTTACATGATTTTTTAATTTTAGTAAAATTTTAACAAAATCAATGACAGCATTCAATTTACAATTGGAAGCGCACAATTTAACCATTATCAAAACTTTCTACTTACATAAACATTGCAAAAGATATATTGGACTTTAGCATTTATAGGAAATCAAATTTTTATCGTACCCGCGATATTTAGACTACTAAAGATCCTCACGACATCTGATAATTTCAATAAAGAACTCAATGCAATCAAAGCAAATAATCGATAATGGCTAGAATTCTCTGTGGATGGAATAGTGCTGCATAGCTAAGCAAAATGCAAAAATGTCTTACAGAGGTTTAGCATTCCACTATAATCAAGGACCAAGTTCAAAACAATGATTAGAAACCAGATATATATATATATTGGTTTAAAAATAGGCAACTAAAGAAAATTGTTTTAAAATAGCTTCCCTTAAGAAACTCTACAACCATTTAGATAAATAAACACTGGACACCAGGCACGTGTGATTGCACGTGATTGCGAACAATATTACAAAGGCCGAACTGGTCTCGATTTTAAGATAAGGTTTGATAAACACAAACGTCTCGACGAAGACAATTCACAATTTGAGCTGAGAATACAGGTATATTAGAAAAATTTAATGTTTTATATAAAATAAATAAAATCCATTAAATGAACCTGAAGAAGGCAATTTTATAAAAAAAAGTTTTGAGTTGAGTCCCAGCAGCATTCTAATTGTTAACATATTCAATAAATTCCATTTTTCTTTGATCGAGTGTACGAAACTAGAACTTGGGATATATAAGTTTTTTGGTTTGTAGAAAAGTTAATGCTGCTTACTTTGCAGTTTTGATAGTAAAAGCTAGTACGCCATATAAAACTTTGATA
The DNA here is from genome assembly GCA_902654985.2 of Oryctes borbonicus. Lineage (NCBI taxonomy): Eukaryota > Metazoa > Arthropoda > Insecta > Coleoptera > Scarabaeidae > Oryctes > Oryctes borbonicus. The sequence continues at coordinate 262,224 of LR736879.1, read as the reverse complement.
ACTGCTGTGTTGTAAAATATATTCTGGGGTAACCCTGTTCATTCTATATGTATATTTGTTTTGCAGATAGGAATACTCGATCTAAAGCTTTACGAAAGATGTAGCAGAACATTTCGCAATAGAAAATCGTTTACTTTTTCCTATATCTACCTATATCATGGTATATTTTGAAACGTTTATGTACACAAGATAGTCTTACGCATGGTTAGGTGCTAGTACTAGAAATTGTAACATGCCACCTTATGGATTGGGATACTGTTAATAAAATTGCCGAATTTGTTTATGAGATTTGACAAATACTGCTTTAGTCTATGCTGTTAATTCATTTACGTCTGGATAGCATTGGTGAACAGTTTTGGCTACGAGATATAACGCATGCAGCATATATAGTACATGTAATAAATTAGAAAAAGTTGGTAGAAACAAAAGGACAGCACGAAGCATAACTGATCCGCTAGTAGTTACGAATTAATACTTGGGTTGCAGAAATTTCTAACATTTATAAAATAAATTAAAACTATTAGAAATTCAGCATAGAGTTTTTGACAGCGCTTTTTCCATTTGTGGTGTGAGCTATTGGCATGTTTTCGTAATGCCATCATTTCCAAGTTCGTAAATCCCTGTTGCACACCAAACACCTCATACAAGATCCGTCGTATTTGAAGTTGAAGTAAACTTTCGAACATTAGTCACAAAGTGATAATTTTGACTTATAAGGAGGAAAATTGAACCATCCCCTTGTTTACAAGTTTTGCCTGCAGCACAGTTTGGGCATTGCACCTGTTTAATACTTTTAAGCTTAACATTAACAGAGCTTTTCCTTTTTTACTATCAGCATTTGTATATCACATTTCTACACTGCACTTTTTTATAATCTAAAGAAACCAGATTCTATTCTTACAAATTTTTCAACGTAATTATAGCAGCATAAAAATACATTAATTCGGTTTACAGAATCTGTAGACTTCGTGTATTAAAAGATGTCGAAATATGCACTGACTTTAATAGAAAATTGGGAGCCAACCTGAATGATTGTATAAATTCGTAACTATTGTTAGCTCAAACATGGAGATTACCTCACTGCGTAGCATATCAATCCAGAAACACCAATATTTGAAAAATTGGGAATATAGAAATCATTGAACACCACTATTTATATGCATAATGTAACTCTTCATCTCTTCGGTCTTTTTTTATAACAATACACATCCTACGGTATTGTTGTTAGTATATTTACTCAATATCACATCAATATCTTGGACGATTATGATAATACAGCTGAGTCAACAGCGATATAAATATAGGAGAGATACATACGTATGTATGTACATGTATACATTACATTGGTATTTCCTTAGGGAGATCTAGAAAGAAAAAAGTGAATTAATTTATCGTATGTACGGAGGAAGGTTGAATATCATCGTGTCTTCGTCACTTCTTCTTCTGCTGTATGTAGCACTGATTCTAAACAAGTACACCGACGATAAAGTGTCAACTACGACAGCGATGAGGCTTAATATTTTTACCACTTGTCATGCGTACCGAGGTTTGAATGAATCTGGTATAAGAATGAAAATATGTGCTCAATAATATCTTAAATATTTTAATGGTTACATTTTATTTATTGAACGAAATCACTAAAATCAATTACCGACACCATTTCTTCATTTAGGGGGAAAGCACGAAGGCATTAGAAATCTAGTACTGCTCCTAACCTACTTCTTCAATAAATACAAAATAGTAGAATAAAGTGGTACATTTTTAATTGTTTTTATGTGAATAACCTGTATATTTCTTGTAATGTGGGAATAAATGTAGATGTTTCAAAATGCGACGTGATCGAAGGCTTCTGAAAATAACTTTGGATTTAGGGATCCAAAAAATCCTTTTCGTAGTCGAAGGGAAGAAAAACAGTGAACTAGTGTTATCTTTTATAAAGATAGGCTTAAGAGATGCATGTCAAAGTAAAGAGATGCATGTCAAAGTATAATGTCGAATTAAAAATTTTTTAAATTGGAAAGTTTGCTATTGTTACAAAAATTTTGTTGAATCAATAACTGGCCTTTTCTTAGTATAGAGGCTTCTTTATCAGAAGCTATGAATTTATGGAAATATGTGAATTTATCCTGCTCCTGCTATCCTGCTATCTTATTTTATATCTCCGTTAGGCTCTTTCATTGGGGCTCAAGTAATTAGCTTTTTTCCACAACGATACTAACTTGGTAATTATATGTTTTCTGGTGATTTTAATGTATGTATGCATGAACTGAATTTAATCGAAACTTAAGATTTCAAGACGATCAGCTGTACTCGGATTCACAGTTATCTACAGTACACTATTTGGTTATTCATCGATCGTCGCAATCGCATGTATTAACAAAACACACAAAAAAAAAAAACAAGCCTGGGAAGGTCAATTTATGCATAATTTCCAACCGAGGGGGACAATCTCCCCGAAAAATAATTACATCGAAATTATATTATGCATAACCGCTGAGTTTAAGTTAAAAAATGGCCGGATGGAAAAACAAAACTGTATTTACAAGTTTTACGCAATTAGTGACCTTGCCCGCGCACCAAGTGAAAAATTAAGAGGAAAAAATGCTGGGATTATGCATTAAATTGTGAGGGAACATGTGATTGGCTAGTACAAGTCGCGTCCTGATAAAAATATTCACATACGCACTCATACACTTGCGTGCGTGAAATTTTTATACGGAACCTTTTTGTTGAGTAAAATTAAATTACCTGCCAATTTAATGTTACCAGTGGTAAGTATACACCGCTCGTTATACAGAAGCTCCAAAACACGAGTTACCGCGCGCCAAGTCCCAATTTCTTTATGTAAATTTTTTCATTTTTTCGTATCTTGAGCATAATATTAAGAAAACGCTCTGTGGTGCTTCTGTTTTATTTCTCGTTGAGGTCTTTTCGCCTACCGGCTTCATTATTACGGGTTCTCTTATTCGAAGGATACATAATGCCTTCTGAATGTTACAATTCGGTGAGTGACTAAACATGCTTATTCCCACGAACTTTCGTGATGCCTATGGGATTGTAACCAGGGTATTATTGATTCTTTCGGTTTTTTATTGTTCAAGAGAGAAATACTGCGAATAAAGAAAAGTATTACTCGTGAGCAAAAATAATATCACAATTTTTAAATTCCATTCCGCAAAGAATAACATTTTATAATATTCACGAATGAATTTTTTGAAAACAAATTAAAATAATTTTTGTTGTTCATGAACATTACCTTCAATTATCGAAGAAGGTATTTATTCCTAGTAATAAGTAAAAGACTATGATCGAAACGGCGAAACGGGTAGCGGGAACACAAAAAGAAGGCAATTCCAACGACGACCAATGTAAATACAAAAGTATAGAAGAAAGGCAGGCAAGAAACAACTGGATAGGAGCGAAGGATGAGATTGAGTTAAGGGTTAACAAACGGTATATTTTGTTCTCTCACACTAAGTCTTCCAATGTCCTTCCTACACTTCATCTTTATTTCTTTTGGTGTTTCTTTTCTTGCTGACTCTAGTTCATCTCTAAAAGCTTCTTTTTATTATTCTGTGCTTTGGTTGTTCGCCTTTCAAAACATTCTGACGTTTTCTCTGTTCTCCTTAAAATTGATTTTGATAGTAATATTCCCTCGACAGATCCCCTGCTGATTCATATTCGACCTTCAGCATGCAGATTTCGCTCACTATTGGAGATAGACGGTAGGTTTAAATGTGGCAAATGACGTCCGAGATTTTTTGAAACAACGAAAACTCCAGATTTTCTTCTTTTACCTCAGACACCTTCATTTGCCCTTCCAGAAAAAAATTAAAACCACGTTCTTGAGGCCACCTTCGATCTTCTAACTGATTGTATATTCCAAATTTTTGTATGACGTTTTGGCTCTTTCTGTGCATCATTAACAATTTTATTTCTCATCTGTGCCATATTGCGCCGATAACAAATAAATATAAAGGTCTCGAGTACACCGTTGGATAGAAGATCAAAAGCAACAATTTTATTTTTCGGGCTCACACAAAACCAGAAACACAAAATATGCCAAGTCCCCATGGTGGGGTTCTAAAATTAATCTACCTGTATACTTCTATTTTTCTTTATTAAGTTTAGTATTTATTTTTCCTCCTCCTTTTCTCCATTTTCGCTATTGAAAATGATTCCCAGGTATGTTGTAGCGCATAAGCTTTTAATACTGTGTCTCCTACTGTCAATATTGCTCTGGAACTGCAAATCTCTCTCTGTTCTGGTATTGTGGTTATAAGTAATTCGCTATAAATAACCACGTAATTATCGTGCATTACCACGGTGCAAAATCCTAATTAATTACGTTTTTCACATAAGACCAGGTGTGTAAAATTGGCAAGACAGCCAAGATTATATTGTCCTCGTTTATCACTCAATCGATTAATTGTTCTCTCCCATATCCGCGATTGTATTTCAATTACTCTAGAGAAAATATAATTTCCTAGTTGATCCTTTAATCATAAGTAATATAATTTCTAAGCTCCTTTTAGAGAAAATAAATACCATATATTATTCGTTATTACAAATTGTTTGTTGTTGAGAATTTTAAGATAAATTTTCTGAAGTGAGAAAACATTTAGACAAGTATTACTACATTTTTACTATATTTTAGTCCCTAGCTGTTGTTGTAGATGACGATGGTCGATGTTTGTCACCTTTTTTGTGAAGAATTTCACTTTATCCACGTGTAGTTTAATTAATTTAAGTTTTTAATAATAACATTTTTCAAACGGTGATTGGTGTAACGCTAACGTGCAATGAAGAACTTAACAAGACGTGGGTGTTCGCGTTCACAGGTCGCTAAGGTGTATAAAATTTACAGTTTCATTACCATATGTAGAAGTTATCGCCGGTAGTAAAATCCTTCGTAATAAATTCGGTTTTATACCTACGCTGATGGAGTAATTTACTATATATTTATCAGCTCGCACGTGCATTAATAATAAAATAAGTCGTACGATTTATATTTCTTTTAAGTAAAGACGCTTGTATATTTTGCTCGAGTTTAGAATGGAATGCGACCGTATTTATAAAGCGAAGCAGGTTTAGTATTTTATTTTATTTAAAGTCGTCAGGAAAGGACCCCCATGCATGTTACAAATTATTTATCGTACGATTGTACACCTTTACTTCTTCGCCGTCCCCTTCCTCGCCTCCTCATCTCTTTAAGGAAGACGTGCATGTACATACACAGCTTCCTACGAAAATTTTTCGTTATATTTTTAACATTTCAAGGTAAATTTTATTTATTTTAAGTAAAACAAGCTTCGTTGCCACTTTGTAGACAAAAGGTAATATAGGGTTAGGCAAAATGGGCGAAATTAGTACTAGACTGTACTACCACCTTTCTAAAGACGTACATGTAGATGTCGATCAGCTATTATTAATAAACCTGTATTAATAAACATCGTTTTTGTCTGGTTCTAGCGGTTGCAAAACGTGACTAATTATTTTATCGTCAGCCAAAATATCGTATCCTAAATCGTTTCTAGCTATCTTCGTGTCCAGGAAGTCTCACAACTGTTTATCTCATAAACAAAACGTTGGATTCTACGTCGCCTTTCTAAGTTGTAGCTACAACTTCGACAGATCACAATTTATTACAACACATCTGCAAAGTGACTGTTCCAAGATTTAGCGACAACGTGTATTGCATCTTTTATAATAATTACATTTCAGTATTGTTTCAAGTCAAATTGTTTCGGAAATAAATGCTTTAATCAAAGACTTTCTATATCTTCTCCTAAAGCTTTCAGTAACTCCTTGGTTCGTAAACTGAATTATGGATGTAGTATTTGCTGGCGAAAAGTGGTAAGTTATTTTGCTATCTTCCGACTTTAAGTTGTCAATGGAATTAGTTGGCGTGTTATCCATTAAAAGCACAGCTTCTTCACCCAAATTATTTTCACGAAGATGTTTAACTTTCAGGAGGAAGCATGCTGTAAGGCATCAATAAATAGCTTTTCCTTTGTGTTCCTACTACTGTACTGATTTACTTAATTGCGTGGCCGCTGACAAAGTTGCTGTCAATATGTCTGCCATGGTTATTTGTTTGTTTAATTTTCCATGGTTTTATTTTTACTTCATTATATTGTCACTGTATTTTCTCCCCAAAATTTTTAGGTTGGACAACAAACAGAAACGACATCGACCTATTGTCTCTGAGGAAAAACAACGAGAGCAATGAAAGCACCGTATGCAATCATTGCAACATGCATAAAATACAAATGCTAATTACTGCTCTTCCAGATGTTTCGCTCATTCTCATTTACACAGGATTACTTCGGGCAGAAATTGTTGGGACAATAACTACCGATTAAATGAAATCTTTAAGTGAAGTGCGCAAAAGCTTAGCGGAATATTTAAATTTCAGGCAGGCCAGTTGAATTGCATATGCAAGACCCCGATCCTCTGGTCTTACGGTCCTCGTTCCTCGACGATCGCAATTTTAAACATTGCGCAGTAATAGTCGTTATATTTTAGGCGACACGCTGACAGAATAAATACATATATTCCTCGATTTTTTACTGTTACAATCTTAGCGAGGCGTCGGCACCGATCAAAATAACATAAAATACAAGCGGTAATCTTAATGTCATGTTTCGCAACATTGTATTTATTTTTAGCGCCCCGTTCGGCAAAACTCGAAGAAGACAGAAACGAATACTTTAGAGATTAAAAAGGAGAAAAGGTAGCATAAAAATTCGATTTAATCGACATTGTATATTAAATGATTCCCTTTGCGATTCTCACGTGCCAACAATTATACCGGTCGATATATGTAAATTTGAGGACCTTTATACCGTTGCGAACATTTAGCAGCGTACAATATTTACTGAACCCATATTTGGTCTCTTGCACGATTAAAATTACATGCAACCTTTTTGCAGTACAAAAAACAAACGATTTATATGTAGTAACTTTCTTATTTTATCCGTAATTTAGTTGATAGTTTGTTTATTATCGTTAGACTCGTTGATCATATAAGTTACTACCTAACCACCGTGTACAGACGCCTGTTTCACTGTGTAAACGCTCATCAGTGCGTATTTGTGGAAGGTGGCACTTAATCGAATCCGAATGTTTGTAAATATCTCTACGATTGTGACCAGGAACCCCTAGCATCACTATCCGTGAGGGTTGCAATGGTCGATTAACACATTGATTAGCCAGAGAATTTCGTTTCTTTGTGTAATAGCTCATGAGTGCACATTTGTTGAAGATGGTAGTTAATCAACTAATTGTCGTATAATTGCGGATAACGTAGAAACATGTATGAATGAGAGAATATAATTAAGGTAATAATAGCAATAATAATTTTTTTTATTTAGCCCCATGAACCTGCAAAAACTAACAAGTAATACAAATCTTTTAACAGAAAAAAGTGACTTCAATTCCTTTCGTTTTACCCAATACAATAACACTTGACACAATGAAAATTATCAGAACAAAGGCAATTACGTAAAGGCCTCAGGAGCATCTAAGACCCATCCCTGAATAAAGAGAAAACCACAAAGCAATATCAAAGAAGATTGAGCACGTATGAAGCAGAACAAGTCCTACAAAGGAAGGAGAGTGACACAATAATTTTGATAAATGAATCTAAGAAGGCTAAATAATAATATACAAAGGATAATAGATGCTATAGCAAAGCCTAAAAAAGCTATAAAAAATCTATCATTAACAAAAATCCAACCCAAACAACATTTTGAAGACAGTAATGCAAATATTAATGGGATGTATGTAAGTCAGTAGATGGCGTAAGTATCTCTCAATCAAGAGCAATGACAAAAGTTCATAATACAAATAAAGTAAAATGCGTAATACAATAACACAATACACAATGTTGAACAAGGAAGATTAAGGAAATTATCTAAGGCGGAGATAGTAAGAAAAATAATTAAGCGAAACCTCTAAATAAGCAGGGTATGCTTATCAAGCTTTAATCTTCTTGCTGCGTATTTGTTGGTGTAGAATTAAGTTCTAAAGGCACCTTCAACGCGGGGGCCGCAAAGGTTGCTGCTTATAGTGTACACCACAAACTGTTCACAACTGTACAACAACGTCATCCTCATCATGCGCAAAATCCAAGTTTACGCGCACGAATGACAGCGACTGGCTACATCTATGCTGATTATGTACGACTTCGATATCGCAGACCTTTTCTCCGTCTTACATTATAACATTACTAGCCAATGACGTTGCCGTAAATACATAATAAATATAACGCTCTTACCATTTGCCTTAAATTGCGCATAAGAGAACGACATATTCGAATCGCAAAAGGAAAAATAAGTACCCATTAAGTAAGAAATGTTGCGAACAAGAGCATTTATAGTCTTAATGGTAGCATATTTTAGTTTGTATAACGTAGTTTAATTCTTTAATATTTGCATGAAGTGAAGATGTTTTAGTTATACTGCGAGAGTTCACGAGTGAGACCACATGCCGGGTGCTATTTGTTGTGTTGTTACTTCAATATTGATATCTAAATTGTGTTAACAGCAGGAAAATTTCAATGTAATTTCTGCGTTGCTCTTCACCTGGATATAACAGCTTAGGTTGTAACAGGAATTTTTGGTTAAAGTATGTAATTGACTTTGTCACGTACATAAGTGTTCATTATCAAATTCGTAAAAAACTTTGTCGATTTGTTTATAAAACCATATAAAGTTCCGGTCTCCGTTCTCCTCTCTCCCGCTGGGGAACGAATTTGAGGGGTGAATTTGAGTTTTGAGAATCGGAAAGTGAATACAATCACCATAAGATTAAATGCAATTGTACATGAGTATGGGTCACGCCTTTTGAACCCTTATTGCATCAAGTTTAATATAATTTAACGGCCCTTTAAAAAATATTAAACGCTTATGCCTATCGATAAACATACTTTTATAAACTTATCGGAAATAATCAACGAGAAGCGCAAAAATCCCAGATTTCCAAAATCCAATTTCATCCTCCAAAACCGTTTTTCACCAGAAACTGGCATTTTGTTAAGTTCTATAAAATCTACAAACCATTTATCATTCATTAAATTTTGAAAGTGCGTGTCGAGTGCGTTCCCTTGTTGCAATAAGAGAAACTGTCGAAACTTGTAATCAAATGCAAGCTACCAACTGATGTCTTTGTAATACTCTTTCCTTCTTTGTAGATAGTAAAAATTGTTTTTCTACTTCAAATTGTTGTACTTTGCTAAAAATTCTTCGTAGTTTATAATTTTCCAAATTTTGAGATGCCAAATCGATCGAGTTTTATAGAATTATACAATTATATGTTTTTCTAAATGAAATTTTCTTGTACAATCCTGATATTTTTCTCTCATTTAACAATTCAAGAAGTAAAGTAACTTTCATGTAGCTCCCAGTTCGCACCCCGAAAGGATTGCGTATTCAACTTTGAAGCATGGGAGGAAGACCATGCTTTCCTTCGCTGTTTTAGAGTTCCAAATTATGCATGGGATTAAAATTAGATCCACAGAACTAAATGCATTTATTTAATTTTTGGGAAACAATACAATTAAGTTAGATAATAGTAAAATTTCGATTCACCCAATATTTGCTGTTGATTGGAGCAACGTGATAACTGCTGGAAAGCAGAAAAATTATCGATTGTGTATTTTCTTATACTTGAAAGTTATAAAGATATGACATGCTTACATCAAGGCAACCCACGTGGCGGTTGAAGCAGCAAGGGATAATTCGTCATATAATGCCGTAGGGGCCTTGTTCGTGCTGTTTGCTTGAATTATTTTCTATCTAGTATTTCATGGGAACTAACTGTAAGATTGTCACTTTTACTATTACAGTCATTAACAAAAACATTCCTCAGGACTTTTCTTTTTAGAAAAAATTTGCAGTTCAGCCTCAATTACTGTTCCCTTCCGCTATTCGTAAACGGGATTGCTAGTACAATGTCTAGTTCTACCTGGCTCGATGCCTGTGTTCGCAACTCACGGAGTAAAGCTTTCCTTAATTTTCGTTCCTTCAAACTTCGTGAATGCTGATAGTGAACATCTTAAGACACTCTGCAGGCGCAGACACCATGAAAACTCATGGCCGCCCGATGCTCTCTGTAATTAAGGAAGCTATTGGGGGATGTAAAACCATCAATTATTGTTATTATTATTATTATAAACCACAAACACACTCCGTATTAAATCCACTTTCCGGCCCAAGAGTTGAAAAAAATGGTGATGTCACTATTCAAACGGTGGACATAGAGCGCTGGTTCAGATAATTATTCTTGTTCTTGTAATGAAAATCCTTAGTGCGAGAAATGCTAGATTCAATCCTTTCATTTTCTTAGTTTTCTACCATTAGATCAACACAAATTCTTCGATGCCAGTTTAACCTATACCATTGTCCAGCACTACCTTAGTATTACTAATATATTTCTTTTATCTAAGTTAATATTGTATGGGCATCTGTTTTGGCTTAGAAGTCCGAGAGCAGATAAGCAATTACAACAGTTTCCGATATAAATCCAGTAATATGGAAACAGTTTTGTCCAATCTTGCATTTGATGGAAGAGTTGGTGATAGGGATCGTCTAATTCTCTGATTACGTGTCCTGAATTTAAGAATCCATTTGTATGGTGAGATACATTATCTGTGCCTTTTCTTAGAGTAGTAATGTTTAAATAATTTAAAATGTAAATATAGGAAAACTAAGTATTTTCACAATGTAAGTTATGGAAACAAATAAATTATGTAAATGTAATTAGAAAGCCTCTGTTCGCTGTTAATTTTAAGGGATTGGTTCAATTGAATGCAGATGTAGATTTGGAGATAACAAGATAAGATACGCTGCTTATCCAATTAAGATAAAAAGTGAGCAATAAATACTCGACATATTTACATATTTTGCATATTTATGAAGCGCTGTTGCCTCCCATCTATCGTACGATGATCTGAATGTTATCCTCATATGTTGATTATGATTAGAAATTAAAGGCTATAGATTTGATATGTTAATTTCGAATTAAAACACTAATTCCCTAATTAAATTAGACTGCCGAGGTGATGTTATTCAAATAAGTTTTTACTTTAAAATGCACGATTAAATTATTTAGTTTATCCAAGATCTAAATTCCATTACAATTTTTTTTCGTTTGAAATTTACCTAAGACGTGTATTTTTCTGAACCAATAGGCTACCTCATTCTTCTTCCCCAGTAACCGTAATTATATTAATTCGAGAACAAAATCAAAAGTCCATCAAGTAGCCTCCGGAATACTTTCATTAATGTCAGAATTTCATCACTTTTCGAGTAAAACCGAACCAACATGTAATAAGAGGGATAAAAATACAGGTTCGGAGATAAACACAACCCGACCTGCCTCGGGCCCTGCACGCTTATAGGAATTTTTAAAAATCCGATCGGAAGTTCATTTTCACAATGCCGGGTCGTGCCCGCCCGGTTTGCTTGATGAAGGGGCGCACGGCATCACTGGTGTTGATACAAATTACACAAGAGCTCCCTTTTTCTCAGGCGCGCTTATCACTGTAAGTATCTGCGTACGTATACATGTGGTCAGATGGTTGAATGGTCGGCGAAGTACTTAAGCGTCAAAGAAAAATTGCATTTCGCTTACAATTCATCATTTTTTTTTTAATGTCGGATGTTTTTTTGCAATTAGTTCCGGTTTCGCTATTTAGTACCTTCCCCGGATGCGGTGGATTTGTTTGGCTCCTTCAGGTTAATTAATAATTTTATAACTGCAATGTATGAAACATAAAAGTAAAGGATTAACTATCAAAATAATGTTAATTATACTGTTTGCGAATGAAAATGCAACACTTGTGGGAATGTCGAAATTTCTTTAAGGCCCTGAAGCTGCTTATACGAGGGCCGTGTTTTTTATTTAATATTGTTTGTACTGGCTACAACTACATCGAGTAGTTGAATCTTGCTTAAATCATATCAAGAGCGCAGAATAGCTGCCTAAATCAAAAAGGAAAGCTAACCTAATTATCGATTAGGGCGGCCATATGCTTTTCAATGTTTAAAGTTTGATGATCATATCATTCAATTGGTGTTGAAAGTTATTGGGAGTAATTGGTACAGTTTGTAAAAGCCCCTCCAAAATGGATAAAAACTTAAACTTCTTTAGACTTATTCAGTAATTTATAAGCTTTCATTGTTGTGCAATCAATACCATTGTATGTGCATTATTTATACAAATCATAAGGCAAACGTGAATATTAAACATTCCTATTTACTGTAACAATAAATAAAATCATTTTAAAATCAATCATCGGTTTGCAATTCGCGCATTGACATTCATAAAATCGCTAGCAGAAAGATCAAAGAGATCATCTCAAATATAATATTGTTATGTGAAATGGAAGAAAAATCTAATAAGCGCGTAAGCTTAGGCTAATATCAGTTACTTTATTTTTTTTAGCAAACAACATGTTTAGTATTAGATTATGTGTGTCTTAGATTAAATATACTTCAATATTTTTTGTACAAAAGTACCACCATAGGTTACCAGTATCAATAAGAAAATTCAAGATGTCAGTTAGAAAACAGCTGCTTCAAATTAGTTATGTTTGTTGCTATTACTATAGCCTCTTTTTTGTGTTGACTATTGTAACCGTTCTTTTTGTTAATGTAAGCTAACCTATTTTTGCAAAGGAAAATCGGAATTAGCATTCGGTCACCGGTTGATGATGAGGACCATTCGTGTCCTCGAAACGGCCGTCCCGGACTAATTATTATATTACTATATAATAAATTAAACTTGTGTGGTGCGGAGGGTGCCGATACTTATGTATTGTTTACCATACTACGCCACAGTCCTTGCTATCATTATTGGATTTAGTTATACTCAAAAATTAGTTTATAAGTGGTTTTGCTTATTGTAAAAAATCTTTCACGATAATCAGGCTAATCATTAAACATGCCATTTGAAGTAAGTTTAATCGACAGAAATTGAAAAGAAAACGGAAAATTTTGTCAAAAAGGATAAGCTTCAAGAGCTATTTTCGTAAAAATTTACAGTTGTTATTGTTGAAGCAGAACAAACAGAAACCGGCCAAACAGTTTGCTTACAGTGAGCATTTATAAAAAGCAATTTCATGAAAAATGGAAATTTCACGTAAAGTGTCGGTTAATATTTTGATAAAGATCTGACATCACACAATGCGTGTGTTGTTTACGGAATTAGCTCGTTTTTTTTCCATGCAATAGTGCACAATTTTTCTGTTTTGCCGAAATGGTGCATTACATTTTCGTTCTAAAAAAAGCGAAACGCTTCTAATCCATTTTGTAGCCATTTGTCCATCTATTTCTTCATAAAATAGCGCTTAACAAGTATGAACTTGTAATAAACAATAATACAAAGATATGAAGTATAATAACTTGAGAACCAACAATAAATTGTCTTTTTACCATGCTTAAGTTAAATTCAATCGATAGCCAACACTGAGCCCCGAAGATACTACCCTATCTTATCTCACGCTCTGTTTTTAAAGTGAATGGACTAATAAGATAGCAAATCTCAATGTGATTGAAAATTTTACAGGGTGAGATGTTCTATGTTCGGAAGGCGGAAAATATCAATATCCCAGTTAATAGTACTGTTCATATTACTTCTATTACTTCAAACTGTGAATTATGGCTCTCACAAAACTACCGAATGAAAAGTGAAAAAGAAATGCTGAAATAACATTTGCACGCGGCAATATTTCAAAGAGGCGAGGCCTTAGAAGTCAGTTTGCTGGACCTGTCTATACATACCTTGTCAATAATTGATGGCAGCATTTAAGCGGTAGCTGTTTTACTTTGTTACTGTCACCACGATAGATATGTTATTGTTAAGTGGCCGTAAGTTAAGATTACAGCGCAATTGATAGCGGACAGTTACAAGCAGCAGTAAGTACTTAATAAATTGTGGAGAATTTATCATGGCGTAATTGTAAAACAATAAGGAGTATTCATTTAAAGAATTTGGGTTTCCGGGTTGAAACCGCGTCGTAATTGCATGAGAATGCCGACGTTTCGCCCTCAATTGTATGGAAATTTTGTATGGCTCCATACAATTGAGAGCGAAACGTCGGCATTCTCATGCAATTACAACCCGGAAAACCAAATTCTTTAAAAGAAAACAACGACTGCGGAACTCTACAACAAAATAAGGAGTATTATTTGTTGTAATTGGGGGTTACTCATGAGAATGAAGATTAACTATTCCTTTTTCTTTCTTTTTTCAATAGAGCAGTCAATCTGGAATAGGGTAGTTGTGACTTACTCTAATTTACGCAATCTTTCGTTACATACAGAAGATTGGTTAAATACATAAATACAGGTGTGGTATTCGTATGGATTACATAAATTTGTTTGGCAAGTAGAAGTGATGTCGGATGAATGAATGATCGGTTCTTTCGTTGAATCTACCATTTTTTTGTAAGCCATCCAAATAATAGGATTTGTCGAACTCCGCAAAATAAGTCTCTGTTTCGACAGCAACCTCTTCATTTGATGTGAACCGCTCTTCCCCAAGCAATTTGTCCAGATTGGAAAAAGAAAGAAATCACGGAGGGCCAAATCTGGTGAATATAGTGAGCAGGGCACCAATTGGCACTGTAGTTAGCGTAGTTTTGCTGTCGCAATTGCCGATGAGTGTCATGATGCCAGAAAACTTTTTCTTCGCTAGTATTGTCCCTCCGAAAACAAGCAATTAAGATTATGCTTCTCGAATCTCACAGAAACCGTCACCACAATCCTTCTAACCGATGTAATCGTTTTCATCTTGTGTACATGTTTGTCGGGAAATCTCCACTTTGTCGATTGTCCTTTGGTTACTGGCGTGTAGCGATGCACCTATTTCTCATTTAGTCACATAACGTCGCAGAAACTCACTCGTATTGCTCTGAAACATGTCCAAACATTGCCTTGAATTAAAAAAACCATATCGCTATAACTGAAAACTTCATTTATTATCATTATTTTGTACGGAAGTTTTTTTACTGAAACTTTCCCTCTCTGTAGAAAGCACAAACAGCATCACATTTGTAAAGCATATACAAACTAAGAGAGTACCGTGCAGATTCGATCCGTCTTTAATATTATTCATTCCATTTTCTAGAATGGGCGAAGAGCTTCTTAAAAAAATTAAATATCGTGGTATTTTACATGAATAATTCATGCCGCTGGTCGAATATATTAAAACTCTTTTTTTCTAGAAAATGTTCCGTACTCGCCGCGGTTTATTACGCGGACAGTAAATATTTAATTGACATGAAAAATAATTCGGATTGCCGTGAACCCGTTTGAGACCCGTTTCCACATAAAAGAACGATATTTCCGTTGTCACGCCGATAATGGAATCATTAAGACGACGATTATTTTCCGATACGGATTGAGATTGTTTATTTTTTATTGCTACCCGTACTCACTACCAGAAGTCAGTCGAAATATTCCACATAGATGCATAAATTCAGCATCGTTACTTACGTTGCGAATGTTTACAAACAAACAAGAAAACGTCCAAACAAATTACCTTGGTGAATATTAATAGCGGTGCAGTTAAATAATGTTGCTGTTATAAATTATTAGTGCGGCCCGTATAGTTTCCATATAGGTATGTACATTGACGTCCATAAGTATTTTATACGTGCATTTATTTCCTATTTCATAATAAATTGTCTGTTTTTGTCTAAAAGATGGCAAAGAAAGTTTTTGGAAAAAAATGGAACTTAGGAAATGCTTCCCAGTGGGAACCGGTGAGATTGCAAAATGCTCAAGGGCGAGGTGTCTTCAGAAACTTAGCTTAATTCAAAAGAAGGAAGATGAGGAGTATTACACAAGTTGACTAAGATGTAATCATCTGAAACTGGACAAAATCGCAACTGTAATCAAACGGTAGGAAATAAGCATTTTCTTAGGAGCACTACGATATTGTGCGATATATAACTTTGTTTTGATATATTTGAACATAAAAATTAATTGAAATATACATATAACAAAACACATTAAGGGAGTGACCATTTCTAAATGCTTATTTAAATCCTATCTACCTACCATGAGATGAATATATCACAAAGTTGGCAAATCACTACCAGTCTCGACAGCAACATTAAAACAACGTTTAGACGCAATCTAAAATCAAGTAACATAAAAAATGTGACCGAAATTGTAAGCAACAATGACAAGGTGCGTGATGTACTAAACAGATTTTTAGTTTCCAAATCCTTCTCAGGGAAGCACTACTTCGAAACAGAATCTAAATGCAAGCACAATGCGTGGATTTTAAGGGAAATATATCCACGAGAGCTTTGAGAGAGAGATTGCTGCCTATATAATGTGTGTGTTGTAATGTTGCAATTTACATTGAAAGCAGTCACTAGCGTTACGTATAATACTACCATATCCACTCACCCAACAACAAATTCTCTTTCGGTTATTTTGGTGTCTCCAATCCTTTTATATCCACTATCTAGGTGATCGGGGTGTTAGAAACTACGCACTTACTACGGCGAGGTTCTTGGTGGAACGGATAAATAACTTGCCTTTTGTCTAACTTCTTCGTATGCTAAATCTTCCGATTTAATGTAATATTTTCTTATAACAATTTCAAGAATCGTATTTCTACCATAATGTCTTGTATGACATGCTCCTTTTAAAGTAGTCGTTGGAGAAGTCATTTTTCGTCAACTTGAAATTATAAGGTGTACCCTAATTGGCCACGACAAAGTAATCGCTATTGCGAACAAAGGAGTCTAGGGACACTTGTAATTTTCTCAGTATTTTATAAGTGTTCTTTGACAGCTATTTAGTGACAAAATTTGACCTTAATTACGAAGTGAGAGTCAAGTTTGGAAAATCCAAAATGGATGATGTATATAACATATAAACATAGCGTTTATATTTGAAATGCCATATTTTGGGGTTAGTCTTCTCTTTTCAAATTTAATTCCTTGAAAACATAAATAATCAGAAGCTACCGAAAGGGGGTCTAGGGGACATTTCTAAATTCATACAATCGTAAAGTGAATTAATTAGTTGCGTTGAATGTCTTTCCCTTCTCGTTTATTAAAGTATAAAGAAAAAAGAGGCTTTGGGGAGGTGTGAGGCTTAGAAGTACAGTTAAATTTTTAAGAAAAGAAATTAGTTTGCCAACAAATAGAGCGGTTTGCGAACTCCATACTGAATATTTTAGTTCTCTTTCCATGGATAATATCTGACCAAAGTAGGTATATACGAATTTAATAGTAACAGGGAGGGGAGTCCATAACCACCCTACATACAAATGCCTATTACCCATGCACGAATTTATAGTTTTACTTTTTGGGAAAATCCTCTAATTCTTACTGTAATTTTTGTATTTGCAATTTTCGTGTTCTATTACAAAATATTATATTTTACTCAAAAAATTCCCGTGTAATTTAATCATTAGGTGCAATAGCCGAATCCTGGTATTCTTACTACTTATTCAAGAGAAGTTTCCCTTTTTACACGTAGAATTACCAAAACTCCTTGATAATTTAATTTATTTCCTTTGGAGAAAAATCTAATCGAGTAAATTAAGTATTCTCAGAGGCTGAAACATTCTTTCTAGCGGCAGTGTACTTCTCTCTGTACAGTTCTTTCGAATTAGCAGGTATAGGATCTCCTCTGCTGCTCTATATTTCAAATGGACACATAAATTAATTGGGACGCGGCAAGAGGTCGATGCACCGCCTGAACATATCCAATATTTACCCCGTCCTCGATTCGAATGCATTAATCATTCGAAAACGCGCGCAAAGAGAAGACGTTTCGATGTGCGAAAGTGTGAACTGATGAGGCGATCACGAATATTACGCTAATTCGTACAATATTAAGGCTCATTGTTTCGCGAGAATTACGCCAATCAGACGAAAGCGCGAGTTCATTCAGGTGCCGGCGTTATGTGTACGAAGCTTCATAACCACTTGATAAGCCATGCGTACGACTTATTGGAGTCGAACGGACGTGAACTGAAAGAAAAATTACACGTTTTTTTACTTGACGTCCAAATCACGGAGTGATTTGCTGGTAACGATTTTATCTTGTGGGTTGACTCCTTTTGGGTACTTTGATACGATATTTTGGTAGAAATTTTAATTAAAATACAATTACATTTGACCTCTGTTTTATTAAATTTTCAGAATGATGCAATAAATGGCAAAAGTTTTTCATCTTTGCATATGTTTTCAACATACTGGCATGATTTGTAAGTTAATTCAAAAGCATTTACAGGTCCTTCTAGTGATCAGCAGACTAAAGGCTATTACATACATTACACGCTGTAGAGTTTCTCCGTTTAAATAACTTGCTTGAAGCTTTATGAGTAACTTTTTGCTCGTAACTTATCATTCAGAAGCTCGTGAATCAGATTTCAAATTAGCATTCAGAGCAAAACGCCACACATCTTCTCTATTTTCTCCATTTATACATAACAACCCCTAGTCTAACGTAATAGCACTTGATGCTATATTTTAATATAACGACTCTCGCAAAAATATTAATACATCCACAGGCGTAGCTTCTTTTGCTCCTTTTAATGATATGCGGCGTTTGGCGTAACCAATATCGAAGCGATTGAGTTTATTTTTAGACGCTCATTGCGGAGTTATTCGCGCGACCTTGATCAGCCTGTAAATGGACTTCTTTCGCACTCGTAAAAAGGAAGCATAATAAAAGTCAATATAAGAACGCTCTGCAAAACTGATAGCTTGACAGCCATACGGGCGATTTCATATGATTCGAAAGTAGATTGTAGTAGATTGGCGCATGTGATATATATCAGTATGCGATAGGAATTTGCTGTTAAAATAAAATGAGTTGCATAAAAAGTATTAAGTAATCTACAGGATGTGTTGTAAGAAATCACATAGGAGTAGCCGAAATTATAACACGTAGGAAAAATAACTCAATATACATGTTTTGCTGGTTTTGTTACCTTCTAGTTGTTATACATGCGAATGTTAAACAACCCGTTTTGAACATATTGCAATTTTCTTATTATTGCAAATAGAGAATACGTATTTAAAACAAAATATTGGACTGATTCCACAATTTTGTACTATCACTAATTGAAGAGACACCTTCGTTCGAAACTTAAAAACATATAATCTGGTATAAATGGTCATAAAGATTAAATAAGAGACTTAAAATCATTAAAGCTCAGCGTAGAAAGTTCCTTAAAAAGATGTAAGCGGATACATAGTCAAAGTCACAAATAGTCACAAAAGTATCGGGAGACTTTGCACCGCACAAGTTTAATTAATTAATCCGGGACAGCTGCTTTGAGGATACATCGATCCTCATTTTCAACCGAATCCAACCGGCCTTCATCTATCATTATTCGCAGAGTAAGGTTTGGGCTAGTTGTTCTTACCACCGAATTTGGAGAACACTCGGGGTAAACATCGCAGGCGCAACAATAGCTTACGGCTGGTTGATGCTATTTTTTAGTTTTCTTACCTTGTATTATTGCCGTGACGTATTCCCACACCGCCAGCAAGTGAAATATATTATCTAATTATTACTTCTTTATCTATCTATCAATAAGCTGGTGTATATTATCTTTATTCCAATACACAGTAATGAGGTAAATTGGTACTGATTGCAATCTATAATAAGAATTCACGAAGAAATTAATGTGTAAAGTAATAACAAGTATTTTGACAAACAATATTTAGAGGTACGCTCTGTAGAATGTCTACTACGTGCATGTTCATGCACTAATAGTCCTCTAAATATGATTTCATCCCTCGAGGGCAACCTCGTCTGACGAAAGTTGAAGATGAAAGGAATATTAAGTACCACCATTAGCAGGCAAACAAAGAATTTTTGACCACATTCCATCTCGTCGAGAAATAAACACGAATGATGGCGTAATTCTAGTAGTCGCGTAAAATCGTCACGTAACTAAATATCTAATAAAATTTATGTTTAACGTCCCATTGTATACTGTTTCATGCTACGAAGAATTGGCCTTTTAACGAAAGCATTTAAACTGTAAATCTCTTAATAGGGATGGCATTTCAAGTCATTTCTAAGAAGTTAAGCGTTAAACATGACGTGATTTCTAATAGTTTTCGCCTTTTACAGACGAATTTATGCCTCCATAGAGAAATGGCTGCTTCGAACGTATAGCGAATAATTAGTTCAACGATTTCCTACCAAAAGCACTTCTCTCATGAATGAAACGCAATTCAATATTTCTTAAAGGCATTCATAGCCCTTTTTTTCTTCTGAAATGGTTTTATCTTATCTGAAGATGCGCGTGGTTCGTAGGTTGTGAATGATTCTGTCTGTAAATATTACTTTCCGGTCTATGTATTGGAGATTATCGAAAAATAACAATGGAATTTTTCTTAAGATTATCCATAAGATACACATTGTGGCGTTCGTTGACAGATAAATATTTGTTAACATACGTTACGTACAGCTTCATGCGCTGGAAGTACTTAGTGATTTATAACTGGTTTGTAGGTTATGTTCTCCAGCCCTGATATGTATGGATCTTGTTATTAAGCACTAAATACACCACAAAGAAGCTTTATTTTTGATAGATGCGACTGTCTCATTAGAATAAATGCTGGCAATAGTTTAGATAAGATGCAATGTATTATACCATCTTTGCCTCTGTACTGCATGTCTGGAAGTAATTTTGTTTATATTAGGTAAACTATAAGGGTTCTAATTTGTTTTTGGTCATGGAACCCTTTCAAGGACTTTCTTTATTTCACGGCCCCAGAGTTTTTCCCAATTAAAAGTTGTAAGCTTTAATACATGTACTGTAACAACTGGAAACACATACGGTCAGTTTTACATTTGAACAAAATATACTGGACGTTCGTGTAATGAAAAAAAAAACATATATTTTTATAAAAGAAAACATTATACAGACTAACAGAAAAGTAATAGTGTAATATTACTTTTTTTTTTAGTAAAGTTAAAGCCGTGTTTTAGAAACTACTCTAATTATCCAACCATTTCTGTACTTATTCTAACAACTTTTTGGTTATTGCTAAACCAGGCGATAGCGCTGTGGAGACCATTTGAATGCCACATTTTGAGGACCGCACGGAAAACAACTATGCGCGTTTCTGCCTAAAACCACAGAATTGTGAAATATGGCAATGTCTCATACCTGCAAGTAACATTTCATTTTGTATTTCGAACAAAAGACAATACACTCAAAAGACCGTCCGCCCCGTATGTCATCTAAAAACAAATATTAAAAAGTATGTCTTAAGTAATTGCTTTTACAGTGCCGATGAATTTCTGATTACCCCGAATTATTAACATATCGAGAATATATTTAATCTTAGCGATTGTATTTTATTTTGTTCTTCTTTATGAAACGTGGGAAGAAGTAATAGATACTCCAAACAACTAAGTTTGGGATTAACCGCAAAACTTTATTTAATCTTTAATTACTCGGAGGAAAGGCAATAGATAAAAAGCGCCGATGTTTTAACACTTTATTAATAAACCAAATTTTCGGTAGTAGATGTGACCCCCATCAAGGCTATCTAGTGAACAATATTGTGAACTAGGTAAAAACAATAAGATTAGATTGTAAAACAATTCACTTATAATATGGGGATTCCATTAATTTATAAAACAGTAAGAAAAAGTAGCCAATTTGATTAAAACTAACCGCCTGCAACTAAAAATCCACCACCCGCAAATTGCTGAGTACTTCACAAATGTATTACTAGAGCTCAACTTAATCCATCGTTTATCATATTGCATTGGTAGAGTTTCTTTTGTTGCATTTACAAGAGCCAGATGTTCCACACATGTTTTTAGAGGAATACCTGTTATAATCCGATAGTGGTGAAATCTGAATATAAAAAAGAAAGAGTAAAATGCGTGTAGTGCGTTGCTAACAATCGTGAGTGATGCCTGCAAACGAGAAAGTGCATGTTATAAATAATTAACCCCCTTAGAACGTGGCCGGATTATTGGGCTACGTAAAAACTTAATTGGGACCTTTGGATCGCAAACCAAAGTAAAGCGCGTATAGCAAGTTCAGGAGAACTCAGAAGGGCCACCCCCGAGAAGACTTTCGAAGCGCTCGATTGTACAACATCGGTTTCAGTAACATATTTAGCGCAGCGCACAGCAGTGGTGGAACACTATTGGTCGTAGAACATCAGAACGGACTGTTTGCGGACGAAGACTGCGTATGGGCTTCTGTAGCTATCGGCCCTTATTGCGATTACCTTTAACACCTGACTATAGACGCGCTAGACGAATCTTATTTGTTGAATTGTCTTTCGTTATTATTAATAAACATTATTTTGCATTTAGTGTCAAGAGAAGCGACGCTGTTGTTCTATTTCAACAGAAACGAAGAGAGACAATTTAACATCATAACCGTTATATCAACAAAAGCAAAAACGTAAGACACCTTACAACATGGAAAACAAAAATTTAACCAATTGAAAAAGATACCCGTTGGAAAACGATAAAAGTATCGGCACACTCCGTACCGCATAAGTTTAATGGATTAATCTGGGACAACTGTTTCGAAGATGCGTCGATCCTCATTTTCAACCGAAAATCGAATTCTGTCTGCCATACTATCCCACAGTTCTTGCTATCATTAAATTAGTATTAATTCTATCTATGGTGTAGTGGAAGAAGTTATTTTATATATGTTGTTGTTATTATATATGTTCCGCTATCAGTTCAAACAATGAAGTTTATTTTCATTATTATTGTTATTATTATACGTACTCCAGAAACACTCGACACTAATTACATGCAATCCAACAAAAATCTCTAATTCTCAACTTAATAGCTTCTTTAGGATCAGGTCGATGAATTTTCAAAATATTCTATTCACCCGAGCTAATAAATGGATTTATTTAAAGCAAGTGAAATCCACTGAATATAGATTCTCTTTCCAAAAAGAATATTGCGCGTAAGGTCATAAAGGGTTTTTTCTTCTTACAGGGATAATTAAATATGATATATAAACAACCCTCTGCTGCGGGCGTCATCTTTACAACTACCTGTTTGTAGCTACGCGCTTAAACATGATGCTTAAAATCGCCAGGAAATTCAATTCCAATATTTACGACACCATGACAGCAATAACATTGTAGCGGCTACATAAATGCCACGCGTATTTCTAAAAGTCAGAAAGGTTGTTAAAAAAGTTATATGTGTCGTAAGTATGTGTAAACAATCCAATAAAACTTTATAACGCCATGTTGCATTTTGATCGGAAACGATTTACCGTAGGGCAAATTTTTTTCCATATTTGATTACATATCTGTCTCACACATGTGTGAATGAAGGTAATTACACAAGAAAACTTTTAGTATTACTTTACCACAGGAGGAGAGTACAATAACATGAAGAGGAATAATCGAACTATAATAAAAGCATGATCTATCAGGGTTGTTGTATACAGATAAAGCTTAATGGCGTAGTACAGTACAAATAGCGCCGTCTCCTTTGATGGTAGATTCCAAGCAACTCGTGATATAAATTAAATAGAACTTAGTCGTATTTATATGTAGGAATTTCAGAAGCAGGAATACCATCAAAGTTGCAGTTTGAACCAATTTTTTAAGTTTATACATGCAGTAGATAGATTAAACTATGTATATAAAAATACATAGACGTGATGAACTTTCTATTAAAATTGGTTCAATCAACAAATTTATTATTTGAGTAAAAGGTTGTTTACAAAATTAATGAACACTAACCTTCATGTATGCGATAAACAAATTTATTGAAATAAGGAAAGTTGTTATTAGTATCTATCAACCTCAGAGAGAAAAGCCCTCTGAAGGTAATTACAATAACGTAATTGTAGAAAACTTCCCCTCGTTAAAGAGTAATTTTTACCAATTATAATGAAGTAATTTTGTTGCAGTAAAATATGCTTTAAATCCAACGAAAATTCACAAAAGGTGAATACTTGAGTAAAAGAATATAATGTTTCGATATTTAATAAATAATTGCAGAAGAGCCAAATAGGATATTGTCTTTCCTGTACTTTTGCATTATAAAAATGTGTGACATAGTAAGGGAAAACTCGGAAATCTTGTCATAACCTGGAGGTTGCGTGTTTATCGACGTATTCTCCTATCTTAAAGTAAATAATAGAAAATGGGTGAATTTCCAAGTAAATCATTAATTATCTGTGCAAACGATTTCATTATTATAGAGGCCTCCCTAAATGCATGAGCTAAACTTTTCCTGTCTTGTTACTACACCAACTAGTATTTGATCATTCACCAACAGATGTTGCAACGAAAACTTGATTCTTTTGTATGAATGATATGTACAACCAGATTATTCTTGTCATCAATAAGGTATCGCGGTTCAAAATTTAAGCCATGTCTTACTGTTTTTTTGCTTGCATAATTTTCGAAATATTTCAGAATGAGTACTGGTGTGGATTCTTATTCAACAGCTCCCCCACGCCAGTATTTCGGTTTTTGGAAGTTTGATAATGGCATCATTTCGTGCTCGTTTTGTAGTGATTTGTGTCGTAAAAATTTCATTTTGTGCTCGTACTGTTCTTCAGATATTTGACAAGGAGGGCTCTTGCGGACTTCTATTCATTAGCACCGCACCAATTTCTCAGTTTCTAAAAAAATCGCATCGTTTTGTGCTCATTTCGTGCTGATTTACACCGTAAGAATTTCGTTTTATGCTCATATCAATAGCACCTGCACCAACTCTCTCAAGCCTTTATTCCCCAAATATTCTTTATTCCTTCGTTCAACTGTTTTTTCGTTTATAGAATTTTTAAGATTTCTAACAATACTGTCTTCTTTGTGAATTTGTAATTAAATGGAATTTGCAATTTTGTCCATAAATGTCAATTTCCAACCGAAGTTTAACTACATCTAGTTAAATTGTTGTAGATGATCTTTGAAATTAACCAATTAAACAATTTAGTAAGAACAATATGGAATTATTTGAGCGACGTGTTAATTTTAAACGTCTTAACGTGATGTATAGAACACATTCATATTCTGTCGATTTTATGTTGTTCCTTTTTTCCAACCGATCATCTAAGAGAAAATAATTCAGAAGAAAATACCAGACTCGTGCCATACACGATTTTGTAATACTCGGAATCATTCATAAATTCCGTTTACATATTTGTCGTGAGATTACGTTTGTTGTGATGTCGATACAATTTGGTACATGCACGGAGAGAGTAATCGATAAGATAACGAAATCGTCATTATTGGCTCGTGTTGGATGTTTGCATAATTCTTCTCTGAAGCTCGTTAAATACATAAAATGAGTTACCGATAAGTCGAGTTTTTATCTCTGTCGCAGAAAATAACATGGTCGCGTATATGTCCATACTTTCTTCCAAGAAATGCAATAAGAATACGAGTTTTGCTTAATTATAGATGAGAAAGATAAAATACGTTGTCTTATAGATATATGTATCAGAGCAGTCGTCCATCGAAAACCAATTAAGAACTTTCCACAAAGATGTTTTGAATCTGATGCAATTTACATCAGCCGCAAAATCTAGATTAATTGGTTCAAAATGTTTTTATCTATACCATACTTTCTTCTTAATAATCACCAAAATGATATGAAATAATAATATGGGTGCAATGTCCATTTACATCGCTAGTGTTTTTCGTTGGATTTTGTGGTTAGCACCGGAAACTTCTTTCGCTGAAATAATTACAACCTGGAGTGTATACCATTTTAACTGACAATTGAAAAAATTAATGAATTCTTAATACTAAATGTCCATAAAAGATACATCAGCTGTATGTAGTGGAATTATGAAAATGAACTCGTTACCTCTGCTTGCAATGTAGAGTTTCTTACTTTTACTTTATGAAATACTTCGATTACTACAACAAACACGTTCTTTTTTACAAAATCCTTTAAAGAAAGAAATTGGTACAAATTTGTTTTCAAAATATTTGCCATTAAGGTCTATACACTTTTGCGTCCGTTCTAACCAATTCTGGAATTGCTTTTTTCCACTTTGAAGGTGGTATCTCTCAAATCCGGTTTTTGAAGGCTTCAACAACTTCTTGATGCGATAAACATGGTTGTCGAAACATTGTGTGTTTGACATTCAGGAACAAAAGGAAGTCGTTAAGAGATAAATCAAGTGAATACGGGCAATGAGACATTAATTCCATGATTTTTTCCATCAAATAATCAATCGTTTGACAGCTGGTACTATCATGATGGAGGATGATGCGCCATTATCGATTATTTTTCCTGATTTCACCGATGACTCTTGGCAAAGAAATTATTGTATGTCATTCACCATTAACTGATTCTCTAAAGTAATGCTTGCGATATGTCCAGCACAGCGACAGAAACAAGTGTTTCGTGAACGAACAACTCTTGTTCGATTTGGTTCACCTGGAGACACGTTGATTGTTATTTAGTTTCATTCGAATATGACATCTGTTACGAAGCTGTATACGGATTTTGAAGTTCCTCTGTCGGATTTTTTGGCCACCAACCGATACGAGCCTCTTTGTGTTTGGGTCAAATTATGCGGAATCCATTGAGAACATATCTTTTTCACACTTCAATTCATGCAAAATCGACTGTCTTCGAATTGCCTACCGATGCCTCTATTTCATATGGAAATTTTCTTCGCAAAATTCTGCAAACCAGTTGCAAATTGATGGTATATGGATATATTTGAGGCATTGTGTGATGTCAGATCTTTATCAAAATATTAACCGACACTTTACGTGAAATTTCCATTTTTCATGAAATTGCTTTTTATAAATGCTCACTGTAAGCAAACTGTTTGGCCGGTTTCTGTTTGTTCTGCTTCAACAATAACAACTGTAAATTTTTACGAAAATAGCTCTTGAAGCTTATCCTTTTTGACAAAATTTTCCGTTTTCTTTTCAATTTCTGTCGATTAAACTTACTTCAAATGGCATGTTTAATGATTAGCCTGATTATCGTGAAAGATTTTTTACAATAAGCAAAACCACTTATAAACTAATTTTTGAGTATAACTAAATCCAATAATGATAGCAAGGACTGTGGCATAGTATGGTAAACAACACATAAGTATCGGCACCCTCCGCACCACACAAGTTTAATTTATTATATAGTAATATAATAATTAGTCCGGGACGGCCGTTTCGAGGACACGAATGGTCCTCATCATCAACCGGTGACCGAATGAACTTGTGTGGTGCGGAGGGTGCCGATACTTATGTGTTGTTTACCATAACTAAATCCGTTCACATGCCATGTATGAGGATATATATCTGTGTTAAGAAAGATAACCCATTTAATAGATCTATTTCTTGACATAATCTCCCCACAGTTCTGTACACTTAGCCCATCGATGTTTCAACTTTTTTAAGCCATCCATGGTAGGATTTGTCGAACAAATAAGTCTACAAAATAGGCCTCTGTTTTGATAATAAGTATGGCCGCGAGCGTTACTACGATGGTAGAAAATTTTCTTCTTCGTTAGATGGAGTCCTTTTCCCTTTAGTTCACAGTCGAATCGGCCCAATAAATCAGCGTAATATCGTCCTATGATTGCCTTTCTCTTCTCAAAATAATCATTTAAGATTATGCTTTGCGAACCCCAGAAACTCGTCGTTCAATTTTTTCGGCTGATGGAATCGTCCTCACCTTCTTTGGTGCACGTTCGTCGAGAAAACCCCATTTTGCTGACTAACATTTGCTTGTTGGCGTATTCACGTCTGCGGGCACATATCACCGCAGAGACTCATCCGTGTTGCGCTTAAACACGTTCAAACGTAGCTTTCAAGTTTCAATTCTAATTCCGTTTTTGATCAATCATCAACTGACGCGATCCCCATTTCGTTGATGGCTTTCTCTTACTTAATTTTTAGTGAAGAACGTTGAATTGAGGTGTTTACCATATTAGTAATCTCTCTAACCTTCACCCGGTGATCAGTTAACACAATATCATGAACTTTAGTGTTCATATTGTCCGTAGCCACCTCAATGAGGCGATCCGGTCGCACCTCATCATAAATGTATGTTCAGCCACGTTTAAATTCATTAAAGTAGTATCTGACGACAGTCGTCGAAAGCGCAGAGTCCTTATTATTGTACTTCTCTTTGACTTTGGCACACGTTTTTCCGTTCAAAAAGAGTCCCTGACCGGTATTGTTCGTTTTCCACGATTCACAGATACATAAAGTTGTCACTTTCAACAAGCTTCAAAACTGCACTACTCGATCAATCTCTCCGAAATTTGACAGTCATTGACTGAATAATAAGTCTGTCCCTGAATACGGGTACCTATCAATCGCCCCTTAATAGATGTTTTATTCACAAGCTAAATAAGGCAAAAAGCTGAATATTGTAAAAGAGAAATTCAATACATACAATGCGAGGAAAAGTGAAAAATGATTGCAAAATATTTCCAGTAATTTCGGTCCTACGTACGGTAGAACAGTGCAGAGCAGTGAGCAAAATTAACATTATCGACGAATTAATGAAGCCGTACTTATACAACATCGATAATATACGTCAAATATCGAAATAATCTTTATTATGTACTTTTATGGGAATCCGCAACGTCCATTACATACCCGGCCATATGTTTATTGCGACTTGTCTCATTACCGCTCTGCGTTTACGTTAAATGCCCGGACGCGTGCTAATTGGTCCGATCTCCCTCTGCGAACCTTTCCTCTCCGTTTTATTGTAGTCGATCGGCTCACCGTACCGTTTCGTCGTCGATCTGCATACGAGAGATCGTTAGCTAAATCGTTCCGTCCACTGATTGATGTGATCGCGCGGCTCCTTCGCGGAAAAAACAACCGTTGGACGAGAGTGGAAGGTCGCTAACATCATCCCGCCGAGCGGTTGGCTGGGAATTCGAAATGAATGCCGACGTCTTGATTTTTATTTATAGGAACAGCCGCTACAATTATATTTTGCATACAGTATTTCGTATCGTTCGCTGAAGAAGTAATGGTAGTTTGCGAAAGAAAAACGCTCGTGATGAAATTGTAGTGGATATGCCAAAAGTGAAAGACGAGCATAATTGCTTAGAGCAATAAAAATAATGGTATCGGTAACGAAGCTAGACTGCCACTTAAACATGTACACCCGCCATTTCACTGTGTAGTGGCTCATCAATGCACAATTATGGAAGGCGGTAGTCAATCGACTAACTGTTGTATAATACGGATGACGTAGAAACATATACAGATAAGAGAACCTAATTAAAGATATAATTTGTCGAAATATTTGCAAACATCTCTGCGGGATATCCAGAAAATTGATGAGGACTAGAAAAGACTTAAACGTCATACAAAAATTTCGAGTAGGCCATTAAAAAGATAATTGAAGCTGGCCTTGATATTGTGTTTTAGTTTTTCTCTACAAAACTAAATAAAGGTGTTAGAGGTAAACGAAGCAAACATAAAGATTAGCAACTTTGACAAGTTTAAACCAACCTTCTATCTCAAATAATAAGCAAGACTTCGGTGAAGGGGATAGAGGATGAATCAGCCCGTGTTTACAGTAAAACTAATACTCCAAAATTATAGTGAAAAATGATACTATTCTCGTTTTTCAGTCAAATAATCACTACTGAAGAATGGAAGTAATAATTTTGGGAAAAGAGAGGATGAGTGCCATTTATATTGAACTTTGACACATACCTGAGTATCTTAATTTTTTTACATAAAACACATTAAAATATCTGCCAATTTTACATTGCAGCATTTTATGACAATGATAAGTGTGGCATCCACCAACAAATACTTCCGGTAAAGACAGCCCTATAAATGTTCGCTAATGTTGATTGTTTTTCAGTAATTGGAATATAATTTTCTCTGATAGCGTCGACCGATGTTCCAATTCGTTTCGCCTCTCTCTCTTTAAAGTCGCGATTATTATTTTCATACTGTGTGGCTAATTTACTATCAAGGAAACGCCATTACGGACAACTGTTTCCGTTTAATACTTTCAATTACAAGCAAATGTGTTACAATTTCTGTTTGTCGCCGTTCGTAACCGTTAAATAATTACAAAAATAATTGGAGCCGCCGATGGAGAAATAATATTCTACCCTAAGGGTGCATTTCACGTTAATCGATAACAGCGGCGTACGTTTCTCGCGCACTTGCGCGAAAATTATTAACCTAAATTAAGTATCGGCACGCGTTTCTTCGATTACACCTTTAAAATTAACACTTGCACTTTCGTCGTTACGTTCTACGGATCCTCCACAAGCTCATAGCAGCACGCCACGCGGCAAGTTCTTTTTACCCTTTCCGCTACGACCGACGGCCATATCATTATCGCGAAAAATCCGACGACGGTGGTTAATGTCCTCGTTAAATATAGGTAGCGCTCGGTAAGTATGCACATCATGCTACTTACTCTAACCGCAGGGCCGGTTCGATGAGAATTAGTGCCCGGAGACAAATCTCTTTCGCGACGATTTCCTTTTAATCACCCATTCTCTTTAATTTTTGCATTTTTTGAAAAAGTCTTTAATTTGCGGTTACGCGAAATTGGGTCGGCTGCTACTCGATATACCGTTTTTGCTAATTGCGCAATCACCGCCGCGTTTTTGACAGCAACGGTGTTTCGATGGACAGCTGTCGCTCATTCTTAACACTACCTGAATAATTGCAGTCAATCCACTGGAATATATTGTCACTCGAGGTGTCGTTATTTTGCTTTTTGTATGAGTTTTAAAACAAAAAGTTACACACATAGGTTAGAGATAGGCTAGGAAGTAGACAAAACTGTCCTTCAATAATGATGTAATATATATGACGATACAACACACGTTCGGTACATGTTTGAACTATTTCCAACGTCCGCAGGAGTTGTGGTGTGGTCTAGCAAGAAGACCACCATATCAATTGGTCTCAGATATTGGTGTTGATTAAAAAAGGAAACCATATCAAAGAGAATTCGAAAAAAGGAGAAAATGTGTAAATATTATGCTTAACTGAATCAATTAACTCCAATCTTAGAGATTGTTTTTTGCGTGCCCAACGGGTTACATAAGCCATGAACTTTGTCATAGTCTCTTAATTAATTGTTTCTTCCAAGATGTTTTCAGATTTAAATGACCTCGCTCATTTTCTGATCCCAATTATCTTATTATTTATTTCGGCGGTTGGGTTGCTTTTATTTTCTTAATTTCTTAACGAATGGTGGAAATAAAAGGCCCTTTACCTCAAAAAAATTAATATAATTGATTAAAACAGTACGACCAGTTTCACGTTTGGTAGCGCATCCTCAGGCGAGTTAAAGCAGGCATTACAGTCCGTTGTATGAACGAATATTGAGCTAAGTCTAACAAATCTTGAAGTTATATAACGATAAGCTAAGTATGTAAGGTTTTTTTGATATGCGATATACGAGGACCATTCAGAAAGTAAAGAGCGTTTTGGCACATCTAAATAAAAATTAAAGATATCAATATCAACACTTTATTTACAAAGGCACAGAACCTTAGTTTATTTTTCAATGAAGTCTTTAGTTTCGGGAATAAGTGAAAATCAGTTGGTGCCAAGATGCGGCTGTAAAGAGGATATACAAAAATTCCCCACTTAAGAAGTACTAATTTTCGCTGTGTTCGTACTGATACATGAGGCGGCGCATTGTCATGAATCAAAACCACCTTTGCCGACAACATTCAATGTCTTTTGTTTTGGATGGCGCGTCTAAGTCATTGAAAAATAGTTTTGTAAACCTTTCTATTTACCTTCTATTTTCATCCATATTCAAGAAACTATTATTATAGATTTTCTAAATTACAAAATGACAGTCAATACGAACCTGTCTTGTAATGACACCATGGTATATAATGTACAAGAACCATGCATATGTTTCAGTGGCTTAAAATATGCTCATGCATTGAATTGCAAATTTATGTTAGGTAAATACATCGTGTTTTGAACTCTAAAGATTTTATCAGAAATAAGTCCAAAAAAAGAGACTAAATACATTAAACTAAAGACAAAATTGTTGGTAATGATAATATGAGTAATTATAGTATGTTCATATACTTAACTGTCATTATTTTGCATTCTACAAAATTACGTACTAGTGAGAATCAAATAGGGTTACTTCTGGAAATTAAAAGAACCTCTTTCTTGCTTTAAGCAGGTATTACATTGTACGTCAAGCATAAGATCGTTAATGATCTACCAGCGTTGACTATAAACTGACAGAGGATGATTTATGAGACATTGTCGAAAATGGAATCGTCGGTACAACCTGGATATGAATGAAATAACGAGGCACATCGAAAAAATGTGAAACGATTGTAGAATATTAATATCGATTAATATTGTTTCGTAATACAGCTGGAATTTAACCATAAGCCTTCTTGTGCCGAAGTGTGGTGTCTATTATAAAGAACCACAAGTGGCGGCTGGTGATGACGTAAATGGGAAGTTAGCGACAATACTTCGACTTCGTATTTTTTGACATGCAGCAGATATACGCGGGCGAATCGAAGCCTTGTCCTTGACCCCCAACCTACATCAGCACCAGCTGCTACTTAGATCTAATGAAAACAATGGGTTGGAGTAAATTTACAGAACACTGTTTCTCTTACCGTGCAAATAGGTCAGAAAAACAATGAATGGCTTTAAAAAGAACTATAATAAATAAGTAAGCTTCCGACATTCCTCTTACCTCTATTGATTTTTTACTGATTTCAATTTTATTCCACAAATTATAATGTTTTATGGCAATTATCAATGGCACGTAGTGATACGCTAGCGGAATTTAATTCACTTCGAATCAATATTTTGTTTTATTGGAAAGCTGCATTAGGATTTCCATAAATGAGACATAGAAGACACCTGTATTCTCACGACATGTTCATTGGCAAAAGAAATGTGTTCGACGTGAAGCATGTTTCTCTTACCATAGCTCTGACTTCTTTCTTAAATGTCAAGCGTTCAAATCTTTACCAAAATGTAAATATTTTTATTTAATGCATCAGCATTAGTTGTGAGCTCGATTGGATTTAGGTCTGGAGATTGGACAGGCCAATCCAGAAAATTGAATCAATCTACTTTCGTTTGTCCAATCTTTAGTTTTTCGAACTATGCAGCAGGGAGCGTTATCTTGTTGTTTTCTAGAAGCTTCTCTTTAAAGAATTTTGTATACGATCGCTTTGATATCGCATCTAGTACTCTTATGTATGCTTGGCTACACTCGGCAGTGACATGTGAACACTTTCCCAACGCTCTATGGTAACATGTATCCCATATCATAATGCTGCCACCTTTGTGGTTAAGACCAAAACGGCGACATCCTTATGAAATTCCTAACCCTACGAGACACAAAGGTACTTGTATGGGTACCAAAACCCTAGAAAATGTACCTTTACTCATGAAAAGCAACATTTATTCCTCCAAAATTGACATTATCCTAATGATAATATATAGTTTAAAGGTAATATCTTTTTAGCAATTACCTGTATATTAGTTTGTCTGATCATAACATCCCTTTGCAGTTTTCAATTGTCCAAAGGTGGTGTTTTTGCCCATTGTAAGCGACTTCTTCCTTTGATCTCGAATAACAACGTTTTTTTTGCCTTACAAGCTTTCAGTTCTGCGTTATTTAAGCGTCTCTAGGCTAAATTTTGGAACCACCTTCTGCACTAATCTCTGCACAGTAGTCTTCTTTTTATCCCCAAGAGAAAGCCGTCTTGTAGGTGGTCTTCACTTAGTTGTTATTTTGGCCGCTTTCTAACTTATTTTCATAAGATCTAGTGATCTTACACCAATATATGCCTGAATAACTGAACAGCACGACGCAGACATTTCAATTTTTGACCAATTTTAGTTTGCAAGGTTTCTGTGGATCTCAAAATCACAATTCCTGTCTTCTTAATTTCACATAATCGTTGTAAATATTTATAGAAAAAAACACCTACTTTTTGGTAGTGCTGATTTAACAGCTCGTACGCAACTGAAACCCGAACATTGCGATTTTGAGTCTTAGAATTGCTTTTGTTTCGGTTTTATTTGGTTTTTCAAAGAAACACCTGTTTGTAGTTTTATATTAATTCGCAAAATAACGTTTAATTATTTTTTCGCTTATACTAAAACAATGATTACTTTCTAAACAGTTGCGCGAATCCGCTTTATTGGCGTAAGCTGTATATACTACAAGTACACAAGAATCCAGTATGTTAAATTTAACAACACACAAGCTAAGAGATTCACCGCTACATTGGTTTGTGCCCGCAAAACTACAGGTATAATGCATGAAGGAGTGCATCCTTTCTTGCTCAACGCTAAGGAAAGCCTTATTAAATCGGTAGAGCTGTTTAATATTTATAAACACATGTAAAACAAACACGTCGGCTTTTATAAGTTCTTAATTGCAATTTAATTTTTTTTGTGTGACCCTATCATTAGCTGCCAACGCACGTTAAGCACCGAGCTTGATAGCCCAAGATAACGTTATTTAATATTCAGTGTTTGCTTTAGCCTGATGGACTTTGCAAAATAATATTAACAAGCTTGGCCGGTCCAAGAAGGATATAATTTGTTTGCTTCCTTTTTATGTGAAGCGTTTGATCGTCGTCGCAAATTATATTATAAGAAGCAATCGCCTGATTAATTTTTATATACATAAAAAAGCGTTACGTGTCTTTTCATAGAACTATTTACTTTAATATTAATCAATTACCGGGAGATGTTCGCGGAACGCAAAGCTAATTATTAAAATGCTGCCTGGCCCTAATGATTTTAATATAATATGAGCATATAAAAATGATACCGAGCTGTGTAGGGTATTATAATTGCGTTGTTCATTACCGTCGTGATGAGGAAGTATAATGAAATTATTATACCGGGTAATTTCATTAACTTTGTTTTGCTCAGAGCAACATACATGTGCAAATAATTTGTTTAAAAAATCTATAATGTAATTTATAAGACTTATGCTTTAATTTTTTACTCTTACGTACCATGCCTCCATTATCTTTTTGGGCTGCTTTACAACTTTATCTCGCTGCTTGTTAATCCCATAAATGGAGTTACGAGTACCGTTGAAATGGCAGTCAACTATTTTTTGCTCTCTCAGGGAAAAATAACATTCACTTAAAGTAATTCCTATACCCACTCACAAAGGCGAAATTTCTTTGCTAGGAACCGTAAGCACTTCAAGGTTGCAGTAACGGCACTTCGCAATGACACTAGACAGTAAACCCTCGTATAATGTTACAAGCTGGATAGAAATGTATAATTTGAAATCATTTATAATAATTACATTATGTAATTTTACTGTAAGACCGGTAGTTCTTTTGAAAATGGAAGGAGTACCGCAAGCTTATAACATAAATGTCACGCTGTGCCTCCAACTAAAGCAGGGACCAGGGTGGGAGGGAAACAGAAAACTGAGGTCTTTACTAAAAAAATTACGAAAAAGGGTGCGTTTTCTTGTGTGCGGCTGCATTACCAACGAAGGGTTCTGTAAATATACGTTTGAATTGAATTTTTAAAATTACGTTTGCGCGTCTAACAGAGTTTTTAAAATCTTTTGGAATTAATGTACGATATAACTGTGTAGTTTATGTATGCTATATGGAAAACTAAAACATTTGAACCTTTACTGTCCGTGGACTTATAAGAATTGCCTATCGTTATGGTTTCTTCGGAATTAATTATAATCCAATGAAATTTTTTTTTACCACGTAACCTTAAAGTATCACAGGTCCTAATATCGTACACTAATCCGTTCATAATAGGCACCATTTGCATTAAGCGCCTGATAAAGACTTATAAATACATTGTTACAAGATGAAATGGCCAAGCAAAATAAATAAGCTTTCAAACAGTTTAACGAACCCAAAAGCACATTGAAAGATTACGTGAGAAATATAAATAGAAGTCCAGAAGTTAATGTCAAAATGAGTAGAAAAGGCATAAAGAGAATTGATTTTCAGCTCGCTTTAAGATACAACTTACCATATCCATTTTCCTGCCAAGAAGGAGCCGTCGGTAACAAAATGGCTTCATGGATTTCTTCCTCGTCATTATACTTTAACATATAGGAAGCCACGAGGCATTTCATCTGCAAGCGTGAAGAGCTTTACTCAAGAAAACGTTAACACTTTTTTTTTAACATTCTGGAACCTGCCTTAGTACATTTGTATATGAGCCAGGCAACCTTATAACATTCTTCCCCTTTCTTAACTTCCAATATGACAGAACAAATAGTCAATTGTTCGATTGTATCCGATACACAAACATAAATATGTGATGTTCACTTACTGTGAAATCTGTTTAACGTCGTTCGAGGTATCTAACACATACGACCAAGACTGTAATTTTAATAGCAAACCAACGATCCTCGCCCCGCTATCTGAGTATATTGTTTTAGTATTTTAAGCCTGTAACACGCTAGCACTGGTAAACACCTTGAAACACTTCGAATAAATTCTACTTCATGTAATTGCTCTTTTGTTGATTTTCAAGGTTCGCGTTGTAAAAATAATACATTTTCTGGAAATTAATGAATATTTATTGCTAGGTGACGCTAATAAAAAGCAGGACGTTTGCATTGAATACTTGCCAGCGGTGTAAGTACATACGTAGAAATTTAATTATACATCTGCTGACCGGTGACAGTGTCTAAAGGTAGAAGATATCAAGTAGGCTTTGGTAATAAAGGATATGGTTACCCTTATGGGTGATAGAGATTTTAACTGAACTCTTAGATCCGCTTAAGTGACGTTAAAATAGACGCTATTATCAAATAAAGCGATAAAATGGTGTATACTAGTAATTATACAATTTACCACAACAACACAACAAAATGAAAGTTGTACTACAAAATCTAAAGTTGTTATTGAGTGAGGTAGATTATCATTGATAAAGAGGTCCTAAGTGTAGGCACTATCTATACTTATAGGCCCACCTAATTGCCCGTACTAAATTAGTTACATCGTAATTGCTTTATTGTTTTATGCTACCGTCTATGGTCTATGGGTTTCCATCTATCGAATCATTAAATTTTAAAGTGCAATGGAGTATGCCTACACTTTCCGACTCTAACTAAATTATTTTAATCGAGTTGCTTTTAATGGGCCGGATTCCGCTTTTATTTCCCAATAAAATATGGTTTTCTTCGCCGGATAACGGTATCGAAAATTTTAATGTAGAATTAATGTTCATGACTAATGATAAAAGAAGGTGTGATGAAGGGCCTTGTTTGGTTCATGACATCTGCCCGAGTGTTATATATGAAAGTGATTCGGTGTGACCCACTTTTTTAGGAAAATATTTTGATAATTCCATAATGACCATTAGGAGTTCTCTGTCTAGAAATTATATAGGGCTAGGAGCTGTAAATTACACAGATTTGGAAAGAAATGTGTAGCAATGGTTTCGAGTGGTAAATGATATAATTGGATATATATTTTTCTTATTAAAATGGATGATTTCATTTAGAAGCTTTTATTTTTATTAAAAGCAATTGATACTTTACCATATAATAAAATCTGATTCAATCTTAATTAGTCGACTTTTGTATTTATGTGATTACTTTATACAGGAAACTGGCTTATTCCTCAAAATGTTAAATGCCAATTATCTTACTTTTAATCAAAATTGAATTACTCTTATAATATTTTAGAAAGTTTGGACGAAAAAATGTCCAACTAATGCTTAAAACAGCACTAGTGCTTTGAAAAGTTGTTTTAATAAATTTCTTTGCAACACAGAATAATTTATTAGGGAAATTGTTTATTCCAAAATTTAAAAGATTCTTTGCTGCTTATCTAGAAATATTCTTTTAATTTGTTTGTTTACTTCTCTCGATTCTAACCCGAAATTCATCAAAGGATTGTAGATTTGTTCAGGTTGAATTGTTATCTGACCCTTAGATCTCCTCTTCGTATCATCTGGCGTCCATTATGTTTTGGCTCGATCCACTCATAGCGGATGAACCGCAACAACTCATTGCGACTCCTCGTAGCTCCATCTCAAATTAACCGGGCAATCGAAAGGATGTGCTCCAGCACTCTTCGACCTCAAATCATTCCTAAGCGTCAAATTACGGGCGTGAGGTGGAGCGCTGGTGATTAACCTTATCACTAGAGTGACGACGTTCGGTGCAGTTTGCTAGCGAGTGTTAGTCAGCCAAGCGTCGATCCGGTATATGCAGTAGCGTAGATAAATTGATGGGTACATTTTGTTAATGGTCAAGTATGTTTTCGATACGATTGTAATAGAAATTAACTATGATTTTCTTTCAAATTGTTCGTTGTAAATTGGTTTCGTTGCTAAGTTAATATATTTTTAAATCTAGAGAAAGATCTTTCTACGTCGCATGAAGTAACTGATGCGAAATGGAAGTATGCAATTAAATTCTTATATTTTAAACATAAACTTAGTAGCTACGCGAGTAACTTATCAAGCTGAAAGCTGAGGCAGATAACCTTGCTCACTCATGGCAACACTCTGTCGCCCAGCTTAAACTTCATCGAAGAAGGATTCGCTCTCTTGCAGAATGGGCCGTTTTGGTCTCAAGTGTGTCCGAGCTTCCACTTTTGGGTTCAGGCTTCAAACAAATCAGTACCCGGAAGATGATTTTTATTGCCTGCGTGACGAAGCTATGCAACATATAAATAATCAAGAGTTCAGCAGACACCCCTGAGGAATGGCTGCTTTCGCGCATTGTTCTGAAGTTTTGATATCCACAAAAGTTGCGATGGGACGGATACGACCCTATCGTGGCGACCAAATTTCCATTAATCTTTATTTGGAACAGTTTTAAGATTACCTCACTGTACCGAGAGAGTAATTTCGCCTCAGTCAAATCCTTTGAGCGTATCATTCGTGAATTGTTTGTAAACAAGTTGTAGCGTAGAAGTAGGAAAGAAGCTATTATTCTTATCAACGAACCACTGTTCATTGCAACACTACTCTTATGTGTGTTAGATAGATAGAGGCATTTGATGAACCTTGATACCAATCTAGAAACATCTTTTCTCTGCTCGGTAGGTACAAAAACGGCTTGTGGAACTGTTAATGTCGTTTGTGACTAATGACAATACATTTGGAGGGATTGCGTTCTGTCGTTACTCAATCATTTTGGCATGAATGACAGGTTGGACCCTCATTTTTTCCTAGTTTGTCAGCCAGTAAAGAAATATCAGAACTCGGATCAAAGGAAGAGCGGAAATATACTAAGGTGTAGTGAATGTAGTGCTACATATGATTGGAGAGATTTTGTGCCAACTGTATAAGTTAGTAATATAGATACTACTTCAAGGATTATGGCAGGATATCAACGTTATGAGAAAAGGTTAGACCTAACTTTCAAATGTGTCTGCGGAGAATGGTGTCGATTAACAGAGACTGTTCCCTAATTTTTCTATTTCCTGTAAGCACCTGGCTCCAAACATTTCTTCCACCGCTAACAAGGAGCAGTACTCCTAGTCATATGTCACGACACGACCAAACACCAAATATTGGCCTAATTCTTACAATAAATGCTTTGGCATTAGTATTTTACCGTTCTTTTTCCTTTCTTTTTGATATGTT
The DNA here is from genome assembly GCA_902654985.2 of Oryctes borbonicus. Taxonomy (NCBI): domain Eukaryota; kingdom Metazoa; phylum Arthropoda; class Insecta; order Coleoptera; family Scarabaeidae; genus Oryctes; species Oryctes borbonicus. The sequence goes on along the minus strand of LR736879.1, from coordinate 222,674 downwards.
GTATTGTTTTTTATTTACTTACATTTGAAATAGAAGTTGTTTACATGTTTTAGTTTTATGAGGTGAAGCAGTGCCAGTGATCTCTTTCCTCGATTTTTCCTCAGACCTCCATGAAACTTTGGAAGTATTATTTCGAAACAAGGAAAGAGTATAACATAATTTTTGACAAAAACATGGATTTCAAAATTTTTCGAATGAGTTAATGGTTCAAATGAATATTGCATATTATGGATCCTTTAATTTTATACTTGGTTTCGCTAACACAAGACAGAACTGTCGTTGAGGACATCATACATCATTGTTACCTTGAAGAACTACAATGAGTAGTTATAAATTTTTTAACTTGGACAACCTAAACATAAAATTTACGAAAGTTGAAATGAAATATAACTGTAGAAACAGATGTCGGTTAGGTATTGATTTAGAAAACTATAAAATCTCAAAATTTTATGGAGAAGAATATAATTTAATAAAATTGTAGCCTCTTTCGGAATTAAAAACTTTTTAGTTTTCATTTCACGCCACTCGGAAAGTAAAACTAAATTAGATCCCAGGCATTTAATATTTTATTTATTATTTTTTCCTGTGAAGTTCAATTTTTCAACACAGTCTCATTATAATACATACAGTTATGTCAACATTTTGGTTCATTTATCACGTTTAACAAGCCACCAGAAACTTGTCCCTGTTGTAGATTTTTTTCCATTCCCTTCAAATAACTCTAGATTATCTTATTATTTGATTAAAAGTTATGCTATTAAATATTCTTAAATTACGTCGAGATACATAAGCAATGGAATGTAGCAGTAAGCACTTTAATACTGGTGATAGTCTTATACCAATTTATTCCGTTCCATTGACAAAATAAGAGCTTAAGAACCGAAATGAAATTGAAATTATGCACCTCTGTAAAATCAAATAAATTCTTCTTACCTGTATCTAGCGATTTCTTCGTTAGAAGGAATAACTACACAACGACAATATTTAGTAAAATAAGAATTGTAAATTCTTCTTTTACGAGTTGTTTCTGGGCGCGTTAAATTTAATTTCGATTATCACGATTGGATTATTTAAACACCCAAGCTTAGTATTTATCTTTAGGTTTATATTCACGTTTATTACACCGGCGTAAATTATCCTTTTGAAATCGAACACGTGCTCAACTCAGAACTAAACGAAATCAATAAAGAATCGGATTTACTGAAAGTTGATGTAAATTACGGATGGAGAAATAATAAAACCGTTCATTTCCAGTCGCAGGGGACGTAAAAAATCAAAAAGCGCGCCGAAACTATTCCGTGATATATGAGTAAATGATAGAAAGTCGCGTATCATTTTCCGATCGTAAAACCTGAAGTACCTTTCAAAATAATAAGTAAATATCCTTAGTGCCGCACAAACTCCTTTGAAATTTATGAAACCGTTTCGGTTTTATATCTTAAGAAGTTAAAGTCACTGCGGGATACCTTTTTTGTTCATAAGCGTAGCTTTACTATGAAAATCTATTTGAGTTTAAGCTTTTGACAGTTTTTTTTAGCGGTAACCGTTTGTGTACTTTGAAATGCTAAATTATTAGCATTATTGTCTGCTGAAGAAGTACGTAAATTATCAGATTTTCCTATCAATAGGATGGAGATAGATATTAGGAAGAAACTAAAAATAATAGAGAATGAAATAGAACGCAGAATACTTATTTTAAAATGTTGGAATGCTCACATGATGACGAAATAAGGATTCTTTGCCGACTATTTGAATTGCTAAGTTTGCTACTTTGCTTGAGAAGAACGATTCCTACACATATTTATGTAAAAGTTGTCCTGGGATTTATCCTGGGAATTATTACTATTATTTAAAACAAGCGAAGGTAAGTTAACCTTCGTTTCCGGTACAGCAGGATATAATTCGGTTAGTAATAACTCCCAGTATTCAGCGTTCAGATTCAATATGATATAGGATTGGTTTGCATTCATTACTCTAGAAATGTATTTCTTGGATTGCAATGGAATGCAATCGGAACTTAAATCTTTTATGTTAAAGCATCTTAAATATTGCCGATTGTCGCCGGTCAGTCACAGTAAATAAACATCGAGAACAAGACAATAACATAATATCAATTTGTTATCTGTTCGGATATAATTCAATCGAAAAACGAGCAAAAATAAATCTCATTGAAAATTAGATAAGAAGCGAAGATATATCCGACCCGATTCGAATAACCAAAAGTTTGCGAGCGGACACGTCTATCAACAACGTCGTCGTCCCCATTTGAATAAAGGACGATCGCCTCGCGGTAACGTTGCGTTCCGCAGCTCACGGCGACCCAGCCTACTATTTTGCATGCGTCGCAACTTACGTACGGCCGACCAACGTAGCGCTACGTTGACCGCATGATGCCCGAAAATCTCCCACGTCGTCGTTTGGATTCGTTCACTCGTCGCGCGGAGAGAAGCGATCTTAACATGCAAAATAGCTATCTGCGAGCGACCGGTATGCAGAGAGAGGGACACATTGAAATGTCTCGGCCGCCATCCTCCGGGTATAAAGTATCGTTCGAAGTATCGGAGTGACAACTTGACGAACACCGAAAACGCACAAAAGACGCAAAATCTAGTACCGCCCGGTCCCATCAATGAATCTTGCCGCGCTCTACCGGTGGTCTTGCGATTTATGTGCGAATGTTTAGACATTCGCCCAATATCATCCATTCAAACTCGCGAGACACGCATTGGAGGACAGATTCATTGCGCACCGTCGCGTTGTTGTTTCGTTTTTCTCTTAACATTTCGTTGTCTGTCGCCCAGTTATCAATCAGTTATTTCAGGATTGTTCGTCCTACTGCGTTTCAAGCTGTAGTCACTTCTGAAAGATAAAATAGGAGGATATGTTATCCAATCATATAACTTTACTCAAATGCGATGAAGTGCTGATTCAATAAAGTCGAATGTTTACCAATTTTAATTTGGGTAAATTCAACAAAGAGACTACGTTTATTTCAACAAAAAGAAAAAATTGAAAACTTATTAGCCAATAAATGTAGTTGTAGCAAATAGTAATCAACAATTTTGTTTACTTTAATACAAAAAGGAATCTTAAAAACACATTAATTTTATTAATTAATAACTAGCGCAAAAATTTACTGATAATCTTATTTGCCGCTGCCCCCATTATTGGAACAGATTTACAGAACTTAAGTAACAAATTTCAAGAGACATTAGGTAAAGAGGGACTTCTCGTAATCAGATCTTTCGTCACACATGTTTGCAACTATTTCGTATACATTGTAATAGGACTCATTTGGAGACAAATTGAACTAAGGGAAAAACTGTAAAATCAAATCCCTTTATATTTTTATAATTTTGAAATTATAAAGTATTAAAATTATTTAATATGTTCAGTTTATACTTTAATATCGATATATTATATTTATTTTTTATTTTTCAATTAATCAAGGAACTTTGAAAGATTGCCGATTAGTCAAAACTCCTCCATCAAATCTTTTAAAAAGGAACGCACTCAAACCCAGAGGGAAAACCAGACGCTAATGTTCACACCTGCATCATTGCGAACAAGAAACGCCCGAACTGACGTACAATGGCACAGAAGCAAACCCAAACGATGCACAGTAAGTCCGTATGAAAGTTAGCTTATATTGCCAATACTACTTCGTCATAGGTTTAGTTCTGTTAGTTTTGGACCATGGTACCTTACAGGAATCAGATGTGAAATAATAAAATGAGCTCAGATATAGGGAAGCCTTACAGCGAGGAATTCATTCGACATGCTGTTGAGCTTTCTTCCAACGGAATCTCGGGGAACCAAATTAATATAATTGTGTATGACTAACATAAATAATATTGCGAACTTTAAGTGGTTACTCTCTAAGCTTGTTGGAGTCAGTTATGAAATTAGCGAAAAATATTGCACTAATTTGGCATTAATTCTTCCGATAATTTCGCACTACCTTACGTGAACGTAGAGAGGATTACCTAAGAATGGTTGGTACGATTGTGGTCGTTTTTCAGTTCGCAAGTCGCGCAACATAAATTCCAGAGCTAGGTCCACAACCTCTCGTCCTTCTTCAGCAATCAGCTTTAGTCCTTTATGTATTCCTGCAAAGAGAACACTATCTACTTAAGCGGTTTTCTGCTTTGGTGAATCGTATCCGGTTATATTGAGATAATTTTTTAGAAATTGTCTTAAGGACGCAATATAAATTTATATTGCATTCCTTAAAACGTGTATCAAGGAAAGGTTCTGACAGATTAAGAGCTTCAAATTTAATTAGAACTTCAACTACGCATACATATCATTTTATTTTTCCCTTCGTTGCATCTCGCTAGAGATACCGATCAGAACAGATGTTAGAATAAGCACATAACAATTACAATGCACTTAGTTTCCCATTAGTTAATGTGATATCTACATACCTAATACATACATAGAATAATTAAAACCTCTCGGAACAAGACCTCGAAATTCGTCACGTAATACGTACAAGACATTGCCGAGTCGAACACATTTTAATTATAACAGTCGGAACCCTACACAAGCGTTGTAAATCTATAGTACATATGTATGTAGTACATACGTATGCACACTGGTCGGTACATATAAATACAAGTACACAAACGTAAACGAAAAGTCGGTCTCTCGTGCATTTTGACCAATAGGAAAGCAGCATCGGGCGCCTGGTGCCAGTTTCACCGAAAAAAAACCACCTGCCCTGTCGATGATCTTTACCACCATCAGCCCTCCTAGCCCTCTGTGGAAAGTTCTATTATTTTTGTACGTGTAGGTACACACCCTTGTGCTCACAAACGAATTAATTCACATGAATTTATTGCGAACGCGAGCGCTTTGGTTACGTGTTAGATATTGTGTTTCGTGGATTAGAAAGCTGTAAAATGGAATCTAGGTGTTGATAGTTGTAATAATGATAATGTCGCTGGTTTATTCGAACTTTTATGTAGTTGCACAAAATTACATTGAAACAGTAGTCGTTTGTAAGCTTTTAGTAGCTAAAAGCTAAAATAGGTTGAAGTTATCACAAATCCCGAACAACATTCTGTTATCGATACGTTTTAAACTACCATCTTTATATACAAATTACTATTACGAGGAAAGTCTGTAAAGCTTTCAGCTTAACACAAAAATATGTTTTTTTTTTGTTCATTCAGTTTTATTTCTAAACCGTTGTGGATCTATACACTTTTCCCAGCGATCCCACCATCCCTCCAATCCGACCAAATAGTAGTTAGTAGGCGTTTACGAATGTAAGGGCCTCAACATTCGATGAAAATCTCTGTCTTCCGAGCAAAACTTTGAGCCTAGGAATCAGAAAAAGGTTCATCGTCAACCAGAGTGGTACGATCATGATCAAATTCAGTTTACTAATATTTCGCTGTAATAAATAATGATACAGTGTTCCCGTAAACATGTACAAAGGACAGTTTTCATTATAATTCGACTGCTTTACCATCCTGAAGATAGAGTTTTACGAATAGGATGTTTTGAACGGAATTGACTAACGTAATAAACAAGTTTGCTAAATCTATTATATTTCAGCTGCATTCCTAAAGAAAAACATTGAAATTTACTACATACAACGTATACCACTTATTTCATTAGTTTCGAGGGTGAATAAAAGCAATTTCTTGAAACTCCAGTCAATGATAGAGGTTCGTCCTTTGCTTCGACTTCAGTTCTAACGCAGTTTCTCTTAAGATTTCTATTTTTTAAATGTTTCCTTTTCTGCTTTAGCATTGGTTGCTACTTTGGATTGTAGATTGTGCGGCATAATATCTTAGAAATGCTTAGAATGCAAACGGAAAAAAATAACAAGAACTTTTCAATAATCTAAGGACCAAACCAAGGAATCAACTTGGTCAACTAGTTTTTGGAAAATTTGAAATACTAAAACAATGTAGAAAAGTCCCGAAAACATGACAAGTGATACTTTCAAGCCTTACCCAGATAACGTAAAGGTTTAAAAGTTACGTCAGAAATTACAGGAGAGGGAATAAGATGCAAAATCTTTACTGTTATGAGACAAAGTAGTGAAGTAAACGAATGAGGGAACAGCTTCGCAATATTTAACCGCTGACGTACTTTTAATAAGACTCCCTTCAGGAGAGCGATATGTCTTTTAATGGCATGGGTATTTCACAGATCATTTGCGCTACCTGGAGAGCCCTGAGCCTCTTTATAGTAAAGAGGAAGATAAATCTTCTCACATTGTTTTTGAATTGACAGCGTGGGGTTAGCACAGATTCGCTTTAAAAATTGCTATTGATCCATCCTCGCGAAAAAATTACTGCACAGGCTGTCAAGCTAACTAATCTAAGCGAGATAAGGTGAACCTCAAATAAGGTTGATACAATAGGCCCGTAAGACCGCAGCGTTGAAGATCTGAAAAAAGTTAGGGATATAATATAAATAATATATATATAAATATAAAATAAATAAAGGATATAATCAATTAGCTAAACAATCAAATGATTACTGGTTTAAAAATAACAAATTCCATCGTGGTCGGATAAGTAAAGTGACGCTTACACAGGAAAGAAATTTAGTACTGGCTGTAGTAGATCGTTGACACGTTAAGAACTGAGTTTTAGTCAAAAGTAGTTTGAAATGCTTGTATCATTACAATATACTTCCATTGCATCGTCAATTATTACGATAAATATACTCGTTAGCTGAATTCAAAACTCTTGCTGCCACTAACAATTACTTACTACTCAACAAGTTATGTAGTTTACACATCATAGCATGACTGTAAGGTGACGTTGATTCTATCAGTTTTCGTGCACATCAGCTGCTCCAAGCGGAGTGATTTAACGGACATTATCCTCATCTTCGTTATTCATTATGTCAACTTAGTAATAAATTACATTGAATTTTCTAGAATACTCTCACGTACCATTCATAAAATTAAATTGAACCTTATGCACTCGAGTTACAACTACACCTTCGGATATTGATCATTACGCGCTTTCCCCACGGCCTTTAGATAACTGTAATGCCTTGTAATAATTCGAAAACAAAGTGGTAAGTAATATGATTAATCATTTAGAAAATCTAGCCAATTACCAGGTTCAAAATAGCTGCCGTCAGGTTGTTGGAGTAAATATAACCGAAAAACGATCCTCCTCATTACAGTATGTGCGTACGATTTAAATACGTGCCACATTTAAGGAGCTTTTTGTACGTTTAAAAAATAAAAGATCTCGAACGATTTTGAATAAGTGAAGCAATAATTTCAACGTAACAGTACTCCTTTTGCCCTGTGTCACGGTAAGTGTGTAATGAATACTATCAGCGTATCTTTGCTCATTACTTAAGTAAGTGTCAAAGAAATTGACATAACGTATAATGTGTGGGATTTTATTGCTCGCTAAAAGGGAAACGTATTCGAGTTTGGCCGCGGAAAACAGTCATAATGTAGCTTATTTAACGAATATAAATTACAAATTTGAGCAGGTACCTTCGGAATCATTAAATCATCTTCTTCAGCTTCTTCCCACATAAAATTGTTACCTTGATTTGTGGTAAGCAACTAAAGCAAAGCCATGCATGCAGATACTATGATATAACATGTGAAACATCGGCGATTACAGCTATATAATTATCTAATCTCGCAAAATTGAAGTTTGATATTACTAATTGCTATGAACCGACAGCCTTATACTTTTTCTTGAATGCACGAGTTGTGACTAAAAACCCGATGGGTGTGGAAAGCTGCTGCTGTAGGATACCTGGGAAAGAATAAGGTGCATCATTATTTAGATTATTAGTTGCAGCTCGAGCTTTCAGCTTTTACTAAAATGGAACGTCCAATTATAAACATTGTTTTAATTAATATTTATTTATTTTCACATAACAGAACATTTAGGAAGAAAATGGGAAAAGCTAACATGAAACCCAAGACGGTAAGATGTGTGTAGACGGTAGATTATAAAGGACGCCAATTCTCAAAAAGGTAACGCAAAGAGTTGACGTTCCGTCGTAGTCAGAAGAGACACGGATGAAGAATATATAAAATTATATGGTATTACATCATGGTTGTAACGTATGAAGGTACGCTAGGTGTCCCATGGAGCAAGGGCGTTAACCGCCGCCAAAGCAGTGGCATAAGTAAGTTATATAAGTGGGTAAAGTGAAGTCGGTCATCATCGTTAGAAGAGCTGCGAGCCAATGCATCACCACCACGAAAATGGCGAGAAGGCGCTGTCGCTTTCCCTCAAACGGACCGCACTCATCATCTCGATAAGTCTTTTGTTTATTTTTATATTCACATTTAGTAACTTAAATTATATGTTCCTTTTGTCATAAATTTTAGTGGTTAAAAAAGAGTAGTAGCCATTTTATGGTATTCCCGGGGGCCTCACTCTCAGTAATCTCATATCTTGGGTATTTTATATTTGTTGTTACTAACTATAACTTCATTAATATTAGTTTTTTTTTTTGATAATAAAACGTTGTTTTTGAAATTAGTTCTTTTATTTTTCGAAGTATGACTACTTACTCAAAAATCACTCAACCGTTTTTGAGAAATTTAACTATTCTTGAAAATGTAAGCCAATTGCCAGGCATACCTCTCAAGCTAGCTATTCTAAATTGTATCTATTTCTTGTCGAAACTAATACTTAATGGTACAATAAAAAAGATCCCTAAAGATTATGAAGAGTAGACGAAAACATACTTTCGAATTGGGCTACCATTTGACCCTGACGGAGGTTACTTTACTATTACTGCTCACAAATTGAGCAGTTTTATGCATTGAAAATGATCATTTTGAACACTTATTAATTAAAACATTAGCTTTTTTCTATCTGTTTGTTATTCAATCAAAGTCTCGGAATTCAAATACCTCGGTATTATCTTTGACAAGAATCTCTCGTAAACCTCATAAAATCAACAGCTGGTATTTAATTTGAACGGCCCCGCAGAATGTTGGAAACGATCTGGGATCTCTCAGGGAGCACGATCATAACTAAAAAACTGAAGCAGATCCTATCAACAGCGGTAATGTAGGCGATAGATACAATGATTCAGCTGATGTGGTATAAAAATCAGCACTCTTTAGATAGCCGTGTATTGATAAACCACCAGGCATGACTTAATTGGAAAATTTCCATTCACAATGCACACTTTGCTAAACGCATCACCCCGTATATTCTCATTTCAGAAAATAATGCGCAACATATATAACATATGTGCAAGTATTGGTAATTAATAACTTAAAACCAAGAACTTATATTATTAATCAACTGCTTTCGCATTGTTATATCCAAGAACAGACATTATTAGCAATCGACATTTGTGGCAAATGGCAATAAATATTGGAAATAGAAATTGCTAAATAGCTAAAAAAATATAAGGTAGTTATAAATATAGGGAACCTTATTTAATACGACAGCGAATACAGGGTGTTTAATTTAATATAACAAGGTTACTTGACTTGAATGATAGTCCAAATCAAAAGCATGCTACCGTTCACCATGTATAATTTTTAGGGGATCGTTTTCCTTAAGTTTAATGTCTTGACAAAAAAAAATAAATACAATTTAAACTATTTAGCTTAAATGCGTAAGACAGGCACAACTTTTAAATTTTAGTCTTAGCTTGAGTTAAGTATAGAAAACAATACGCTAACTTGCCTTCGTTTAACCCGTACTATCAAAATATGGAATTGTATACAAGGTATTCCATTTGGATTTTCGCAACTCCGTTGTGTAACTTTTTTTAATCACCTAGTATGCATCAAAACCATTTTAGGTCTTGCTCCCAATGAACCTTAATGAGCCTTAAGCAAAAATATCTTTAAAATACTTTATCGTTTTTCGTATATAAACCGACGCGAATGTGGTTCGCCACCCTTTTATACATACCAGCCCAGTAAATAGTACCTTTGTATAGTTTTATATATACCTGCATGTATTACATTATACATTTTCATTCATCAAGCAACAATAAGCCAGTTTGTCATAAGCCATTGACTTAAAGAACTGCCACCGTAATTGTCTATAGACGATCATACGATACGGTCGATACATTAAATCTGTCATCTTTAACAACGGTGCTCTTAATTGCTTTCAATTGTCTTTCTAAATCATCTCGTCGGGCATTCGCTGTTTCTTCCATTTAGAAAACGTGAATGAAGTCGATGGAGACGATACGTGCTTCGTACGCAGAAGCTGCACAAGAAAGAAGACGATTTGAGCTTTTTTTCGTCTCTTTTCATATTTTCAGGTCGGCGAGCCATTAAAATAGATTTATACGGCAGAGTAGCGTTATTTAAATAGTCAAAAACACATTGTTAGAGGTCTTTACACGAGTAGAATTCTAAATGTGCGCGCTCTCGTTCGAAACGTTCGAGTGTTCCATTCATAAAGTGGACAAGTTTTTTTTCTGGTTTAAATCCTCTCGAGACAGAAGAATTACAATTTTAGAGCATGGTGTACTGACCTACCTAAATGGTGAGGAGCGTTTTCTGAGTTTTTTTATCTTCTTTCCTTTTTATTTCGTAAATGAGCCGCCGATTTCTTTTCAGACGATGATTAAGAAATACTTCACATTATGTGGCTTACATCTTCTGCAGCGCTCCCTTCTGAGTTGCTTAATTAATCATGTGTTTTGGGCAGCGCTTCACAACGAACAGCGTGTCGTTCATGTTTAATTTATATCGGCCGTTTTTACCCGGTTTGTGTGGAACGCTGTGTGTCTACAAGGCGTATTCAACGTTCAACGATGTCGATGAATTTATTTAACTTCGTTAATCAATGAGTTGTCACCAATCTCACTTATTTGCATTCTGTTTATATTCCTCAAATTATTTCGTTCTTAAGCATTAATCGATGCAGAAATCTTTTTTGAATTTAAACGCGCCTATACGCGGAAGCGTCGGTTAGTTCTACATCGCTATCTAAGAGGTTGACTGGAGTCTTGTGTGCGCCAAGGATAGCCCCGGTAATAAATTGGAGCGTTTTTAGTTATGATTTTAATAAATATTATCCTTTGCGAAAGCTACCGCTTCAACGAACCAAAAAAATGTATTACTAATGGCATTAGAAAATCATGTCAGACGAAACGCTAACCATTCTATCTGCGCAAAATGTTTCCAGAAGATGCAGTTGTTAAAGATTATTGTTGCAAATATAAAGATATTTTGAAAATTACAATTAAGAGTTCTGTAAAAGAAACATTAAGAAATTCATGAAACATACCCAAAAGTATATGGAATACTATAAGACAGGAAGTGTTGCGGTAATATTAAGCTTGATGATAATGCTGCTGGGTTGGTCTCCAGTTGCAACTGCCACCATGTTCGATAAAAATTTTGCCCCAGTTTCGGATCGACTTCGTCCGGGTGGTGATTCTATTATTTTTGTTACATGGGATGTTGGGCATGTTACTAATATATCTACATTTTCCCGGATGCTTTTAAAATATCGCTGCTTCCCGTATTATCGAAAGTATTTGAAAATGTTCATAAAGACCGATTGTTTAAATATACAATTGATACAGTTCTTTATACAGCTTTATACAGCGACGATACAAATGTTATGGGCAATGAAAGACACGAACTGTAGGAATGCTCATTTTAAGTATCAACAAAACTAATATAGTATTTTTCAATACAGACGACTCATTTTAAACATTGCCAGTGTGATGTCAGTCTCCTCTTGTAGAATGCTCGGTATTATTTCCTTAGTATTTCGCTTGATGTGGAAATCGTTAGAATTGATTTTTCTCTTTTGTTGCGCAAGCGAATGTATTTCTTAAAAAAGTCAAATCTGGATTTTGTAATCCATTGACGAATGTACCAATGGCTGTGCAATAGGTCTAACTGACCATTATTTGCACCTGTTTCAGAAACACTTAAATTAAATTTTTCGTCTGTATTCTTAATAGAGTGTCCATTCTGTCTTCGAGGATAACCTAAAATATTTCCAGCTTGGCACAGAAAAACTATTTTTTCGTCTAATTTAGTTTTATTTCTCAGCAGAGTTTCCTTGTAAGTCTATATACTCTTCCCAACGATGCTTTCGCCTCTTTAATTTGTCCGAATAGTAGCTAGCATCTTGTTCTGCAAAGTAGCCATTGGCGAATGTGGTGGCCTCCTCATTCGATGAAACGTCTGTCTTCTGAGCGAAAATTCGAGTCTAGGAAACAGAAAAATATCAATGGGGTTAAACCTGATTGGCTCTCGAACCTCAAATATTGACTTGCGCCATGGTAACCTTTGAAGTGTCTTGCTGGAACAAAATTTCCATTTTCTTCAAATGTGATCATTTTTAAACAATTTCTGCCTTCAGCTTATCAAACAATGATCATATACAAGTGAAACTATTATGTAATAACTTGAAATTGTTGTTTGAAAATGTTGCACTAAATCGGAAGATTTGCCCCGCTACTTAGATCGTGGAAATAAAAGTTATTAAAACTATTGAAAGCGAACTCATAGCCGCCAGAGGTATCTTGACTTTGAACGAGTGGACATGCTGAACTCACTGCACTTCTACGCTGCGACCGCTGGTGTTTCACGGCTCAGTGGACTGGTGCTATGGAAGATCTGGAGTCGCAGCGAAACAGAATTGCAAAATCCATCGCTTCGTAACCAACCGATAGCTGCATCTACAGTTGCTTATATTCAAGAAACACAACTACGATCTGGCCCGTGTTACGTGGAAGAGGGACACGGTGTTTAGGAAGCCACTGGCGAAGGAAAACTCGGGCAACAGGACCGTTTACCACCAGCGGTGAAGATTAGAAGAATCCAAGACATATTACAAAACTAAGTAGTAGAAGGGTGTAGTTCGATGAGGTTTGACGCTCTCGACCAACATTTGTCTGCGAAATTGAGAAGAAACGTAGAAGAAGAAAAGGAACAAAAATCTGCTGGTCTCCCCCAGCGATAGTCTGAAGACCTCAAATAGAAAACATCTTTTGTCATTTATGCCACAGTAGACTTGTTACCCTTGGAGTCAATTCCCCATTTAACATTTTTGCAATGAATTGACCACTTTATCAGTTATCATTAACAACCAGAATTATACTGCATCTTTTATGTCAATTGGAACACAATAAACATTTTATAAAATTTATATTTCACGCACGTCCATACGTTTTTCACGAGGTCATCTTCATTAAATTCGCTTCAATATTGGGAATAAATATGCTACTTCCGATTAAGCCGAAAGATATAAACCAATAACCAAAACACGATTCACATTATCGATTTCATAAGACCAATACGGAAGTATATTTCTGATATTATATCTTAATTAAGTCTATATAAACTCGGGTGTATGTAATAACTCATGTTTTTTGTCGGACGCGGTTGCGCTAAGCCATCATAAGAACTATGTCAACCGCGACCGAATATAAAGTTACGTAGTTGGGCGGTAGACCTATCAATACACATTTTGCAGCGTTTATGTGTATAAAACGTAGCAATCAAGTAGCCAATGTGCGGCATAAAATATATACGCATAACTGCGGTCAACAGCTTCATGTGACGATAACAGTATGTCAAATTTTGGATTACTTGTAAAAAGTACGAAAGAGAGGTGAGGTAGAAATGGTTATCAATGAATATTACAGGGATATTAAGGATGCTGCATAATCCTACAAAATTAGTTTTTAGTTTTAAGCACCAAGCTTAAAGCACTTACGTTGGACGTTGCGATAACTAAGCTATCATCTTCAGCAGTAAAGCTGAACTAACAAAAAACAAAAAAATTGAGCGCCCCGTTATTAACTGCATTAAAACGTCAACTGTACCCACGGTGACTTTTCTCTACTGATTCTTCAGCGCTTGAGTTACACGGTCTTAAATTCCAAACCCAATATTCTCTTGCGTTCTATTGCCAGCGCTATCAATAGCGCTACCTATGAATTATCAAAGTATCTTCGCAATCTTCTAAAGTCTTACGCTAAACACACGACTCTTGTACCTAAAATATAATCGAGACCAGTTTTAAGTTTATCTATAAAGCGGATAGTTGTCACTCTTTGTTTTTAGTTTGTTGTAAAAAATGTTATTGATCTGAAGAAGTGTCGTTCAAAAAAAAAACTGAAGCAACAACTCTTTCGCTGTGGGTTTGGTTCGAAGCTAAATAGGATTAGCAAATTAAAAAAAAATCTTTGAAGTGGATATTTATAACCTCAGAAATCTCCTTAGGTAATCTTGTTTGTGGCCAATAAAACTACTCATTCTACTATTTTACAAAACAGACTCAGTACATGTATGGACTCTCCTCAAATTAAATCCTTAATTAAAAGGCGTAAATAGAAAATGTTTGATAATAGCAATTCTACTGTAGTTTTTTCAACAAAATTAATAGTATAACAACCAGTTACGCTCAGACCTTAAGTACCTTACATGCATTCTCATTCATTTTAATTAAAAGAAATTAAAATCGCGATAACGCTACATCTACAAATAGAAACAATGCTGCTCTAGTAAGTGCATATAACTACGACGAAACTCTAACATCCTTCTGATCCACCCTTGCAATTAGCACGTCTGTAATATTCTAAAATAAGAGCTAGAATAGAGAACGCCTCTTCAATGTTGTGCGATGAAGCCGTGAGAAGTCGAACATAACGGTGTGAGGAGAGGATATACATACATAGGGGACTGTCGGCGAATATTTTTACCGTACCTCGAATCCGGCGAATATGATCTCATTCAAATATTACGAGTTCTGCACGGGTCTATCCACGGGTGGAGTGTTTTTTTGCAGATGGCAGGTGGACCAATTAACGGTACCTGTAGTCGAAATCACCTGTGCTTTTACACGCGCCAGTACGACCCGCGGACTTGCAAAAAAAGCCCAAAATTCCTTGATTACACAAGTTGATATTTTCATTAAATTTCCTCTAAATAATCTTTAAATTATGATATTTAATTTTAATTAGGACCCGCTAAGAATGGTCGAGTTCGTATATATTAAATCCGTACATTTCTGACATTACTTTTGAAAAGAATCATTTGGACATCCACGCATCTCCTTCTGGTTTGGACTCGTAATGCCAGACAATAACAAATTGTTTATGTTTCTCGTTTGTCGACGCAAAAAAATATTAAACATATAATTATATGAATCTACTGCTTCTTTTCATTTATCTACCTTAATGAGATTTGGTGTATATACGCCAAGGGGTACCAAATTTAATTACTTCACCATTACAGTTTTCACTTTTCCACTTGATTACGAGTGCGTGGATGCCAGGAGTTAACCATTGTCCATTTTTGGACATTTCAATTAAAATCTTAATATAAAGAGTCGATAATATTAAATTTATATTAATCATTAATAAAGATCATATGGCGACTGTAAGATTCGTTCACCTTTCTCTGGACTAATTTGAGGAGGATGCTCATATGCCCACAACTAGTATGCATATTATTAGGTTAGACAATGTTAGTAGATTTAACCAAATTTATATTTACACTTTTGTTAGATATCATCATTTCTGTTAGAGAACCCAGCAAAGACCTCGTAGAATTTTGAAATAAAACAAAAATCTACAATTGAAACCGGGTCTTTCAGCTTTTGCCGTGTTTGTTGCACTAATATAATTAAACATACTGTGAGCTCATTCAGAGGTTTTCTAAAGGCTCGTGTTGTTGTCCGCTACGCATTATATTCGTTGGAGTCGTCTTGCACAGTTGAACAGTATCCGCTCCGGACTGGTGTACCGGATTTATTTAATTATGGAGGTGTCCATTGAAGGCTGTCCTCTCCATGGTTTACTATAGCGTATTGCCAATCTCAATATGCGACTGTTTCCCCATTGAAGTTGTTGGTGTCATTATTTCCAGTGACTTCCTCGCAATTCGCTGGAAGTGGTATTGCCCTAACACAGGCAAAAATTTGACTGTGGGAAATTCGTTTTGGATGGATTTCGCACCATAAAATGGTTATATTAGTTGAATATGCATATAGTACAGCTATTACATTAGTTTCTTTATTAGGCTTCTGTGATCGATTGCAAGTCTTCGTAGCAAAATATTATGATCCATGGTTAGTCCCTTCTCAAGCAGCATAATATAGGATGCATAGACACTCGCTATCATTATTGATCTTATGATATTATTACGAGTAGAACAATCAACTCATTCGTCTGTCCTGGTTGTTCATAAAGAAAGTAAAAGGCAAAGGAGTTTGATTCTTGTGGTACTCCCAGCCGCTACAGTATGAAAGCAATGAAAATCCACTACAGTTCGACTGCAAATCAAGATGAGGTGAAGGCAATTGCTAAAATCGAAGAAATCCCAGTTTTTGATTATAATAGTGTAATATAAAGTACCTCTACGGTATCACCATAAGCTACATATGTATATCTACCTAATTAGGATTACCAAATATATTTAACGCAGGCTGTAGCAGTTGATCCTTGCTCCATGAAGCCGCGTTAACTAGGGCAAGTATAATTCCTGAAGTGACAATATATACAAGCCCAAACGCTTTTAAATTGGTAAAAGAAACGAGATCATTTACGAGTGAAGGAAACGAGCATTCTAGTGCCAGCTCATAAAGTGCAGTATCTAACCACTTTTACAACACGTATGGTAAGACACTAATATTTTTGCTTGATATTATAGTTCACTAAAGAATATTATGTTACTTACTACGTATTTTTCGAATTTTTTGCTTGAATATATTTTGATCACATCTCCTTAACTGAAGTCTTTACATTTTCTGAAGAGCACGAAGGCATCAAACACGGGTTTTATTACCAGATTGCATTAACTGTGACTGAATGAAGACCTTTGAAATTGTTTTCAAATAATTTCACGGCGCACACGATGTTTCTAAGCTGGGTTATTACCGTTTCGCAGAAACATCGTACTTATTAGAGAGCGATAAAGAAGTACCTACACTTATGCGGGTTCGAGAAGATGACTCTCACCAGCTAAATCTCGTGTCTGGATATGCCGTCTGCGGCGCAACTATCGATAAAGTGGACAGAATTTTAATGCATCGGATCCCGCAGTACCGTGCTGTGTCTAATGGCACGCGTGTAAGTACGTTAGATGCATCTTTTATATTCTTTTGCAGCTGGCGCTTCCTATGTTAACGCTGACACAGTCGCAGACAGCCTTGCTGGTTCAATCTAATTAGAATAAAATCCGACACAAAGGCGCATAGCCTTATACCACATACATTCGTACATAAGGCGCACCAAAGGAAAATATTGACCAGCGTATAGTACAACGTGAAATGGATATAAATTGCTATTTGGAATCGTGTTTTCTCTGAAACGTATGTAACGTTGGTTCGGATGTGTGTCGCGCCGTCAATTCAAATATTGTTTTCTAGACGTTCTCGTACCGTTGAAAGCGTAATTTATTGTTCTTTAATGTCGTATTACAATCTGTCACGATTACGAGGCTTAAACGCCGGGATTTTCGGTTCATTAAGATTTTTGTCACAGTGTGTCAGGTGTATTGATATCATGTACAGTTATCACTGCGACAATGGCCCAACAATTTCCAGTGTAATTTATTACGAAATCCGTAAAATTGAACATCCATACATAATATACGTTTGTAGATAATAGCGATGAATATAGACGACACATTGAGAGTCGTACAGGTTCTCGCTTGATTCAAATTAATGTGAGAAAAATAGGCATCGCTTGTTGATAGTGTTAGATAAACAGATTTAATGAAAATATATGTAAGAGTTTTTCAGATATATGCTACAGTTCATATGTAGAAGCTCGCGTCCAAAATAAAATAACTTTTTTTATTTGATCACCTTCTCAATTATTTCACCTTTGGCGATTCACTTTCTAAGAGATTCTATACAACTAGAATAACGATAGACCTAAGACAAACTCTGTGACAAGTCAAGAATGTATTATACATTAAAGTTAACTGCTTGGACAGCATTACAAGCCTTGTATATTTTATTGATAAATTGTTTTGTATTTTCCCGAAAAAAAAAACCATCTTTAACGTTTTTTCACTAAATTATGTGGAATTTGTCGCAACAACAAGGCAGTGCATCCACTGATTTTGTTACTATTGATTCACTGTTTTACCAGTTCTTCGACGGAGTTGCAGAGTACAGAGGCTGTGTGAGTACATTTTCAAAAAATGATTCTCGCTGTTCAATAAAGCTGTCTACACACTAGAAACGTACACGAAAAATAACACTAAAACCGTTTTCAGATTGCGAGTGTGCCATTGAGGTCACTCCTATTAAAATAATATCGCCTTAAATAAAGAATGAAATAGCTGCTAAAAACAATGTTTAAACTGGCAGTAGTTAGAACATATCTGTTACAAGCAATTTAGAATGTTATTGCTTCTAATTGGAAAAAATGTTTTAGCCATGTTGCTAGGGAAGATTAAAGAATGTGTGTATTACATGGTTTAATTGATGAATTGGGATGATATACTAAATTGATTCCCTTTAGTTAACACTGTGTAAACGTAGCTTCTCCTATTTCTCTCGTCTTATGTAATTAGTTGGCATCTGCTTATTAATTTTTATTTCTGTAGGTGTTATATTAATAATAAACCGAGAATATTAAGATGCTTCGATAAAATTGAAAACAAAAAGAATTTTTTTGTTCTCAATAACCTCAATTTTGAAGAAGGACCTACAACTATATGCTATCCTTCGTTAAAGTCCTGTTCTCTTTTTCTCTAGATCCTTTTTGATTATTCCCCCGATGTCAAATCCACTTTGACTCTTTTTCTATCTTTGTCTTCCAGTTTACTTCCTTGTCACAAGAATTTATATAGTTGACCTATCGATAATCGTCTGCGATATTAGAGATAGCATTAAGGATTTTCATTGTCAGATTCTATGTATACAGTGTTGCGCATGCCTTTGTGTGTTTGAAACATCTCATATAAATTAATATTATTAGATGCAATTTCCCATTACAGTATATTCCACTACAACGATGAGAAGAGAATAGGCACTTAATAACAAGCATTATTCAAATTAAGGTGTAATTAGTAGAAGATTCATATTACACTAAACACAGTTGTCTTCGAAAACGAAGTCTTGATAATGAAGAAGCGAACACGCTGGTTAAGACAGGTTCGGGGTCTGAAACGCCATCTTTTCGAAGAGATGAGATTGTCCAGAAGGGAAGAAGAAGGGAGCTCCGCATAGCTCCGAAGATCTCTTCAAGAAGGAACAATCGGTGGAATACATCCTCCATAATTATCCTGCACGGGCGTGGAATAACAGAACCATGTTGGGTGAGGCGCAGCTGGGCCCTGCTGTCGTTATGCGATTTGTTTAGGAAACGTAGCAGGTAGTACACTAGTTAACGGCCTGTAGGACTCTCCACTTTAGAGAGGAAGCACAATGGGCTTATTGGGGCCTAAATGTTGTGATATATCTCACTCTATTGTTGTCCATAATCATAACATCGCAGGAAGAATAAAGGTTTAGTTGTTTTCTGTCAGTGTGAACGGTAACAAATTCCTTTTTCATTATTCTCCGCTACATTATGGCTTATCCTATGCCATCTTTGATATTGTAAAGGTGCATTGCAAAGGTTGCTGGAATATCAGCGTTTTGTTGCTGTCGGAATTTGTTCAGACAATTTGGTATTTTGACTTTGGCTGGTCCTTTTATCTACCAGTTGTCAGCATATATATTCATGAATAAATATGAATTTAAATTAATTTGAAATATGCACGAGATAAGCAAAATAGATTTTTTATACCTCACCGAAGATGCCTGCGTAATTCTGCTCAGTATGTATGTTGAAAATTTTTAACGAATTTCTCGAGGAAATAACTTAAAATAATTTATCTAATTCTAAAATAAAATCAAAGAGCTAACTAGCAGATCACTATCTGTCGCCGTAGAACTGGTATAATTGTGTATTTATATTATTTTTGTGCTTGTTTAGGTTACCATACATGTATTTTTGAGTTGTGACTTGTCCTATACACACTTACATGTACCAGAGGACATAAATATATAGCACAACTTTTAAAACTGAAGAAAGTAGCGATTCCATTGTAAGGATTTGATTTATTTCAAAACTATAATTATTCACTTACCATTAGTCTTACAGTATTCCTCCTGGATACTTATCTTTACGTGTATCTAGATTGCTTGGTTCTTTTCTTTAATAATAACAAAAAAATAAGCTTTATCTATATGGAATCACACTTCACTCATTTCCACATACTTAATATTTATCAGGTAATTATTTAAATCGACTGCTCGTATGTTACTGTTTTTGTTTCCTCATTTTCAGTTGTCACTTCGCCGTTTTTAATAATTATCATGACATTTTAGAACGTGCGCACCTGCATCCGTGAAAGTAGCCCTATAGTATCGCTCCAGGTCCACGTACAGATGTAAATTCTTTGCAGAATATTCCTACACCTCTTGTTTTTAGTGTACACATCTGTATATGTAGCTCGTTAAACTCAACATATGTATATACAATACATAAATGCGCATATACGTAATTATTTACCACGTGAGCGACTGCGGCAGCCATATTATATTAATCTCTCCATTTACAGTTTTCCAAAATTAATCACAAAATGTATCCCTTTACTCTCCATCTGCATCCGATATAAGCTCCCCGTATTCTATGTATATACACGTACACGTAATTTCTCTTGAATTATTAACGCTTAGGGATTCTTAATTTATAGGAGAAATTGCTATTAAGGACGTCCATCGGTTTTTGATACGGATGGCGCTGCCCGTATCCGTATGCACAGCCGCCAAATTAAACTCTGGAATACACGTGAGACCATTAAAATCTCGATAAATAAAATTTATAAGTTAGGTCATTAAAACAGAATATAACGGTGTCCAGCTATAAGTACGGATATTTATTAATTAGATATAAAGAAACGTTAAAACGGACTTAATTTGGACCGGTGGCCACCCAAGCGGACAATTTTGGAAGTTTTTATTCTTTATAATTCGGTTGTTACTACAAATAAATAGTTTATAGCTTGAATTCCAATCAAAAGAAATCCTAGATACATTTTATGTTCATTATAAGTTGTTGCTGAAGTATTCATCTTCCTATTGCCTACAATTGAGTAGGTATCGCAAATTATCACCGTCCATTTTAAACAGGAGGCGATATCTGATTATATACATCTTAAGGATTAACTGGGTCTCGCTTCTTGGTCTGATTTCTCCACAGTATCCTCTTTTTACAGAATTTTAGTCAGCCATCGTCCCATTGCTCCCCATCATTATGTGTCCGTTTCATCAACGATTGCTTCTATTTCATGATTGACTTAGTTATCATTGTTCTTATAGGCCTGATATGCTTCCAACTACTTTTCCTTTCGAAGATTCATAGTTATTCCTTTTCTCTTTGAGTTACATTTCCTGTTTCCGCTCCATAAACCACTACAAACTATTGTCTATACTGATATTTTCTGGGAAGTAGTAAATAAGTACATCTCAAGGGAAAATAGAATTGTAAGGAACTGAGAGGAATACAAGCATTTATATTCGAAAGCGAATGCTCTTCAAAAGTAGGGGAAAAGCATTTGTGAAGTCATGATGTGAATCATAATTCGTGGTAATTTCAATTCAATGATTATAACGGCAATAAAAATGTATTTTTCAATACAAGCCCCTTTCTGCTGGATACAGTTATTGCATCACTTCATTGATCATACACTGATTCTTGTTCTGACTCAGGGTCAAAACGATGGACCCAGGTCTCATCGCCAGTGACAAGTCAATTGACAATTAAATCTTGTTCGCCTCCACAAAGCACCGAAAATTATTCACCCGTCTCCATCTGGACACGCGTTTGGAATGGCGAAACCCTTCTTGCACTAACTTTTGTCATTTTAAAGTATTTCAAAAGGGAATAAATAAAACTCCGAGATGTTACGTTACAACATGAAACACTAGATTCACTAAAAGCCGGCGCACCTAAACAAACAATTTTAAATAAAATAAATAAATTAGTCTCGGCTACAGAGACGGAGCGCTGAGATTAGGGGAAATATGTTTGACAGTTTTTAAGATTACCCGAGAAGTAGAATTTTGTTGTTAGTAGAATAATAATGTTACCAATTTAGTTCACATATTTATCACTTTCTTTACCAATCATTGCAATGAAATTTATTTTATCTAGCAGCCTGGAAGTGTAATAAAAGAAATAATGTCGGGCGTCTGTACTTACTTTTCTTTATTTAGAAAAAAGTTAGATTATCCTGTGCCACTTTTGCAGCTGAATCCTGCAATGTTATTCTGACTTATTTTATTTGCCGTGTTCGTTATTACATTATTTATAGCAGTTTACCTAATGTTAAGCGCTGAATTATACAAACTTAATATCCGAGGTTAAAAGTAAGAACCTATCATTTGAACCTCGACCTTATGGATATCTTATCTAACCAAATTCAAAAGCGAAAGCTGGGAAAGCATTAGCATAGAATAAATTGCAAATTCCTCTAAGCTTTCCCAGGAATCTAATATCAACAAATAGAAACCAAAAGCGACCTTCTGTTAATTCTCACAGTATTATAGCTAAGAGCATCATGTGTTGAAATTGTATACGCTACCCACAGTCAAAATTATTAATCTAATACCTTCATGATTCCAGCGAACATAAAAGAAATTACGGTTACTTTGGACAGCGTAGTCCATCTCTTTCACATTACACGCATTTAAGTTACCCGCGCGGGCACTATTAAAAGAATAGACATTTATCATTCAAATTACACCTTGCGAGATGTTTTTAATGTACTCCCGTATGCTACATTACATGTGTTTCGGTAGTATGCAGCTTGAAAGCTGTACCTACTTCATTATTTCAATATTATATATCACCTTCTCATCCAGCATGTAGGTACGATATTATTTATTTATGGTCCTTTTTGTTTTCGTTTTTTCCTGTTAGCAAGTACACACATATCCACTTTCTAAAATATTATTAGTTCAACAATATTTCATGCTTTTGTCCATACATTAGAGATGTAATTGAAGCCTTGAGCACATGCTTGCGTTACTGCTCAATTAATATCGGTCTTCTTCGTATAATCCTAATTATAATTATGACAGAATCTTCTTTATTAGTCAGTAGTGACATAATTATTATTAGAACACATGGCCGATTCATGAAGTTAGGTGTTATTAAGCACGAAAAATGGGAGCGACTGAAATGATTATTAAAGGGTAGTCTGGATGTTATTATTTTATTTAAGAAGTATGAATTCCTATGATCTTCTACTTAATTTAATGAGCATAATAGCGGGTAGACAGAAAACTGAATCTCTATTTCAATTTCATCGAATCTCATTTGGTATTGACGATTTCGAGATTTCCAGGTATTAACATTTGGAAGCAAAATAATTTGATGTCAAGTAGCAAATAGAAGTTTATATAAGTGAAACCTGCTGCTAAATGTGTATTAAACAAACCTACATAACACTGATTCTTCTATTGCAAAACTTTCCATCTGATAGTCACGATACCTAAGCAGAACAAGGATTGTTTGTTCTCGCATAGCCATAGGCCATCAGTATGCTCTCTTTTCTTTTAAAGGTGATAGAGAAAGTGATATTGAAGAAACTTGAGAAGAAGCTGGAATCGCCGGCGCTGCTCCGTGATGAGTAATTTGGATTCAGGAAGGGTACGAATTACGAAGACCATACGCAACGTTTTCGAGGGAAAACAAACTGTTGGAACGGTCTTCTTGAATTTTGCGCCTGCATTTGACACGGTATGATGGTTTAGTTCACTAGATGGTTGGAGTGGACATTGGCTAAGATTTGATTTGGTTGAAGTTTATCAGATCCTATTTCGAGGACAGTCGTTTTCCTTGTGTCACAATTTCCCCCTAGCCATCCACAAGATTCCTCATTGGGTCAGGAACAGTTCGTACTGCGGCCTTCTGATATTCCGCATCACGGTGTGGCCAATCTAATCACGTACGCCGACGATACAGCCGTGTATCTTTCACCGAGAAATAAGATGCAAATGGTCAGGAACCTACAAGAAACCACTGCGAATCATCGAGAGAAAGTTTGTTGCCGTCAAATTTTCAACAGGCGAAACATTTCGGATGATAGCATAGCCCTGGAAGAGGAATATGAGGTATTTGACCTTAGACACTAATTCTCACATCAACAAAGTCAAAAATAAATTAATTTCAGCCAAGTGCTAACTTATGCCGTTATTATACAGAAGCGCCCCGTAGAACATGAAAATAAAGCTGCTTCGATACACTACCTGTTTCAGATTTATCTTGACGTACGAGGCCTTGGCGATTTCAACAGCTACCAAGAGCATCTATGCAGGGAAAACTGTAAAACAGAGTGCTTTGCCTATTTACTGGGGCACCATAGTTTGTAAATAATCAGCAGCTCCGATTAGACCTGGAAATTCCGTCGTTAGTTGAGCGTCTCCGTCATGTTGATACCGGAACGTAGATCAGAATCATCTGCTCTAAAAGCCCCCCTCTGACCCAGGTTGTGGAGGGTCTAGAGGACAATCCACCGACTAGCAGGCGAGCGACCAGGATTCATGATATAATTGATATACTTTTGAGTTCAGTTAAATAGGAACAAACTGTTGATTCGCTACTATGACACCATGCATTGACGCTGCACGGTAAGCCCAACAAGATTGTATTTTGAAATCGTTTATATGCATTAAGTTATGTGTAATTTTATTTTGGGAGTAATAGATATTTTGAAATAGAAAATATTTTGTGTTATTAATAAATGCTGTCCATGACGAAAGGGCTGTTCTGGCAAATAGACGTGTTTAGGGTGCTCATTAAAAGTAATTTTAAGTGCGATTAATCTATTAACTTTTAATAATTTTAAAATGTCACCATTGTAATATCTAGCTTCTGCCAATGACACCCACTTATAAGTGATCTTGAATTTACATTCAAATTTGGTTTTCCTAGATGAAGCAATACACTAATCGCGAAAGCTCAGAATCGTGATTGTTTTATTTTTGGCTACCCTACCCGATGTCTAACTCTGTGGACCTAACGAGTAGAGCCGTACTTCTTCTCAACTAAATTCAAAATTTTAATTTGTCAACCGTGTATAGCAGTCCATTCTCGTTGGTACTTTAATTATTAAACTACAGAAGTAATATCAGGAATTCACAATAAAAACTACACAAGTTCATATAAAATGTCAAACAGGGAATTAGATTAAAATATATATACATATGCCCCTTCCTAAATTACATACATTGAAATTAATGTATTCAATTTTTCACACCTCTTGTCTCGCAACAAATCCCTTAATAATCAAAATTCGACCTGTTGCCTAAAATAAATAAGAGACCGTCCTAATACCCACATATTAAATCGTTTTTATATGATATTTTTCAAACACGAAACCAAAGGAACGAAGCCTTTACCTCACCAACTTAATCTTCTTTGTAATATCTATTACCCTCTAACGTGAAGAGAAATTCAATATTACATTCGAAATAATAATAATAATATAGTCATTAATGGATTTATATAAGGAATCCCAGCTTGTAATAAAATTAAATGTCGTTTTTTTCGATGGACCCTAAAAAAATCCAAATCCTATTACGTACGGTGTCATTTGACCAACGTCATAATTTTCCGTCTATCTATCATTCTTTTCGGAGACAAATTGATCTCTTTCTTCGCAGCGATTCAATTACAAAAACAATCTAATCGGACCACCAAGC
The DNA here is from genome assembly GCA_902654985.2 of Oryctes borbonicus. Classification (NCBI taxonomy): domain Eukaryota; kingdom Metazoa; phylum Arthropoda; class Insecta; order Coleoptera; family Scarabaeidae; genus Oryctes; species Oryctes borbonicus. The sequence goes on along the minus strand of LR736879.1, from coordinate 196,995 downwards.
CACGATGGCTTCTTTTAGGAAAATTAGGACACTATACGCTGTGTCTATGATATATCCTACCGGTCTGAATTTTTAACCCCATTTATGGGGGTTTTGATTACCCGGCAACTAGTTCATGTTAGTAGAACTCTTCCCCGACTTCTCGACGCGTAATCATATCTCGTGACAATAAAACTGATACGCAGCGGACCACCAAGCAAGGAGAATACATAAGTAGAAGAAACAAAAATTACATATAATTAGTGGGTATCTAATTAAATTAAGGATAATTTCATGGACAATTATACCGCGCTCTGAAAAACTTTACGATTGATTTTATTTGACCAATGACCGTTAATTATTACTGCTCCGACGTTATGCAATATACTTCACGAGGTATGTATAGTTGAGATGATTAGAATTATAATTAATACCAAGCTATAGAAGACAAGCACATACCTATCCGGACCTCGATTAATTTAGAACGGAATGTTGTAATCTATGTAAACGAATTACACAACTACCACCAAACATAAATAATTCCAACTACTTGTTGCAACCAAAACAAACTGCTTGTTACATAGTTCTTACTTCAGAATTGCTCTGCAGTTGGTTGCAGTCCATCACCTACTCGAATTTGACAGTCCTATTTGGCCAACTATGTTTTCTACAATAGATTTAAATTCTTTGAGCTTAGTTGGTCTTCAGGTCCTCCACGGGACTCCAATTTGGGCCCATCTGTATCTTGCCCTATTCTAGCCTAATAACACAACAATCGATTGACTTTTTCTCTTCCAAGTTGCTGGTGAATGTGAATAAATGCTACTACTTGTCGTTTATAAGAAAACTTAATTCCATTCCTTCGATTCATTCGACATACTCCACCAAAAGTCAAGTACTTCTAGAAATTAACGAATTTTATTTTTGATAGTCTCATATTAATCATTTGTATTTCTACATCGAACGTTTTGCTGCGTTATGCTTTGCCTGTTTAGTCACCGCACTACATCTACCTACAACTGCAGACTGAGAAGATTCAACGAAGATTTTTCAAATTGTTATCCTTCAAAGTTGATTGAATCTACCCGAATACAGTGCTCTTCACGTTCTCCCTCTTCTTACTTTCCCCACTTCCCATACCTCGTTACACTTTTCCCCCTTTACTTGTATGTGCTGCATAACGGATTTACTGTGTGGTGATCTGCTTTTTAGTGATTCTTGAGTTTATTTTTGTTTTCTATTTTCTCTTCAATTATTATTTTTATTTATTATTACACGTATTTTTGTTTTGAGTATTGTTATCCTATAACTGAAAATCGCCAGACAAAAGGTGCTGTCAGACTTTAATTATGTTAGTAATTGTTTGACAACTATGCAATAGGGTGCAGAAGCATGTTTTAGTGCAAGCGAACCCTTAATGCATATAAAAATTAAACAGAAACCATCTTTAATGCAATTGTATTAACAAAAAGAAAATTATGGATATCGTAATTTTTATCCCTTACCCGGGCAAGAGGGATCACGCGAGTCCATTGGTAGTTAATTTTCTTAATATCAGCTGACTTGATTAAAAAATTAATTCCATGATTCCCTATCTTCTTTAGAGCAGTTCATTTGCCCACTTTTAGAATGAAACGTGGTTTCTGAAGCTCAGAAGAACAAGTGTGTCTAATAAACGCGCATGTTCTGTACAAGCCGCACATACTATGAGTGAGATCTGATACATATATTATTTATGAACATGTCAATAGAGATAAACAACACATTCTAAAAATAAACCAGAAGACACGCATTTGTCGCAAGAAGAGTTAGAAGTAATAAAATAAGTAAAGTAGTTTTACCTCCTGGGAAGATCATTGGAGGTCCCACTAGTAAACCCAACAGTAAAATTTACAAACCTAAAGTGGAGAATGTGATATTACCGAACTTGTAAGTTTACTAATTCCAGTGGGTTATTTGGAACAAAATTACGTTAGTTACAAAACATTGTGGAGGCCTATTTATGAGCCTCCAATATGTCGATAAACAATGGGTCTCAAGAGATTCTAAGCTTCTTCTTAGATTCATCACGTTCGATGACATGAATGGCAGAGCTTAAGGAAGAAAACTGGAGAAGTTCGCTACATAAGTCATAACTTTTTACATTTCTTGAGAGAATTTAACAATAGGTGAAAAACTATAACCGTTTCGGGAACGTTGTCCACTTCGCCAATAAATGCCGCCTAAATCAAACAAGTACCGCATGACGATTTGGTGAATATGAAATTCCAAAATTCACCGTCCTATAAGAGGAGTCGGGGGGAGGAAAAGGAGCTCGGGGCAACGTTGATGACATCAGATAGGCATGAACATGTTCATTGGCCAATCCTTTTCTCTTCTCACATTGTTTTTGCCGGAAGTGATTCCATCAATACCAATCATTTTGGTTGTTCCTTCCAAGCACTCTTTTCTACGTACCCCGGAATAATTTTAAATTACAATCAAACTAAAGGCGATGTTGACTCTTTAGACCAGTTACCCATTACTCCACTCAATAGCCCGATTAAGAAAATAAAGAGCCATTTAAGGCAGCATTTATTACCAAATCGGCAGGAGTGATTTCTTTTTTATGTGCATCGTACCTGTATATTCAATCAAGCATGCCTTTCAATTTTAGTTTTAGTTCTTTTATGTTATCTTTTCTTCTTTCCTTTTATAAATTTTGTTAATTAAGGCTAGAAGTAGAATGCCATATATCTCTATATGTAGAGATAGGCAATCTAATCTTTTTGCCACTTGAAATTTATTTAGTTATTGTAACCAATCGTTTTCTTTTTTTTTTCTGTTGCCAATAAATTCTATTTCATTAAATGTAATTTAATATAGGATATTAAGTCATAAGACTATCACAAAATGAATCTTCTACCTTTAGTACCGCCGAAATTCGGCCATTAGTAATATACTCTCATCCAGAAAAGCCCAAATATCGATACCTAAATCTAAAACCAAACCAGAAACATTAACTATTAACCATTTATCGGCGCTATGATCAAATATACCAACACATTCATATATGATTGATTTGGTAGATTCGGTTACCGCAAGAACAGCATCAGAGACCTGAGATAGGTATCTAAATTAAGGCAGAAGACGGGGATTGGTGTTAAATTTAACAAATTTGTGTTCTATCTAGTTTCCACATCACCTGTGCCGTGACAGATACGTTTCGAAATTTTAAGCATTTTACATGTTCGGACAAAATTTCTACATGAATTGTTGGAGGTTGTTAACAAGGTTACTCCTTGTTTTTTATCTGTTCCAATACATATTTGTGCTGTATAAAATTAAAAAATGGATAACATAGGAGTTAAAATGTCTATATATTCGTGCTGTAGCATATGCATATTCCCAGCACATAATAGTTCTACTAGGTTCGATACCGTCGTAATTTATTTTCGATTAGGTATTTTCAAGTATAATTTTTTCCACCCCCAACGATTACTGCGCCAACCCTTACGAAATGGTCGATGTCCCACTTAGCAAACGCTAAGTAAAAACATCTGCTCTAATTATATATACAGAGAAGTACTTCGTGAAATACACCTTTACATCCATGCTAGTAGAGGAATGTTATGCTGCAAGTCAGGAAGAAATAACAATAATATTTTAAATTCAATTACTTTAATACAAAATTCACAAATATTTCGCGTTTAAAATGTTGATAGAGACCCCATCGTTCAACAGATGTTTTCATCTCTGCGCTGAGTAAAATTTAATAAATTTTCAGTCGGCGATGCATAACTGTACATGCGACTGTTTTTTCAACACGTATTTGTTTCGAGCTACTTAAAAGGAAAATTATACATCAAATAAAGGATAATTGTTGGTCGAACACTATAATCTTCTACAACAAGACTTAAATATGCTCGTGCCCGTTGACTGATTTATCGCCATATTTATTTTTATTTACTGGGCAGCAGTGATTTCTTAAGCGGTTGCGCATCACAAACTAAAATGTAAGTTTAAATTACTGCTCGTTATTTATGTATGTGTACAGTAATGGAAATGAGTACTCGCCGGAAGTTTTTATTTTTGGAATACATGAAATAGATGAAGAAGAATCTATGCTGGTTGGCTATTACGAGGGGAGCATCTTGAGTTTCATGAGCGACGACTAAATAGAGCTATTTAGATTTGACATTACTATTTTCGTGAAATTTGTTATTGCTGAAGTAGTGGCAACACAGCTTTTGAAAAAAAGGAAATTTCACGTGAAGATATTAGTAAAGACCTAACACAACAACAATTTTTGATAATGAAGCAACATCACTGGAGATTGTTTACAGTTAGTTTACACAGCTTAGTCGTGCTTCTGCCAGTGATGAATTTAGTGAAGGTCGACCAAAATCGGTTGTTGTTCCAAAAAGCATGATGCTGTATCCAACATAATCGAAAAGAATGGACGTGTAATTTACCGCGAAGCATTCTTAGGCAAATCGAAGACTGCAGTACATGCAATCTTGCAACATTTAGGTGTAGTAAGGATCTATTTTCGATGGATTTCGCATAACTTGACTCAGGCACAAGGAAGACTCATGTCAATGGAATTGGTGTAAGGAAACACTCAAAAAATTCGATAGAGAAACAACCCGTAACAGGAAACGAAATGTAGAGTAGGATATATTCGTACGAGCTGAAAACCAAGCAACGATCAGGTTTTTGGAAGTTGAACCGAATCCAACATAAATTGTTCGTTTACAAAGTACTTCCAAGAAAATGACTGTTTATACTGGACATGTCGCAAACATTACCTTGCAGAATTGAAAACATTTAATGACAACGCCAGATGTCACACAGCACGAGAAGCAAGTGATTAATTGAAGGACAAAAACGTCAAATGAATGTCTCATTGTCTATATTCATCTGATTTATCGCCTAGCTACCAATTTTTGTTCCCGGATGTCAAACAATAAATGCGTGGGCAGCAATTTTTATTACCTCAAGAAGCTGTTCAGACCTTCAAAAATTATGTTTTGGACATACCATCTTCAGAGTGGAAAAAATGTTTCGAACATTGGTTCTAAGGCTTGCAAAAGTGTATAAGTATTAATAGCGAATACTTTGTGGAGCAATAAAACGATTTATTTCCAAAATCTCTTTTATTCCTTTCTGATTTGCAATAGAAACTAAATTCTGCCAGATTGCCGTCCTCTCGACTTGCGGCTTCTCTTACCTTGCTTTCTGGTTTTTCTATACCAGCTTCATTTAATTTGGATGTTTAGATATTACCCGTGTAGTCTTCGCATTTTCCTCTTCTGGGAGTTTTACAAATTTCTCCTTTCATCAATCCACAACTTCATATTCCTTCATAAGGCCCTTCGTTCTGTATTTCCCTGCATTTTGTTGGTTTTTAGTATACCCATTTGTTTCAGTGTTCTATAAAGCAATATCCTCATTATGTGTGAACTAATTCGCTAAGTTTTTCCAAAATCTATTTGCATTATTTCCGCTTCCATCAGATCATGCCAATTACGTTCTTGTTGCATTCATACTTATCCAACTGTTTCAGAGTTAAATGTCCTTCCACAGTTCTTTTTTCTTTCTGTCAGTATTTTCTGTTTGCTTGCTCATATTTTTTAAGGTTCTTTACTACCTCTTTCCAATTTTTCATACTCCAAAATTGAAAGTTCTAGTATCTGATTCATTTCCTTAGCTCATGCACTGCTTTTGTTACACATTATGTTGTTGGACATGCCAAGATCAGTCTAATTAATATTACACCAGGCGTTTGACTAAAAGTGGTGTTTTTCTCACAGAACTAAGCCATAAGTAAAACATTGGTATGAGATAATACGTTAATAACATCTTTAAACAAATAACTAAAAAAGCAAAAAGAGTAAACAAGAACTTCTACTGTTGTTCTATCGTCATCTTTAAGCTTACATTGCTATTAATTATTCAAGATTCACCATTGTCCACTACAATCTCAAAACTCCCGTTGAACATCATCGTTTTATATCGATGCGCTCGTAAATTTGATGATTCCGCAATTCCGCAAAATATATCCATATCAGTGCCGTTCAACTAGAAACTCTATCAAATATAAATTAAAAACACACTTTTAATTATTGAAATTAAAATTGCATGCGTTAAGCAATTTTACGGCCATTACTTTAGGGGTTCGGCCAGTTCGTATATCCGGAAACAATTTAAATTCGAATGTATACGCGCAAACCGCTCCCATTGGTCATTCCGGCGAACACCTTTGCCGTCTGTACAAATAAATTACCAACTTACTATCGGTTATATAATTTCAATAAAAGTAAAAGAAACGTATCAGCATCATTTAAAACGGAGAAAAAACATAGCCGCACTGACACGTGCGTACTTTTCTTTTTTTTTATTAAATTATTGAAATCGTTCTTCTTAAAATTTTAACCTGTTCAAATTGATAGTGTTTAAATGTTAACGGTACCTCGGCAGATGTGATAAATCATGTGTGGTGGAGTACTTTACAGTACTACCTTACTTAATAAATATGTATCGGGTCTCACTGGTATTCAATAAGTTGTAGACGTAACGAACGTTAAGACAGTTGGCCTTTTTGTCAAGTTAGACATGATAATATATTTGCATCAATTATTATTTAAATCGTTTTCGAAGACATCTTTCTCCAACTTCATTTATTCAGAAAGCTTCAGCTTCATTTATTAATGTACAAACACTAGATACCAAACCGGAATGCTTCTTTTCAAAAGACTTTTCCTATAATAATTTTTTCTTGTTAATACATCTTTCAACAAATTAAGCCAACAAAGAAATCAACAGAAACTGAATAATATAGAATCCTTTCTGTCCGACAATGTTTACCATACATATTCAATATAATTTCCACTTTGTTGAGAGAAAAGCTCCAGCTTTTCCTCCAAATTATACACCGCATTGCATAAAATTTTGAGTTGAATTGCAGTAATTTTCTTGGTAATACCGCCTTTTAATTTGTCTAGCGTTTTCGATCGTTTTCTACACACTAAACTTATTAAGTAGCCAAAGCCAAAAATCCCCTGGGTTCAGATTCAGGCGAACTTGAGACCATGAATTTTCAAAATGTCTGTTTATAACACGATCTTGAAAAGCGGCAAGTTCTTACTTGGTCAATAAATGTGCGGAGATGCTCCATCCCGCACAAAATTATGTTTTCAATTGCTTCCTTGTTTTGCAACTGATGAATTGTATAATTTCTTAAATTTGCAGATATCGTTCACCAGTATCAGTTATAATTACAGCTTCATAATTCTGTATTTCCTCGAAAATATACGGAGCAATGATAAAATTGGTCGTAGAGCCGCATTAAACAATTACGAAGAATGATTGCAAGGGTGTTTCTTTTACCTCTCCGCCCCTAAGAGAGAAATGGCCCACATCTGTCCATTAAATTCAGAGTAAGCATTCGTGTTCAATTACAATCTGAGTCACTATTCCCAGAAAAATATCATGCCCAATTGCCAAATCTGCTTCCTTAAAATCAAATAGTTGTTGCGATCTGTAAGAATACATTTTTAGGATTTTCTATAAAATTTTCCCTATCAATTGATTTCTAGCGAATTGGAATTGGCTATGTTTCGATTTTCCTGGAAAGCTTCTACAACTTGAACATCATTAATCCCATGCTTTGTAAGAAAGACTACATGAGCAGCAATTTTACAAAATAGAATTATGCAAAATTGCGCAAAGCTGTTTGAAAAATGGCCTCATTTCCATAAACGTGAACGCCATGGAGTTGCCTTAATCTCGAGAAAGGGAAAACAATAACTATGCATCGTTACGTGGCAAGCTAAAGTCAGAAATTGCGAAAAAGAGGTCGGCCGCGAATGAAAAAAATGTAGTCTTGTTCCATGAACAACACGCGTATTACACTTTAATGGTCGCCGTGGCAACAATACACGAATTAAGGTTCGAATTGATAAACTACCCAACCTATTCATGAGGTCTGGTTCCCAGTAACTTTTTTCTGATTTCCAAAATCAAAGTTTTGCTCGCAGGACAGACTTTTATCAATGTTTACGAATAAGAAAGCGATTACATTTGTAAACACCTGTTTTATAGAACAGAATCCCAACTATTATTTGGACGAATTAAAGAGATGGTAGAATAGATCCGAAAAGTGTATAGACTTATGGAAGACTAAGTTCAGAAGAATTTGGCAAAAAAAAATACTGATTTCTGTTAGACTAAAGACTTTTCAAATTACCCTCGTAGGTTTATACAAATTTATAAAGTAAGCTCTTGCAATACATCTCATCACCAACTCTTTTGTATTTAAACCTTTTGGACTTTCCTAGAACTACCCGTATTTAAGCCTATCATCATTTCTTTTATTCAAATTTATTCCTCCTAGCATTTTTTTAATAAAAGCTTAACGTACATTCAGATACAAATTATAGTAATAATTCTTACTTGCTTTCACTTTTCAATATATCCCTTGAAAAATCCATTTTTTACCTAAAAAACAATATCTCTCGGTAGCAACCCAGAATTAAAGCGTGTTATTAACTACGAAAGAATTCCACAATTCATGAAGGTGTAGAAATAGGGTTGGACAGAAATTTTGCCGAAATATCAAAGTCATTCAATTTTAATGTTTCTCCACTTCCCTTCTAGGTTACCATGAAATATTGTATCAACACATTTTTTTATGCAATGAAGTACAAAATATTTGTGGAAAGGAAAAGTGCTCGGTTGTTTTAGATGTCAAATACATAGCTCATATTTTCGTCGGTCCTTTTAGCTTAGGTAGAAGAAAATGCTAAGTAGTTAAATAAGAAGATCTTGTTGTTCCAACGTACAGCTATCATTATGATTAACCATGTCGTAAATGTGATATAAGAAGACAATTTTAACGAGATTATCAAGAGATGCGAATAGGTGGAACTGTACATAATTACCCACGTGCATTATTAAAGTTATTTCCAGTTTTATTTCTTTAACTTTTTTTCGGCAGACCGTTAAATGTGTAATTGTCGACTTTTTAGCTTTATGTAATGTCATATTCCGAAGGACGTCGGCCTGTCAATTAATTACATATTTGGAAATATAATAAGATGGTCGCGCAACGAGTAAGATGCGCTAAGGGTGAGTTAACCGTCGTACCGTTGGTTTAATTATTGGGTCGTATGTTTCACCAAAACAAGAAAATACTCTTCTCGATTATTTTTATGAATATATGCGACATAATATTCGTGTGGAGATCCATAATAATTCCTTAAACGCAGGTAATTAAGATCTTAATTTCGATTTTATGTTGAGAAATTACACGTTCGTGACTCTAATTGCGAGAATCGATCCTTTAATTAGTTTCTTTGATTCCAGAAAAAGCTTTTACAAAATAAATTTTCTTTTTCTCGCAGATGTAAGCTATTTGGATCAATTAGTGGTTAATACAAGCTTGAAGACGTAAAAAAATTACTTTTGTATCAAAGCTAAGCCAGACCAAAACGAAATTGCAAACATAAATGGACAAGAAGACACCTCGAAGCTCGAAAAACGTTAATAACAAATAATTTATAATATAATATAATATATATCTTGAGACGAGGTGGTCTATCTTTTCTTTTACAATCAAGCAGCAATATTCTAAGTTAGTTTTGGTGGAACTCTAACGTTCCTGGACAAACGCTATAATTCTCAAATCTTTGCTCAATCAAAGCTATCTTTGCTGCACCTGGAACGTCAGAGGTGTGAGTAAGATTTCAACACCAGTAGTAACGGAACCACAGAAATAAATAACTTTTCTTTGGCTTTTTGCAATTGTTTGCATACGTAATCATTTAGTTCTCGAATTTCGACGTCCTAAATAATGAACATGTTAGATTACTTCAGTAACCATTAATACTACAAGCTCAACTTGCAGGAAATTCGTAAGTTAACGTCACCAGAAACAATGGAATCACACGCCGCTAAGAATCCTATAAATAACGTCAAACATTTGGCATTAAGGATCGTTGAAAAGTGAGCAATAAATCTTGGCATAATATATGTACACGGTGGATCCATTAAATTAGCGGCAATTCACTAAATCCAAATAAGTAGTCTTGAGAGACACACGTGATTACTGCGGACGTTTTAATGTATTAATCAGCCGAAGACGAGACAACTCCATATTGGGAATCTAATGGATACCTTGTCACGGAGGTGGTCGCCACGGCTTTGCAACTCCGAGATTTAATTTCGTATACTGATTAAAATCGTTCCCATTATTCTCCTCTCTCTTTCTGCATTTTGCTTACTGTTCCTTTTTGGCTACGTTGACGGGCTTTTGCGGAAAACCGTGCGAACGACATGTTGCTTTGTTCTCTTAATCGGGAACGAATTCGTTTTTGATTATTTTCCTCTTATCCGGTTCGTTGCATGTAGACATGTTTGTAGCAGATTCGTAACAGCAATTATTGCTTAGTTGGCATCGTCAAGATGCTATGCTAACGTTCTAAATTTAAACATCGAAGTAAGTACTATTTATAAAAAAGCTATTAACAGAAAAATGCGACATAATATATATAACAATAAAACACCAATACATTAATGAAGCTATTGCTAACAAAACTTTTATTGAAGAGCGTAACGATCAATTTTAGCCAATGTAATTAACTTCAGACTATATGTCCAAACATGAATCTCAAATGACAGCTAAAACATAAAATTTGTAACAAACGTATCGTAACCTCTGTCCTCTGAACTTTTATGTGTGCCATGATAAATGGTTGTTCTCCCTTCCCATTAACCATTTTCCATTTTTACTTCTTCTAAGATTTTCTTCGTAATTTTCCACTCCCGTGTTCATAGATTTAAATCTGCACAAAAAAATTTTACGGAGTGAAAGAATCGGAGAGCTTCTAAAGAGAGATTGTTAGGGACGTGCATTGTAATTATGCGAGGTTTATTAGGTCTTGTTTCAGGAGCGGAAGACGTATTTGGGTCACCTTATTGTTAATATTTGTCCAGATCAACAAATTGAACTAGAAGACCACAAAATTGAATATAACTTCTGACATTTTAGATTATTGCAGATTTAACAATTTCAAGATAATATTTGGAATTATATTCGTCGATTTTTGGGGGTAAGGCGTTGCATAGTGGAATATTTGTTACTAAAATGCTATTTTCGAGAAGTAGCCTTTGTTGAATGAAATTTTCCAGTGAGAATATCTGCCCTTCCCTTACTTTGTCCAATTTCTCCCAACTTATTCATAAAAAAGGGGCTCGAGTTGAGAGACACGTTGTAAAGTTTCTTGCGTGACGCGCTAGCATACAGAGGGCACGTAAACGTCATATCTCAAAAAATTCTCTTCTGTCAATGATTAACTTTTCTCTGAAAATTATCTTTTCATAAATTTATTCATTTAAATTGCAGTCTATATGAAACTCCCGAAAACCGAAACCAAATACAAATTTATAACATTACGGTATGTTCATGTTTTGTATTATTCTTCCGAAGATGTAACTAGTAGTACCTAATTAAAATGAGACCAATTTAGTACACGTGAAATTCATTTCCATTACGTATACTGTTTACAAATCAGAAGAAAGAAATTCGAAGAACACCTGAAAATACACCAGCACATATGCTCTCTAAAAACCTTGTATTTATTCATATCTATAAATACATACTACAACTTATTTGTTTATAATCATTGCATTTATATTCCAACAGTATCCTAGAATAGTGACTAATAATTCATGGAGCGTCGAACGGTTTTAGCGTTCCAAAGAGATATCAACGAATCGAACAGGTTTTAAAATGTACCTTATTATACCTCCTTCTTTCTCCAGTTGATGCACCCGTCAATGCTATTCCAAAGCTTCAAACCGAGCACAAGACCTTGGTGACATATGCGAACATCCAGGTGGTCTAACCACCTGCTTTGGCGTGTGGCACATCCATTTGAAAATCGCTACACTTGCGCGCACCTTTCCTTCATTCATAAGTCGTCGCTTTACGCGAAAAGCACGCTCCTCGCATTTTTCCACCGTTACCCGTATGCGTTCACACATGCACATGAAAAAGCCTTGTACTTCGCATCTTCCCTCAGAAAGAAATCGTTAATCTACGTTATGCAACTTTACGTCGAAAGTAGACCGAAAACGTGGATTTATTTACTTTCCTTAATGCTTACATACGAAACGCATAAAATCTGGGTGGTCTAATTAACCGGATCTTTTTAATTCGGTTTTAAAACGGGGTACGGACGCCAATACGCTTTTCAAATCTTTCAAACTTTCCGATAATGTTTTCTCCTCTACTTTTTTTTTAATTTTTAGAACGAGGAGATTAAATTTAAAAAATCGGGTACGCTTATCTAAGCCAATGTTAAGTAAATTACCAGACGAACATGCTCAAACGAGCTTCTATGTAAATGTTTTTATTTATATGTATCTACTGTATATAAAAACAGAAACCTTTCGTTTATACAGCGATGGGTAAAATTCCCGAAACACCTCAACACTTCTACGTAACTAATTATGAGGATTTAAATGGAAACACTTCCGACTTAACCGGAAATCACTTTCGTGTTTAACTGAAGCACCCAATTTTCTATATTCTTAGGGAGCGCAATATTCTCTACGTTTTCCACACATTCCATGATTTTCTACGAATGTGTTTTGTAATTTGGGTTTGCTAAATTTTTGCCGAGTGAAACACAAGGCAACGATTAAATTGAAGTTGTCGCTGTCAAATTAAATTTTCACATTTGTGCATTAGTTTGTGTTTCAAATAGCGTAATTGAATGGAATTTTAATGACGATTTGTTATGGAAGTAGACGACGACCTTACTGCGAGGTGAGTGATTTATTTCATCATCTACACCCAAAGCAATAATACGCTCGTTAGATTACAAAACCTCAAAAGGATATCAACTGAGCGGAACATGTCGTAATTTATCCAAAACAGGGTAGCCAAAAACAACAGCAGATGGTGATAAAGCGCAAAATGTAGCAATTTCGTTAGAAGTAACGAAAATATTTACAAGAAATTTTGCACATATCCACAATTTCACCAGCCGCTCGGTAGGAAGGCTCTTAAAGATGGAAAATATCATCCAGATAAACTTCGATGATTTCAATAGAAAACTAATTTTTTGAAGTTGTAATGGAAATTTGACAGCCTAATCTTAATTTTTCAATAAACCTTGCTTTTTCCGATGAGGGGACATTTTGTTTCCTGGCTGGCAAACAGTTCTTGATTTTTCGTTCTCCTATCTGAAATTAATTTATTGCCAAACGATCAGCAGGCAGTTGTAGTTAAAATTGATACATATTAAGTTATATTGATAAAGGAATTCAAAAATGGACAAGATCTTAAGCTTGATGTCGGATCTATCCTTTATATCTCTTAACAAAGTGAAAGGAATATATTTTCGTACGTGATTTTCACGTCAACCGATTAAACCACAATAGTGTGAAACAAGTACATTGGCCATTATCCTCTATGGTTGTAAGAGTTAACAGAACACTTCAAGAGAAAAAACCTAAGCTTTCCACTGACAAGATGCGATGGGAAAGACTATTGAGCAGTACACGATTGCAGGTGAAGATGTACTACACAGTAGGGCGTGGAGAGAAACAAACAAGAAATGACGTGTTGATATGGACGTTGGGTAGTATGGTTGGCTATTGTACAGCATTTAAATATATTCATAATCAAAAAGACACATTTTATATATTTTATATATATATATATATATATATATATATATATATATATATTATAGTAGTTTTTTTTTGGCGTTTTTGTTTTATCATTGGGCATTTGACTTACAGAAAGCGTATAAAGATGAAATTTAAAACTATTCTTCTACAGGTATTTTCTTAAGATATGTTTAAATCAAACTAAATAATTTTCAAAACTGACAACAAACATTAAATAATTATTTTATATTTAAACGTCATTAAGAAGAACATTTAATACACAGTTATTCCAATTCTCCATGTTCTTTCTCCAATTCTTCCATTTCTCTTTTCATCTACTCCAGTTATTTTAGCCGTCTATGATGAGTTTTTAAAGAAACGTCGTGCAGTGATGCCGTCATTGTTTTTTTTTACTAAATCCATTAATAAGCCTGTTTCTGTTCTTAATTTACTTATTATTTTGGCCTTTCTAGCTTTAGACCCTGGGGTCCCCTTATTTGGCAAGTTTTAAAAGGTAATCTGTACGAAATATGTAAAATATATTCCAGGAACCTAATGTGAGCATGCAGGGTTGACAGCCCACACTTAAAAGTTAACAAGTTGCAAGGTTGCTTTAAAACACGGTCAATGTTATTTATTTTTTAGGGTTTAGTTCTGCAAGTGCAACATGTCCGCGTGGATAAATTTTTAGTGAGAGCATTTTCATCTATTCCATCTACCATGGTATTCAATAATGTATGATGAACTTGTATTTGAAATTCTTGCATTTTCAACAGTGCCGGTAGGTTTTAATTGCGATGCTTGGTTTCGAATATAGTCGTTTTAATTTTGTGACACCTCAGTTGATTCTTTTGTAAACTGTAATTTAATTGGACGACACTATTTAGTAGACAAAGTTATCAGATTCTACCCAATGGCATATTCTGAAAAATTTCATTTCACAGTAATTTTTAATGGCAGCATCAAAGTAAATACTATGTCTGAGCCTTCAAGAAATTTAATTTTGTGACACTTCAGTTGATTCTTTTGTAAACTGTAATTTAATTGGACGACACTATTTAGTAGACAAAGTCATCAGATTCTACCCAATGGCATATTTTGAAAAATTTCATTTCACAGTAATTTTTAATGGCAGCATCAAAGTAAATGCTATGTCTGAGCCCTCAAGAAATTTTTGTTTATATAAGAAGTAGAACTCCCAAAAACCCCCATTTATAAGCGACTTCAAATGAATAGTCCCCATCTTTCTTTAATATGTCAGAAATCACTTCAATCTGGGCGATACTGAGGCGGTCGATAATGTTTCCAATAGACTTCGCATTTCTATTTCTGCTTTCGTTTCTGTAATTAGGTACTATTTTTCGGGATAGCACTGTTTTTTGCATCTAAAATTCCATTTATTATATGCTGGATAAAGATTACAACCGTGAGCATTGGTCTTTTTAGTAGCGCCAATGCTTTCTCTGCTCTCTACGCATATTCGGAAATGGACCATTGCACTTTCATAGTCTTTAATGAACATGGGCTGGAAGCCGCTGCCTTGCTAATAATGCAAGCTACATTTCTTTGCCCTGTTTTTGAACAATTCATGGGGGTAGCAAACGCCAGTTCTGTAGGACTATGTGTTTCTGTTAATTTTTTTGCACTGCCTACCTTTCGACTCTGTACTTAAATTAAAAAAGGGCTTTTTAGGACAATCACAAGATGTTGTTGGGGTATAATCGGTTTCTTTGGTCATATCCTTATCAATGAGACGTTTCTCTAGCCATACATAATTTTATTTTAGAAAACTTCTCGTTTTTCTTCCACTCCTCTTTCAACAATAGAAAAGTTTTGAAGAAAATAATGAAAGTCTTCTCTCGACTATCGGTCTATTACAATCAGCAATCATAGAAAGCACATAATTAGTAAGTTGTGCTCTGACATGCGCAATCATAACCTTATCAACTCGCTTTCAAATACTCAATTTCAAACGAATCAAGATCGTTTTTGAACCTAAAGGAAAAACATTGAGCAAATACAAATCCGCGGATGTTAAAGAAACAAATAATACAAAATTTGCGGAATACATCAAGTAGCCGTCTTTTATGTAGTTAAATACTGTTCATCAAAAAATAGAAAATTAGTTTTTTAAAGGTATACTGCAGAACCAATAAATATTGTTTATAATAAAGATACATTGTATTCAAGAAGTAACTAGAAAGCTGTGGGTTCACAACTAATCGATGTTACTTATGTTTTCGGTCTCGCTACTTGCTATTATTGCATTTTCAACTAATTAACTACTTCGGAACGATGCAAAATGGTTTAATTTGCTTCTCTCGTTCTTAAAGTTCCATACCTTTGTCGGCGTAAATACGATCTTTGGATCACTGTCCGGCGGTTCAATACAAGCAACCTTACCCTAACCTTTACTCATTTAAAATTTCAAAGTTGAAGGTGATTTCCGGTTAAATTTTAAGTCCTGCAATATATTTGAAATATTTTTGTTTTCGGACTTTTGCCCATCACTGTATGTGCGTGTTTATATATGTAAACGTTAATTAAATACTGAATTAATTAAATTATTCCCAGTCAGCTCATCTATAATCGATTAAACGGCCTTTTTAAAATTGAATAAAACATGAAGTGTATGGAGAGCTGAATTGTATATATTACAATTTTATTAGCGTAGAGTTCCGATTAATATAATAATTCATCAATGGTATAGCATTGGGTTGAACATATCCACACATATTTTATATAAAAAAAACTGCAAGATCCTCAGACGACTGACGACGTTTATTATATTGAAACTCGTTGAATGCTAATACCGATACAACGGAAACCTTGCTTACACTGTAATATAAACTTATAAATATCAACGGTTATACGCAGCTAACAGGTTAATGAGATCCATTCAGCAACAGCATGCTCATTTTAAAATAATCATTCATGCGCTTGCATGATGAGGATAAGCAGTACAATTCCATTAAAATACAATTACTTGTTTTGATTTCCACTTATTTAAGATACATCGCATACTAGTTCGGTGGCAGGTTTCCTATTTTAAACAACGTAACGTAACTCGAAGGAATGTAAATAGAGTTCGTAAGTATATGTTAAAGGCCAAGCAAAAGGTTAAATTATTTTGACCTAGGTAACTACCTTCGGTAGCAGGTGTAATATAAACGAACGAGTTTGAAATAGATGATTGAACCTTAGCCGAGGTAGGGGATAACTTCATTGAATATAAGTAATTACATGGCTCTTGTACCAAAACAAAAGAAAAGCTGCTAAAAGAATAAGGAAAATGTATTTAGGGTGCCACGGCTCTCTCGTCAAAAATATTCTGGCAATATAATTACACATACGCTGAAAAAAAATTTCAGCCACTTGTTGCTTGTGTCAGTCAATGTTTTGAGTGTTTCTGTAAAAGTAGAAAAAATCGAATATTGAACCTCTGAGTTCTTGCATTTAAAAGGCAATACGCCTACGGAAATTAAAGCCGAGATGGAGACTATTTACAAGAACTCTGCACCATCATTTGCCACATTTGAATTTTGAGCAGCTGAATTTAAACGTTATACCAGCTTGGTTAATGACAAACCCAAAAACTGCAACTATTACCGATACCATCAGAGAAGCTCAATAATTGGTGCTATGGGTGACCATCGGATTTAGGTTAGAGAGACAGCAGAGCTCGAAGAAACGTGTTCGCCATATATTGACAGAAGATTTGGACGTAATAAAGCAAACTCAGGACCAAAAACGTATTCGACTGAACATTTCCAAAGACTTCATTAGCAGTTTAACCAAAGTAAGTCGCAGTTTTGGCGTAACTGTAGATAGTGTAGATGAAATCTGGACACTCGTGAAGCCAAAAAACAGTCCAAACAGTGGAATGCAAAGGGTGAATAAGGCGAACTCTATTCTAGCGATTAGGAAGGTGATGGTGAAGAACAAGAAAGTTTTGTTTCAAGACAACGCACCGTTTCACACTGCAGTAGTCGCTACGACAAGAATCCACTAAATGGGTTTCAAATTGATAGAACACCTACCCAATCACCAGTTCTGGCCCGCAGCGACGTTCTTTTCTCATAAGCTCAAAGTTTCGCACAGAGAACATGGATTTTCATTGAATCAGCCATCATATTCATAAACGCCTATATGCAGAACAAGGAGCTGGAAAAAACTCTTGTTTCTGTGTTAGCCTCGTAATTTCAGATTACCCTTGTAAAACTATGTACGTATGATTGACGACGAATCTTGTCTGACATTTAATGTTCCTGACCATTCTTACACCTTGTATAATATAAGAGATTTTTGTTCAAACATAAATAGTTAAATCCATCTTGTTATAAAGTCACCGAAAGGGATTCATTTCATTACGTTTGTATTTCGATGTAGCACATATTATACAAATCTAGAGCAGTCTCTTTTAAAATGTACCATCTTAATATCTAGAATTAATTAAACTAAGATTATTTAGAAGAATATCTTATACATAAAGATAAACCGCCAGAATAACGTTTTCCTTACGCAGAGTACACACCCACAAAATTTAGTTTTAATTATAATTTTCTAATCAGATCTCGTGAAGAAACCGTTACACTTGTACCACATATTAAAATTATCTAAAATCATAGGAGGCTTTTAAAATTAATTAAAATTGTGAACATCAACGTATGAGAACTAGTTCAAGATTGTTTGTTTTGAGCTAAAGTCATGCGTGTCAAATTGTAATGTAAGAACTATATACGATATTCATAATTTATTAAGCTCTGGGCCTGCCTTTAATAGTTAGGGAATTTGAACAGACAGCACGTAGTAATCGAAGCCATTAAAATGCTTACGTTTTAAAGACATGTGTAGCTGCGATGACTCCCCATCGCAGCTACACAGGTTACGAAGGTTACGACACAGGTAAATTGATTGAGATGCGGGAAAGGTCGAGAGCAATTGTAAGTCAAGGAACTCCTGTCTACCTATTACGGTCCATAAATGGATTGGGTGGTGTGCAGCAATCTTCCCTATGAAAGTAAAAGGACAAACAAATTATAATGCCGTTGCTGGTGGTGTGTTATATACAGGCAGAAGACAAAAATTTACATGACCTGATTACTTCGTAAACGGAGAAAAAAAAAATCAAATTAGTTTTTCTGTATTTATTTTAATTGCCATAAAAACCATTGTAAAATATATTTTACATTTTATAGATGCCTTTTACGAGGTGACACCAAAAATTAAGCTTCTTAATTCATTCAGTAGCTTATTGTAAAACACATTTAATAAACATATCTTAACGATACCGAAGTAGCGTCAATAGGTCTTCTTCAATAGCTATTTATGGCGAGATTTTTAGGGAGTGGGTAATTATCTCAATACAAAAAGGAAGATCGTTAAAAATCACCGCTAGTACTACAAATATGTATAATATAATGTATAAATACTTAAGCCAAATAGTATAAGCGGGTAATTATCGCTTTCTCTCGGAACAATTCCGTTTGTTCGTCTATAACTGCTATTAAGGATGTTAGACTTGTTTATAGGAGCATATTTTACAATAATAGTGAAGTAATTCTTTCGAAATTAACTCGTTGATATGATAATTTATTCAAGATGGAATGTACCAACTAATATAGTATATGAGCAATATACTTAAGTAGGGATAAGGTTAATAACAGCAGACAACAACATTGAAATTTTCGTTTGATGGATCGTAAAACTAATATTTGTCGTATAATACTTACTATTACTTTCTGTCAAGCATAATGGAACGGAAATATCCACACCGTTTCGACAAATTTAGCAACTCTTCAGAAAGGCATCGCTGCTGTGCGTCAACTGACCAAGGAAGGTATTGCTAGGCATCCATAAAAACCTCGAACTAAGAAAAATCTGCTTATAAGAAAGTTAATTTCTTGTTGTTGTTCTCCCACATCTTTTAATTTAATTGACGGCGGTCTATTTTCATAGCATCATTAAAACAATCAAGCAGCATATTAGACTATCATCCTTTCACAACTTTTTCAGACAAAATTCTCGTGGCAGGCTTAGGTATGTTGGTCTGTTAGGAGGAATGGATACCAATACAAAAGATTCACAGTATTCACAACTAACATCTGCAAATACACACGATACCACAAAATTGCGCAGAGCACTGTTGATTAGTGCAATTATCTACAGAATGTGAATACAAACGAACTTCAAAGTCGATGTCTTTTCACAGTTCTACTAAAGTTAGCAATATTAAAAAAATTTTACTGCCCAAATCCTTATTATTACAGAAAATTACCTTCCTAAGCTCAAGATATTTATCTGTAATGGATTTTATGATGACATTGCTTGGGTTTGTGAATAGCAGCTTCGCTGGGATTCCTACTGTGACAGCATTTTCAATGCTTTGCTTCTTAAAGCTCTTTAAAGCAGTCTTAGAGCGGTCAATTTAAAATAAATCACGTACTCGAATACTGTGGCAATGGAACACTGAAACACTTCACTATACCCTCTACCACAAACACTTCACTTACACTGAACGACGTTTCGATAGCTAAGCTATCATCTTCAGCAGCAATACTGAACTATTCAGCTTCAGTTCAGTATTGCTGCTGAAGATGACAACCTAGCTATCGAAACGTCGTCCAGTGTAAGTGAAGTGTTTCAATTTAAAATAGTTTTTAAGTTGGTTTGAAAATATTATTGCGGCACGGCTTAAGGAATTGTTCTTTTACAAATTTCCAAAAGCAAACGCTAAAGGTGTTGGCACACTCCGCACCACACAAAATGTTGTAACTTGTAGCACAAAACATCGACGTGTATACATGTTACAGTAATAAACCCGTGAATACGGAGTGGGCTAGAAATTAAAGAAGTAAAAAGAATGAATCATCCTGGAGCGATTGCCGTTGAAAATTAAAAAATTCTTTATATTGTAAATGCACAGCGTACAAAATTCTGCATTTAGACGGCATTATTGCATTATATTTTATATAGCTCCGTGTTGCCAAATTTGGGATAATTGTTTGGTTATATTATAACATCACTTAGAGGTTATTAGCTATATCGATAAAATCTAAAGAATCCTTGGTCGTTCATGAATCAATTTATCACAAAACCTTTTCTCTTTCTCCACTTCAAACAGAATAAAGAAAATGATGCTACAAAGAAGTGCGTAATCCTCTAGATGGCTCTAGAAACGGCATGTACATTTCATATACCCTTTAAGGTAAATGATTTACCGCGGTAGTAAATGTCTTCAGGAAGAATTTTTATTTGTATAATTTATAATTGCCA
The DNA here is from genome assembly GCA_902654985.2 of Oryctes borbonicus. NCBI lineage: Eukaryota > Metazoa > Arthropoda > Insecta > Coleoptera > Scarabaeidae > Oryctes > Oryctes borbonicus. The sequence goes on along the minus strand of LR736879.1, from coordinate 176,079 downwards.
TGCGTTATTTCAGCTATCCGCGGTTTATTATTAAACGATTAATAAAAATAAATACCCACAACGTCCACCTTTACCATTCCAGTTCGTGCATTTTTCACTACGCCGCAATAAACGTTCCACATAAAAATATTCTCATAATCGAGAGATTGTCAAGAATACTGTTATATTTTCTATAAAAGGCTAAGGATAATGATCTATATAATACGAGATTGTATCGTCGGCTCCCATTTTTTCTTCTCTTCTCATCCCGACGAGGACGACGGTGCACGATATAAAACTAAATCGATCCAATTAATAAATGCTTTCAGCATTCTACGATCTTGTCCGAACACAACAAAAGCGGGCGATCACGTCGTGAAATCGATACGCTGATTATTTTGACTGGCTTTTATCAACATTTTATAACAGAAGTGTGCACATTATTTAACTTATTCGCTTATTTATGATTTGATTAACGCCCCATCTATTCGTTTTGTCTTTCTGATCCATTTTTGTTCTTAGTTTTTCAATTTATAAAAAATGCAATGCTTAAAATAGGTACAGGAATGCTTATCTTTACCTCTCCATAACTTTCTTCTTTATAATAAAACAGAAATCATGTAAAGCTTAGCTTAAAGAATGATTTAAAGTCTTGTTCGAGTAAATTTGAAAAACAAAACAAATTTTTCACTTTTGAAAAGTATCAGTAATAACTTAAGAAAACTATAAGAAATATGGTAAATAACAAGTGTAGTGCTTGCTGCAAGTGTATACAACGTAAGATTTTCGAAGAATTGTGAGTCATTAGCAATGTACGTGTCTTCCATTAGCGTGAATTATTCCTTGACGCCTCAGGGGCATGTCTTGCGCAAGCCTACGAATGTCTCCTTGGGATAAATTTTCTGATTCTTTGATTTGAAATTTGTTAGCTGTTGAAGGGTTTGAGACGTGTTTTCGCGCCTCCCAACACGTTTAACGATTAGTAAAAATGTACATTGAGTTCACGTCAGGACCTAGCGAAGAACAATTCACGATTTGAACCCCATGATACTGAAAGAAGGTTTTGTTGATGGATGTAGTATGGGGCCTAGCGTTTTTCCATTAATTCAAAATTTTAAGCCTATACCATAAGCGGCTGGTATAATGTAATCGTTCTGAATTAAATTAATATATCATTGAGCGGTTAGCTTCCCTGGAACTACCGCGCGATATCCTTTCATGAAGACTAATTCCACCCTAAACTGTCACAGACTCTACCACATTTTTCGACTTCTTCCAGATTGGTCTCCAATGTCGAAGTTACCATGCGACCTTTTCACGAGAGAAATTCAAATGACGCCTTATACGGTCCCGGGTTAAAATGGGTTAACGTACAAGTCTTCTTGGTCCCAGGTTTGCTTCTGTCAATCTATTCCTAACTGTTTAGTTAGAAATCTCAAATCCGTGAGTGATTCTAAGCTTGATTTGAAGATCTTTTGCTGTGGATGTGCAAGAACGTAAATATCGGTTCTGTATTAGACTTGTTTTCGCCTAATATGTTTTTTAGATCTTCTGGTTTCCAGGTAACGATTCCACGAACGCTGGATGATAGAAAGGCTAACATTAAAACTTCTAGCAACTACTCGAATAAATAGACTTTTCCATATTATCTCTGTTTGCCTTTGGGTTGAATTTCTGCTTATACCGTTGTGCGTTCCATGCCCAATTTACCTGTAAAAAATCTCCTGCCCATACTTGATCTTTACAAAGAAAGTTGCGTTTTTCGTACGCGCTACATTATTTGTAAGAACAAACATCCCGTTGTCGGTAGGTTTAAAGGAATATCAAATACATCTGTTTATTTCTGTTTACCCCCTAAATATTGTTATTATAAGTTATTACTGTTTCTATAATTGGTCAAAACAAATGAACTTAACACAATCGCATTCTAATGTAAACAGAACTGTCCATTCACAGGGCAAAGGACCCATTCAAAGGGTGTACCGAAGACCGAATACTTCCGTCTTGGGTTGAAAATGAGGATCAACGCACCCGCGAAACACCTGTCCCGGATTAATCAAATAAACTTGTATGGTGCGAAGTGTGCCGATGCTTTGTATCGTTTGTGTATTTAATTTTGTTATTTCTGTAATACCTAACTTAATTAATCATTTTAAATAATAAGGAATTACAATTAAAACTCAATTATTTCAATAAACTTACTTAATATTTTACGAACAATTAAATTGTATGTATAGCCACGTTAATGATATAACATTAGCGATATTAACAAATTAACTTTTTCAAACAGAGAGCTAACTATTATAGATCTCAGTCTTGCGAGTATAAGTACAAAGGTTATTGAATTTTGGCCAGGAAAACACCGTTTCGTTCCACTGAGCAACGCCCCCATCTTTTTTACCGCTTACATCGAGATCACATTTCCTAAGCACATTTTATTGATTTATAGTGACATTTTAAATATAAAATATTAAACCTATTTCAGCGTTTCTTATTTGCTAGATGTAGAAATAGAATGGTATAAATTATTTTATAATTGCCACTATTTAATGCCGTCCACAGATTGCTCCATTAACATCTACTAACGATTTACTGGGTCTTATTCACCCTTGAATTGTTCATTACATTTAAATGGATAAATTATTCGCCTGCATTTGATCCTATCGAAATCGATCAGTATTCACCTCCTCCTAAGTCATATTAATATTTATAGTATAAGCCAACAGTTAATATGTTTCAACATGATAGAATCGATAAATGGAAAGAAGATATATTGGAAGCGATATTTCATCGCTTGTTTCTGGAAAAGTATCATTTAAATACGGTCTTCTTGTCCTTGAACGCTTCGATTTAAATTTCAGCAGCAAGCCATTTTTCTGCAATATCTATCATTTCGAAGATCAATCTTTCAGTGGTGCCGTGATTGCCGTAGAACTATCTCTGATCGTTGGAATTTAATTCATTTATTAAATAGCTTTATAAATATATATATATTAACGTAATAAAGCTTGTGGAGGGTATTTAAAATTGAAATGTGGCGTGATTAATAGTTTGATGATTTATGATTAATTATCTAATACTCGAGGAATTTTAACGCTGCACTCCAAGTAGTGTAACTAATGATTAGAAATCGAAGTATTCATGATACCTTACATATGTATATTCGTTCAAACAGTGATACTTACGATAATTTATTTTTATTTTTTATATGTAGCAACATCCGATGACACGATGAAAGATTAAGTATTAGGATTCCATGAATTTATCTATGAAACTTCTCAAAAAGTACAGCTGTTAATTAAGTAGGAGCATCGAGGAACACTTCGGAAGGTATTAATCAATTCGAGTTTACAAATTTTATTTGTGTATATAATCATGGTTACTGTTTACAACAACTTGTTATTCAACTGTTGCATAAGCATACCTTCCTACGATCGGATCAAAATGCTGAAACAGCTCATCAACACGTTCTACAATAACTTAAGAGATTTTCTATTAATTTAAATGATTAGCTAATGAAGAATTGCACTCGAAAATTACAAAATACGTTTCGCAATTCGCCCTTCAATACATTTACAATATACATCTTTGTTTATGAGGGTAGTAGTAGTGGAAAAGCCTCAGAATGAATTTGGCATTATTCTCCAAAATATTCTGATAATATAATTGGAAGATGGATGGAAAAATACTTCGAAACCTTCAGCCATGTTGTTAGTTAACAGTCAACTGGTCAAGAAGAGGTATTGGTTACAAAAGTAAGCTATTGCTTTACATTATTACACAACGTGCATTCAGCGTGGCATATATTGCTTTCAAATGGCAATGTCGCAAAATGGCATAGAGGATGTGAGATATTCTTGAAGTATTATAAGACTTAAAATTATATTTGAGTACAATGGGAGACCGGTTTTATCGCCTTTCCTGAGAACTGTTGCTATAATTAAGAAATTCTTATCATTTGGAAAAGTTTAGAAGCTCACCTCAACACTTTTTGCAAACCTTCCATTATCTTTGCGAAAGCACGGCAAAAAGTCCAACTTTATTATTACATGTATAATTAACCATCTTCTTCTCCAACTCCAATTGGCACTTTATTGGTACCATTCTTTCCTGGTGTTTCTTCAATTGAGTATAACATCCATAGATTGTTGTTAAAATTCTAGCAGGTTTGATCGTTGAATGGAAGTTTTGCACGAGGCAGACCCAAGATAATTTCTGGCGCTGGGAGATAATGTTTTCAGTGTAACTATCAACCTGTAATTTGTAGAATTTCTTCCAACCTTAGGGGTGATAGTTTAATTTTGGTGGAATATAAAAGTGTGGAACAGATATTATTGTTGCTACTGAAATTAGGGTATTAAGCGCATTAAGATTGGATCGCTGGATATTAAATGTAAATCTTTAAAAGAAGCTAAAATCTAACATTGGTTTTTTATACAGAAAACTCGTCACTTCAGTACAAAGTCAAAATAACTGACTTGGTAACCTTCCATTTACGTCTACTAAACCTAAAAGAAAATGCACAATATTATGTACATAATTAATTACCTACTTATAAGTGAGAGAAATTTCTTTTTCTTTTTAATAATCACTTAACTAGAGATTTTTTCAGCGAACGCAAGCGATGCCAACTGTTCTAAATCGAAGAAGATCGAAAGATCGAATTATAAATTAATTATATTCCGCTCCAAAGAAAACAAAACATTACGAAATGTTCTAAAAAGGTAAAGTAACGATCCTTCTGGATCCTGTTTCGGATCATTCATAAAAACGTAAAAATATAATTAAGCGAAACTCATCGAATTAGGCATTAATCTAAACAGCCGTCATAGTTGGTTTGAAATCGAAACGACAGGCGTGTCTAAGTATGTGATACAGAAGCGCTAGATAGCCTTGTAAAATACGGTTGCATGAAGAAAAAAAAATAACGTGCACCAAACTAGTTTCGTTAGCGGAGCAGAAATTCCCTTTTATAATGAGAAATCTGATGTACGTTACCCAACGTTCACTGATAAACAATCGAAATGTATCTAACTTGTCAAATTTATGTTTTTCTTTTCCTTTGCTTTGTTCTTGTTTGAGTGGTTATCGGTGTAGCATCCTTGAGTGGGCGCGCAAGTTCTCCGTACGAAGCTTTTTCCTTTAATAATAATTCATTGTGTTTATTAATTAAAACTCACAACTCGGATGTCATGATTACTGTAACGGGGAGGTGTCCTTATCGCTCGCTTGTCATTTATTTGTTTTAAGCCTATTGTACGCATTGAAACTGGTTTTTTATTGGAAATACCTATAGGTGTATCGTAGACTATGTAAAGGAGGTGGTTCACATTATGGATGAACAAATTATAGAGTCAGTTTCTTTCTGTTGCTATATTCTTAGCGATAATTGGCAACGATAATATGCGATTAATAATTAAATTGCTCGGAGAATTGCTAGGCTATTAAGTTTCAAAGGATGCAGTATACCGGTTAATTATACTACATATTTAATCTGTGCCTTGCTGTTAAACAATAATAATGCTGCTTCAAGAAATTATTAAATAAAAGAGTCATAAATAAAGCGTTGGATTACACTAGCAGTTAAGTTAAATTTTAATGGCCTCGTATAATAATATCACTCGTGCAAATAAAAAATCCATTATAAAAACGGTTGTGTAAGACATTGATAACTTCAGTTCTGTCTTCAGCTTGATATTTAAGAAACAACATGTTTCTTTTGATGTATGGATTGAATTCAGTCTCTAGAACTGGTAAAACCAACAAGGAAACCCATCATGGAGGAGACAGCAAAAGAAATTGGTCGAGTTCCTCTTAAACTGCGAGCATTCTGGAAAGTCAACTGCTCGGTGTAGTTCAAACTAAGAGATGATAGTTTATTAATACCTAGACGAAAGAATATTTTTAATAACGGCTCTTGTGCAACAATGAAGCAACACTAAAGTATCGGCACACTCCGCAGTATAGGGATTAGGGATAAGGAATTACAAGAATTGCTGTTTTTAAAATATGTATATGATATGATATATCATATATCTTTTAAGATGAAAAAAATTATTGTTTCTTTTACGCTCATAAGAATGGCATTGGTGTTTGCAAACAAATCTATATCAAGTATTGCATTTTTTCCTCCATCGCGCACGAACTCCGCATTTTGGAGGCTGCTGCACCTTATCAACTTGCTCTCGTGGACACGTTCGAAAATACAAGGATTTCTTATTCCTGATCTTAAAATAGGATCTTCTTTTATAAGACTCAATGCTCAAAAAATATGCTTCTTTGTTTTGGATAAGCAGGACTATATTTTGGCATCAGTACCTTTGTACCATTATAGTCCATGATTATTTGGTGCTTATTTGTTGTAGGACTTATTTCATGTGTTGTGGAGTATGACTGGAGTATGGTTGTTTCGCCTGGAACATAGGTGTAAAGTAATCATTTATTGCTTGTGGAAGCGCGTTGAGCCTGGAGAAACTTTCTTTTGTTTACGAGATGAGAGCTCTGCTCGAATCTTCTGTCTATTTGCCTTTTATTTTCCCCGTAAATTAGTAAATTCGGTAAACCCTGCAGACCATCTTAATGAAGGACGCAGTATATTTCAAGAGCCAACATATAAAAAGTTTTTTCGCTGTTTTGATTCCATACTTCACCAGTTTACTAGATATCTAGTATCTCATTTCTAATTATGTGAACACTTACTCTGCAGCAAGCTTTGCAATGTCTTATTATTGTATCTAAAAATAAGCGGGTAGTTCCGAATGTATTTACACTAACTCTATATCTCTTTTGATCGTTCCATCGGCAAACCTCAATGGTCCAATTAGAACTAGAAATCGGCTATAGCTCGGTGCAGCCCTGGCAAATGGTAGAAACTTAACGTAGAATGGTTTTTCTGTAGAAATCTCTAAATCCAGACTAAATAATGGAGTTATTGTCATCAGCTTTTGCACCACTGTATAAAGTGTAAGCAATGTGTTAGGAATATAATCAATAGGTTATATTTACAAAACTGGAGTCGAAGAACTAACTTCAAATCCAAGTTCCTCCAATTGTTCTAATTAATTATACAAATACAACTTTAGTCATCATACAAAATTTAATAACAGAAGATTGGAAACAGTTTTTCCAAGTATTATTCACATCTGTGCTAAAATAATTACCAATTTCCTTTGTTAATAACTAATTTTGATAAAATAATCTAACTTTGTGCATCACAACACACGCATTATCCAAAATACTAGAATTCAAGCCGAAATGATGATGAAATCAACAACAAACCTTTGCCAACCTCTGGTTAGATAATCTAAGTGATTACGTAATTGGCACCCTTGTGTTGATTGGGTGCCTTACAGCCAATAATTAGTTGATTTCATCCTGCAAAGCCATACGCAAAAGTCATTAGATCACAATCATCCATATACCGAACGTAATGTATTGTGATTAAGCGACACAACACCTTTGCATATTGCCCTCTTTAATAATATAATGAGGTAAAAGCACTATTTGCAGCTGATTTGTGCTTTATCGAAACAATTTTACACAGGCTACGCATCCAAAATTTCACGAGTAATAACCTCCACGTTCAATGAGATTTTCTTGAAAAATTATTTATTTTTATTTTGTTTATATCGCCTTGGAGTTATAAGGATCTTAAGTGGAAAAATTAACAAGCAAACATAAGATTTTAGTTTTAATTCTGAACTGATTTTCACCATTCCGGAACATCGATAAAAAAAGCAATCATATAGGGCATAACCGCACCTTGACTCGGTTAATGTAAAATTAATTATCGACCATCTATTGCGGCAAAGACCGCGTTACATTTTCACACGCACCGGGTCATAATTGATTTCGTCGTCGAATATTTTACTCCCACAGTTTTCGATCAATTTGTGGAATCGCTATAGGGTGACAACAATGAAAGGTATAGCACCTATCTAATGACACTAACTTACCCATCACCTGCTTTCGTTACTAATTATACAGGAAGTATAACGCGACATCGTCACAGAAGCGTTAAAAATGGATTTACACAGATATAAAAGGAGTCATAATACGTTTACTGGAATAACATGGTTGTCACAATATTGTATATCATAACAATCAAATTACTGCTGCTAACAGTGGATCTGGGAAACGTATATCTTAACAAACAATGTACTGCAAATCTACATTCATTTGAGAAACAGAAATGTAACAAAATTACTAACTATTGTTGATGTATTGTAAAAAATGTTAGAGTTCAATTTAAATTTAAAGCAAAATGTTTAAAAATCAATGTTGTAAAATTGTGAATGTTAAAACTGAAGAATTATATGAATGGCAAAGTAAAACATTAGCAAAAAGTTAAAAAGAACTGTAAGTAGTGAAAGTAACTTTCTCGTAAGGGTCATCTACATAACTTCTGTTTGCTGTTTGCTTAGCTATCTATCTAGTTAATAACATTTACTGCAGATCTCTTAGGATAGAGTTTGATATTAGTTCTTTCAACAACTTTTAGGATTGGGTTCCAATTATTTTTAGGTAAATATATAAATTTAACACGCATTCTACCAATTCTTTACGTACCTATTCTCATTATGAATGAACCACGACGACGGTCCTCAATCTCATTCTGGGGGAGATCGTAGTCTTTTGCTCTAAGTAGCCTCATTCCTCCAAATGGCTTCAGATTATGGTGGTCCGTCTGCATGCAGCACTTCTTCAATCTTGGAAGCTCTCACCCCTAGTGGTGGTAGCTGGTCCTGTGGCGTCAGCGTTTCCTTCAGTAAGGAACAGTTGAAATCCTTGGCCTGTTCCGATGTGTTCCACGCGAGTACTCGTATATATTCTCTGTGGGCATTTGTAAGCCTGTTTGGATTTCTGTGTTTAGGACGCATCTAGGTCCCCGGATATGGTACTCAGGATGCGGCTCTACTGTAATTCCGGTTCTTTAATTAGCTTCTTCGTCAACGTGCACCGTGCAACCGCTCCATAAGTCATCACACACCTAAGTGCCGAGGTGCAGTTCAGTATTTTAATCCTGCATACCGAGTCTTATTATCTTGTATATCAGATCCGCGTGCCATACCGTATCGAAAGGCCAGATTAGATCCATAAAAATCGCTTGGAGCGTTTTATAATTCTGTAAAGCGTTTCTTATTGCCTCGACGATCGTGAGCAATTGGTTATTAGTAAAGAAGCCTGCTCGAAAGCCAAATTGTTCCTCTGGAATGGCGTCACGGAGATGGCTCAGAGCTACTGACTCAGCAGCAGCAACTTGAAAGATAAGCAAGCTGATTGGTTTGGCGTCCTTTCCATCCTTCAAGAAGACCACGACCTTCGCATGTTTCCAAGAAGATAATAGGAAGGAAAATAATTCAGTCTTAGCATTACATTGATTGTGTCAACTAAGCAATTTATTGTTGATTGCGGGAACTTTTTCATCATTAAGTTGGTAATAAGGTCAAATCGCTGTGCCTTTCCATTGCATGTTCTGCCAATTATACTTCAAATCTCCTCAGTATCGGTGCCGTTGTTCGGATCCTCTGTCGATGATGCCAAAAAGAACCTCTCTCGTACTCCAAGACTTTGCGAACACCGTCTCCAAGTAGTCGCAATAGTTCCTTGCCGACTTGCCCGCACGACGCAATGCTCGACTTACTTTCTACAAGGAACTGTCTTGTAAAAAGGGGGATAAACATTGTCACGGTTTCCATACATCTACTGTTAATTAAAATCGCAAAAAATATATAAAAAATATCGCATGAAATATGTGTAAGAGACAACTATCACATTTGAATTAAAATCTTTGGGAAGGGTTTTAGTTACAGACTGAAAGACTATCTAACATTCATGAAACTAACACAAGAACGTAATTCTTTATTTAAGCAAATTTGATCAAACTAGTTAAAATATTTTTAAAGCAACTTCGTGGATTAAATAACAGAAAAGATTCATATCTAACCTAGGTACTTCCACAATCATAAATAATGATATTTTCGTATAGCTTTACAAAATTTTACTTCAATTTTCTATTAGTGAAGGCACCAGTTCCCAAAAAGAGCGATTTGAACAGCCTAATATCGTGCAGCCAATATTTATTTAGAATTAAATTAAGCGGACTGCTTTCAAATAGCAAAGCCATTCCACGATAATTTGCTTAATCGTGATAAATGCAGCTGACTTTCGGTAGGCTATTAAGTGTAATTAATGCGAATCTTGTCGGTGTGAATTTTACGCGCTTAGGATAATAGCCTGCTTGTAAACCAAAGGGTTTCGTTCAACATTATACGGTGTTCGTGGTAATGAAGAGTCATTTATCAGTAAGTGCATGCTATCAGCTTTAAAACTCTTCCACCAGTACCGGCCTATTCAGGTTGTAGGATAATTTGCTAATAAAGTGCATACAAGAACATGGATGTACAGGGTAATTCAAGTGCAAAAGAAACATCTACTTTAGGAGTAGAATCCAAAGAAGTTTTAGTGATTTTATTAAAATAATTCGCCAATATTTTACTAATCTTTTAAGGCAGTAATAATAAATTATTTTCAGCATGTAACAGTAGCCTTATTCTTTTTGAAATAGGAAAACACTTGGATAAGAATATAGTGTTCAACATAGATTCATAATATTCGTTGAAAAACACTTATTTCGGGAAAAACGGGTAAATATTGACGTCATGCACGTTCATGTTTGGGTCATAGTTATGGATGATATAAGCAATATTTATCAATTAAACATGCAGGTGCCCTAATAGTCTCCATTTTAAATGTATAAATAACGGTTATCAAAATTTACTTTCAAAATATGTATGCATAATTGTGTTCTCGGACATGATAGAAGTCTTGGCCAAAAAAAAACGTAAAGAGCTTTTGTCTTCTTGGTTTAGGCGACGCAACAGTCTAAAAATATAAAAATTTAAGAATACAGGATGCAATGCTGAAAGGTTCTCTGTCACTCCTGCTCGGAGTTTTCTTTTCTTCCAGTTTCTGTACATAGAGACGATCAAAAGTAAAGCTGGTATCTATTGTTATATAATTTATTCAAAGTGAGCCACTTACCAGTAAATTTTCTTGCTAAAGTACTAAAGTTGTCCAATTTGTGCTCTATCGCTAACTTACCAAGTTTTTTCGATAACCTTCACTGCTAACCTCTGAATAACGTTTAAATTGATCATTAGCGATGTTATGGAAGCATTTACGAACGCAATAAAAATGGAAATCAGTTTCTAAAAACTTGATTACACCATAAATTCTCGTCTTAACAAGTAATATATAATATAGGTGTCGATATTCTCACATTATAGAGATTTATAATATTATATGTCGCGTAATATGCACCACTCATCACCTTAAATGTATATTTATAATTATTAGCAGAACATTTCTGCCAGCAATTACACGTTATAGAGATTTATAATAATATATGTCGTGTAATATGCATCATTCAACACCTTAAACGCTTGGTAGAGCGTTTCTTCGTTAATTTGAAATTTAAAAATAATTAAAGAGCAGATGAAAACGGTAGGTGTTGCAAAAACATTGTTGGTTATAAATTATGACTTTGTTAAAATGTCAAAACTACATAGCTACCATAATAGGGCATATCGTTCAATGTTCTTATCACATACAGATCTATATATTTTCACGTAATAACCAATTAGCCATGCATTAAAGATCGTGAGATAAGAAAGTCAAAATCATTTGAAAGCTATTGTAACATATTTAACAGTGTTCTTAAAAGTTGTACATAATTATGTAGGATATAGTAATAATAATAATATATGTTTATTATCCATGTCGATGGATATACGAGAAAAGTTTCATAATTACTTGTCCAAGAGACGGCGCCACTAAAATTAAAATTTACTCTATTTTTCGTAAAAATAATAATCTTGTGAAGTTTTCAAACAGATACGCCAGATAGTTTGTGGATGACAGCCATTGAAAGTGACACAAACAACAAAAGGATCAAATATATAACAGTAACTAAATATTTGACCCAAAAAGGAAACGAAAAGTGGAGTTTATAGAGGATTCTGTACTTCCGTTGGAAACCAGCGGAGATTTGCTAATATGTGGTTGTAAGTAATCAGTAATCGCTAATTACACTGCCATTCATCTGAACACTGCTGCGACGGCATGTTTAAGCAGTGTATGTTCGAGCCTTGCCAGGGTCAAGTGGCAGACTTCTTTCTGGTCGATTTGCTGCAATCTTGAGTCACCGTTCACATCTTAGGAAACAGCTGGTTGTATGTCGCTCCTCTTACTAGGGCTAGGCTAAAAGCTTTTCGACCCTTTATTGTTCTACTTTTGTTTTCTTAACGTGATTGTTTAATTTATTCTGCTACATAGTTGGACTTCTGATTTTCTAGTCCCCTTCCTCCTGTTGTTCGTTACCTTTAGTGATTTCTTTACATTTCCCATTCTTCGGTCCAAGATGCTTCGATGAAATCCGTTAAGGGGGGTACCTACAAATGCTCTTTCATCCGATCATTCGGTATATACAATGAAGAGTTTAGAAGAGGAATTTACTTTATTCAGCTTCAAGTCTTTTAATCCCTTTCACAATTGTTGACCAAGCTATGACGGCATACGAGGGGAGTTCGATAACTACCTGGCCTCGCTGAGAGATGGCGCTAAAGAATTGAAATAACTCTATTTCTCGTAAAGGTAATCTTTGACAAGAATCCTATAAAGTTTTCAAACAGATACGTCAGTTAGTTTGTTTTTTGGCAGCCATTTAAAGTGAATAACTTTTGTGATTCAACAACAATGGAAAAAACGAATATAGAGCAGTGATTAAGTATCATTATCAAACCATGAAATATTGGACAACTGAATTTAAATACATTTTTGATGAAGAAGGATCATTTTTTATGAAGAACGGCCAGGTCTTCTAAATAAGGCCACCACATCAGATGTGATTCAGAAAATTCACAACATGGTAATGAATGGTCGGAGACTGGAAATGCGTGGGATTGGTGAGACTGGTAAGTTATATGCGGCGGTTACTCACAATGAACCATACATACACAAGTATATCAACTTCGACCAAGAGACCAAAGAATGGTCCAAATAGTGCGTTTTTCCTAGTCAACCAACCCCAAAAAAGGCTAAAGTCACTTTATCACTTCGATTGCAAAAAGAAGCGCCTATTTTGGTTGGAGAAATTCTATTTTATGAATAACAAAAGATAGGAAATCGTTAGACTAAGTATACCGACCTCAAAGGAGACTGTGTAAAACAAATGATTAATTAAATGTTGTTCCTATGATTATTAATAAAAAAGATACTTAAAGTTCAAATTGGTATCAAAAATCGCTTACAATTACCCCGCATTGCCCTATATAAACACGTTCGCCTTTTTCTTAGAGACTATCTTACGCTTACTTAATTTATTCACAACGTATACCTTACTAAACCACGAAATTACTATACATCATCTACATTTTATTAACATGAACTGAATTTAACATTAAATTAAATATTAAGCAAATTTATAACGCGTAATCGCGACTTGCAGACGCCTTCTTCGTATTTATATCGGACATTTTAGATTCAAAGCCAAGCTTTTACAAGCATTAACGTCAGCAGACCAAAACAAATGTTCTCCATAAACTAAGTAATTCCAGGGCAAATTTAATTAAATCGCTATAAACAATGGAAAAGTGATCGAACGCGATTTACGCCTGCTTATTTTAGTTCGCCGGCTGACTCGCGTATTCGGCCACGCTTTGTTGAAAGCCTCTTGCTTGCGAAGAAATCAAAAGTTAATGTAGCGTTTGCTACAATGCATAGGCGTAGAATCAAACAGGGACATTTAGATTCAGCTAATGCACAGCGATTGTAGAAGAGTTGATGTTGAGTTACATTAGTCATTTTTTGAATATAAACAAGGCAACATTTTAGTGGTAATTTTTTTACTTATTCTTTGGATTATTCTCCAAATTAACCTTAAATATCGATAATGCTCCTATACAAGAGAAAATTGACAATATACCAATAATCCAAATTGCATCTTCTAATGCTACAGTATTATATTATATTTTCCGACAGAAATCATGAAGCTTTATTTTACACTTTCTTTTGAGTTGCCATGTAGAACTGCTTGTAGAGTCCAGATTGAATTTTTTTAGATGGTTTTCTCTTTTACGCAACCTACTAAACAATTAAATTTCGTAGCTAGCTTCCGTGTGCCATTAAGTACAAGTTTCTACCAATTACATATCCCATTGAACTTCTCCACAATCAAAAGGGAGTCAGGTTATTATTAAAATATTTTGAGTTGACTGGATTGATTGTAATGAAAAGTAGTCTAGAAGTGGTACTTTAAACAAGTAAAGAGGTTTCAAAAACATTTATGTCATGCATGTGAAGAGGCATAATAAGTATACCTAAAAAAGAAAACTGTAAGGCGGAATTTACTTATTATTAGTAGTAAGAAGACAGCGGTTTGAGATATTTTTCTGTGTCAAATGTTATTAAAAGGAGTGTTTGTTATGCACGCCTATGGTTTTAGCTATATCATTCACCTAACATTTTGAAGCATCTTCAGCGTTTTCACGAGCGTAACTCTTGGAGGCGGATCATACGCACTGAAGGCTAATTAATGATGTGTTGTAAAATTTAAACGGATAGTGTGCCGGGTCCGTACGGGAAGATCTAGATGTATACACCCACAACATGAGTAACAATATGCAGATGGGTCTGTGGTTTCGCGAGGCGAAGCGTGGGATTAATTTAAACATAAACAATACCGGCTTCTTTAGCCCGGCGTGGTTTACTGCTACAGGAGTGGAACGAATTGATTATATACAGAATGGTCTGAAAGTCACGACCGACTTTCTTCTTCATTTGCCGTAAACGTTAGTATAATATTACCTAAACCCGTACATGTTATATTACATGATGATGCGGAGAAAAAACAAAACGTTGAAGTATAAATGAAAGAGCGTTCGTGCTGGTTTCTTTCTGATACGAACGTTATGCCTCGATTTACCCTCGAGTGTACGGTGCGTTATGCTAATGTAATTTGCGGTAATATCAACATAAATTAGTATGGCATATCTGCATATCTCGAGGTCAATCGTAACTAATTCCTCGAGATAATGGTGATGTGTAGGGGTACTTTTAGTCGAGTACTAATAGCTGGATAGTGTACAAAGAGTGTTTCTCAACGAATGTTGGTTGCATGTAGAATACTTGACTCAAACGAATGACTACATGAAGAGAATTGTTCAATACGAACAAGTTTTTAAATTTGGAGTGCAATTGAGAGTCCATAAATCACTTCTTTCGATATATCCTACAGCAACCTCTTCAAACCTATTATCATTCCTCAACTGGCATTGACCTTGCTTTTTATAGCCATACTTAGTCGCCTTGTGAGTGATTATTTTGTCTAGGGTTCAGTCTTTGGAAATTCCAGGTCCATTTCTGCAGGTCTTATGTAATAGCACATTATATGGACGCCAGTCTCTTCTCCTGTCTCACAGAATCAGCATGTTTTTCCCGAGCATACAGTGCCTTACAGACTATATCTGTCTACCTAGTAAGCCAGGTGTAATCTTTGGCCTGCATCCAATTAGAAATTGCCTGGTCTGTTTCTGATCTGGAATATTTTTCCACTAGTCTTTAGATTTATTTTCTTTCATTTGTTTAATAGCTCTCACTACCCTGCGTGCCATGTCTTCCCAAGGCTTCAGATTTTAACAGCAATGGACTAACTCCGGGCTAATTCGTTTGATTTTACATTCTTCCATTAGCCTTCAAATCCTTGGTTGATGCAGTCGCACACCAGTTTCGACTTTGATTGTGCAGAGTCCGTATAAATAGGTGATCAAGTAGCTGCATTGGTACATCAATATGACTTCTTAACCACGGATCACTTTTTTTAAAAAGTCATACCAATTTTGGCATTCCAGCCAGTAGATTTCGTTTGTCGGCGACCTTTCATGTTTTCTTCCAGATTATGAGTGTGAGTCTCATAACCAAAAAATAATGCTAAGATAGTCTAGCTTCCTCATGGTATTGATGGAATAATTCACGGCAAACGCAATAAAAGGAGAGAGAGAAAAATACACTAACACACGGACATGTTTCTGCCTACCCGGCGTCATCAGCGTGGTTTCGAGAGTACTTTTATATCTCTATATCTATAGAGATATGAAAAGTACTCTCGAAACCACGCTGATGACGATGGTTATTGTTTCTAGGCATTTTCTGATGTGTTCTGTGAGTCTCATACTTTATAAGTTTTCTAAGGAAAAGCAAGTAAAGTCAATATTCTTTCCTCACATAAAAGTTACAAGAACGGACTCTAAGTACATTATATTAGGCTAGTATCAAAAACCCACACTGGAAGTGGTGGCACGCATCCTATGAACTAAAAAATTTACGTGGCTAAAGTTATGAAAGATAGGATAATGAAATTGTAACATCCAGCTTTTCACAAACAATACCTAAACAAACTTTGCAAGCTAGTACATTGGCCATTCACAACAGCAATACCTTACATGAAATAGATATCAGATCTGACATCTGACAGAAGGATTGAACAAGATTCTCTCATATTTTACTTAGATAAAAACAAAAATGTAATTGATTAAATTTTATCTTTTAATCAAAATACGACTCTATCTATTGATGTAAATAAATAAATAAAAAAAAAGAATTATTGAATTATATTGGTCATATCAAGTACTTGATTTTTATTTCTTAATTTGCAGGATTTCACAATGTTTTGTTCCAATTTATCAATTTGCAACCTGTACCCGTTCCCTCAAATTTGGCAAGTAGATCATTACACTTTTCATTAGTCTAATATTTGTTAATTTGATTTGTAATATAACCCTGATGAAGCTTTGCAATAAAGCAAAAGATCTTGGTCGTCATTCCCATATTCAACCGCGTGCTAGTTTCTAACAATCGCCATACACGTTGATACTTCACTTGGTACATCACAGCATTGCCTTATTCTAGCTTTAGATTCTGTAGTGGTTTGAGCTTGGCTTAGTGCGTCATTGGCCTAAACTAGCTGATTCCGTGACCGATTATAATTTCTATATTTACGAGCTTTGGAAGTGATTTGGTCTTGGTCAAGGACATATCTTCCAAGACTCTGCTACCTCAACATCACAATGCTGTATTTGGTCGACCTGTTTTATTATTCTTATTTTAAGTCATTACATTTACTGTCAACTGCCGACTCTCAAATTAGAATCATTAGAAATTCACAGCTTCTAACTATTAAAAACTACAAACACATGGGCATTGTTTAATACAGACACCTATGCAAATGTGTCTGGTACATATGCTTAATGAGTTTCGTTGAAGTAGAAAAATTCCATTCCGTCATATTACGCTGAATTACGTAGTAGTTGCTAAGCACCCCTTTTACAAGTAGCATGTCTAATGAGGGTGGGTTCTAATGGATATGTATGTAAAATGTACGTTGTGCACGCCATGCTTTGGCCGAATCAAAGTCTGAATAACCTGCAGAATCACTGACCGTTACGTATCGCACATGTCGGGTGACGCACTCTCGACCGTTACTTCCTATTCAAAGTGCCATATGCCGCCCCTCAATTATCTAAACTAAATCTTTATGTTACTGGGACGTATCGGAGCGTTATCAGGTGAAAAAAAAAACGACAGTTTAGGGAACGACAAGTGCTGAATATCGAAAACTCCAATAGTACGTACTAAAATGTTTTTTTTCCTGAATTTGTCAGTCGAATTATTGCATAGTTCATAATAATAATAATTCACTTACATCTGAACCTCCCCACCTACCAGGACCAGGAGTGTATCCGGGTTCCTCACTCCAAGCAAGAATGGAGCCATAATAATAATAGATATCATTTATTTCACGTTCGCTTAAAGACTAAACAGAAACACACTATAAGAAGTGAGAGCCACGCGGATTGCGTGATAATTATAAATCTTTTAACAAGATTTTGTGCTAGCAATACATAATATATAGATATTACTATTGCGAATTTGAAGAAATTGCGACATTTTATCCTTATTTACATTTTCTTATTTAATTCCATCTAACAAAGCTGTCGTTTGCAAGCAGTCAAGAAATTATTGCAAGAAGGGAAATAAGTACAAGAAGACCCACCAAAGATTTAGCCGGTTCTTCTCCATATTCTACGTAACAGTAAACAAAGCTATTAAGCGTTTCTATAGCTTTATACTGCAAGCGCCCCTAGGCTATTTACATGTAAAAAACGACAGCTCTAAACCGATTTAATTGTTACCTACAGCTGAAAACATCAGATCTGCGAGAAAAAAGAGAGATTGCCGTGTATTCAACTGTTACCGTTCGCGTAATTTTTTTTTTGGTGTTGGAATCGCCACACACACAACATTTTTGAACATATCGGTAAGTCACGATTTCGAATTAAATCGGGCGCCCAAAGCGAGGCGAGTTATGAATGGCGTACTCTACTCGTGCGTATACTGCCGCGGACAGTTCCCACATTATTCCATTCCGTGCCATATGCTGCTATTCTGGCCGGTTAGTCCTCCGGAGGTAATTCGCCCGCACAATAAAAATAGATCGACAACGTATAATACTGTGTATAATAATAAATTCACCGGATTCGCGCGATGCCGGTGATAAAGTGATAATGGCGCTTTGATAAGTGGGAGTATAACGGTCACTATCGGTATTCTACCGGTTTTCCTAATATATAATTTCCTGCTGTAGATAATCTCTTGTTTGTTTATGGAATTCGTGGATCAGATGATGGAAAAAAACTTTTAATCTCTTAATTCTAGGGAATTTCTCAGCAACACAGGATTTTGAGGGCGAAGTTATGATGAGAATAAGTAAGAAATGCCTTAAACGTAAACATGCAAATTAGAAAAAATGTCTTTTGTACAGCCTTGGCCAATAAAACGGTGAATTTTAAGCTTTCCAAACCCGAGAACTCTATGACAATATACGTATTTGCAATGGTTATTACAATTAATAATTAATATAGTGTATGCCCCCCTCTGGCTTTAGTGACTGCCTACATACCACCAGTGGAGTGTATTTTCACTCTTTTATTTTTTTGGCCCCAAGTAGTGTTTTTGGAAGGTCTGTCTTCCTGTCGCAAAGTGTCTCAAATACTTGGTTTGGAGGTTGAGCGAGCTAATCCAGAAAATGGAAACTGTTTTCGTATATTCACTCTTTGTTTCGTGAAAGCTCTCCTGAAAACAGTTTTGCACACCATGGCCTTAGTATCACATTTAGAACTTCATTGTAGGTTTGGGTACTCATAGGGGCATGACATGTGATCGTTTCCAACGTCCTATGATGACATACACCCCCATATTGCACTGCTGCTTGTTCCGTGCTCAATGGCAAAAACGAGGCAATCCTTCTGAAGTTCCACATTAACTTTACAACCAACAGAAGGGGCCACAGAAACACTGAAGATGTATTCCATCTATCAAAAGTAATGTTCAGCCTTCAAAATAGTACTACTATGACGATAGCATTCAGCTCGGAAGCAATATATTTCTAATCATTACCTTTATATTCGTTTCATCGGACCACAACGCCATTTCTCAGCTTTCAGTTGTCCCATGTTGGTGCCTTTCTCCCCATTATAAATCTTCTTTTTTCTGTTGATCTCAAACAATAACGGCCTGCACTATTTAAGCGGTTTCTAACAGTACCAGCCAAAATTTATGGGAAAGAGGTAGCCTAACTACCACGTGCAGATGCGCGTTTCGCTGTGTAGCAGCTCATCAGCGCATATTTGTGGAAGATGGTACTCATTTGACTAATTGCCGTATAAATACGAATGACGTAGAAACATATATAGATGAAAAAATCTAATTAAAAATACCCTAATCATCCAATTGAACTAATATTTGCAAACATCTCTATGATTACGACCAGGAATCTCTGGCACCACGACTTCTGAGTGCCGTAAGGATCGACTAACGGTTTAATTAACCGGAGTATTAATGGAATTAATAGTGAAGTTAGACCAGTTAGACCGTGTAACTAACAACCTTAACTGATTTTACTCCAGATAGGTGAGTAGTTAATTGAAATTGGGTTAGCTATTGTTCATTTAAAATTGCCAAATTTTGGTATAGACAGAGGATATAATTAACCAATTTCAAATAGAATTTTTCTCTAATGCAAATTAAAGGTAATGAATAGTAGTCGTACATTATAACAAAAATTTTTTATTCTCAAATAACTTAATTTGATGGCATCTCCTAAACGGTTAGGTTAATTTCTAGACTAACAATAAACCCTACCTGAACAATCTCTTCATTTACAAAATATTATAAATTTCAATTCTAACCGTCTCGTCGAGAAATATTCTCACAGAAAATGGGTTACGAGGTATCGATTTGCAACTGTCGCCGACCTTACGGCCTTCTTTCACCGAAACATAAATTTACTCCGCTTCCCTATGAATAGGGAATGAATGGTGGAAGACATTTATTTCCACCCCAATAACTGTACTTTTTGTGTAAACATGTGGGAATTGAAACTGTCCTTTCCTTCGCTTGATTTACACAAAAGCTCGACTTTTACGTACGGTACGTTCCATTTTCAAGATCGCCGAAAAGGATGGAGCAAAGAAGATGATCTTTCGAAGAGGATATCAGCACTCCATAAGCAGCTTTTGTACCTAGCATGTGTTCGAATATTTTATCGCCGTGTATGCGTATGGTGATGGGTCGAAACTTTTGGTACCCCTATAAACGTTATCGTCGTATCATATCTACGCGTTTGTATATTATATTGAAACAGTATTTATAAATCAACACTGAAAAAAGTAACAATGAACCCTTTTCACAATTGAATCTGATATTAAACTCCGCCGTAGTTTTGATCGTATATGTGGGAGTGAATGGTAGCAGCAATATTTAATTCCTGTCAGGTATAAAGGAGAAATATATTTATCTCAGTATCTTTATGTCTGCATTATGTTCGTTTTTTCGGTCGAGGCGATAAAAAATAGTACAACACGTTCCTTTTTTTTTAATTTCCCGAATAAAAGAGTTTAAATCTATGGCACAATGGTTTCTAATCTGCTTCTCAGATTATTGTTGCGGAATACAATGTTGCATGTGTGCTTTATCCAATGGATATGAAACGGTTAAAATGTAAAAATAAATGATTAAAAGATGTGAATGAAAGAAGAATTGCAACATTTCATTACGAACTTGTCACCAATGCGATCGCGTTCCAAGGTCTCAATTGAGCATCTTAACTTTACACTATGATGTGTTTCACTATAAAAGTTGGTTAGAAATTAAACCATAGGCGACATACGCTTACATACGCTGACTGAGCTTGTGCAATTAATACTAAAGTAGCGTTCACATAGGGTAGCAGTAAGATTAGCGCGAAATTATTTGCTATATTCTGCGGTAATTCTAAAAATTATTTCGTGACATGTTGACAACTGACTTCTGGGTTTGCCTCATCCTGTCATCCTTTTAATTTATCTGTTAATAACATGTTAATGGCAATGGATGAAATGACTCAGAAACGCTATGCACTGTGTTTATTAGCAGTTGCTGCAATAATCATGAGATCATGACGGACAAATTTAACAACAAATGTAAAAAAGGAATGGCGTTAGCAGGTACGTCCCATCAAACAAAACAACAAGGGGACTATTTAAATTTGGTAAGGGAAATGTTAAATCACGGTCCTGATTCCTTTTTCTTCTACTGGAAATAGTAGAAGCAAACGGTCTGTCATACATTTCGAGAAACATTTGAAACGCTGTGGTCATACTACATCCTCTCTATATATTCATTTTTCATTTTTATAGAAAAAATTATCGTTTATAAATTACCTTTGTTTGCTGCTTAATATAAATTTTCCATCTCGTTTCTTCCTTCTCGTTATATAGGCAAGTTAGAACTATTATGATTTTATCATCAATTAGGATTTCATCATTTTAAAGTTCCTCGTCTTGACTAGCAATCCATTCCACAACATTTTGCTAGACAAAATCCTGAGAGTAATGCAGTTGTTGTAGATCTTGCAACAGAGACTGGTTATCATCTGATTCAGAATCCTAAAAATTGGCTTGTTTGTTTTAGAATCTTCCTATTTTTCTTTCCAATAATTTTCAGTGCATTTCGCCAAGCTTTCCTCTTTATAAGTAGAGATGATGGTATTTCATCATAACTTAGCCATCAAATAGACCACGTCTCTCATGTTAATTGTCTTTGTGTACTGAATAGGTCCTGTATTTTCATTATCCAGTCACTTAATCCATTGGTTGTGACGTCAGGTGGCAGTCGCAAGAGTGTTACCACGATAACATTCGCATTCAACCTCTTCCAAATGGATAGGACAATGGAGGTGCTTTATTTAACTGGTCACTTCAAAATGCAAGCTAATTTTTGTGACCTGTAGTACACTAAGAAGGATAGCTGATTTAAGTTTACTCTGAATTTTGCCAATCACAGTTATATGTAGTTTGTGGGACGCAACTTCAACACAAAGCCACCATTATTATTTCTTAGCTGAAGTTTCTTTGCCAGTAGCCAAAGATAGAGATTCAACCCAGTTTCGTCAATATTGTAAAGTTGTTGTTGTGGAAAACGCTATTTCTGTTTCGACTTACATACAGAAACCCTCATTGAACTTTCTATTTCTACACTGTACTTTTACCAACATTAAACACGTTACAAATATCTTGAACCGATTCGCCCTTACCAATACACTCCACGAGATTAATCCCTGCTTTATGTATTTTTCCATTTGTCACTTACTTCAGAAAATATTTGTTTACACGGTGTGCCCCTTGTGTTTCATGTTACAAGTAAAGACCTATGAGTAGAGGTTAGCCTTACCTGTGTTACCCCCGCGCGCAATTCCCGAACGAACCATCCGCCGGCTGATCTAACTGATGCCGAACTGAAGTACTAAGTCTTGCAGTTAAAATAATTATCAAAGCCTCCTTTCTTTTATACATATATATCGCGCAAACATCGATAACATATCTGGTACTTACTTGCTGAATGAGAAATCATTCCAGTAGCACTCCTATTAATCATAAAACAAATTTTGTGCGCGTTTGAAGTGTAACATTAAATTGGCGTAGGACTCAGATAGAATATTACAATTTTCATTCCTCATTTGCAAAAAATTCTTCATCCAGACCTCAGGCATTGGTCATTATCAAACCAAATTGGATTCAAAAATTAGTACCAGTGTAGCACCCAAGACTAACATATTATTGCTTCACGAAGCAATTTTGTGTGATCAATCTTACTTTTCATATGGTTAATCTAGACAGAACGGTGAGAAATAAGCACATAGGAGTATACAGACTAACATATCTAAAACTTGCTGCGATTGGCTTAAAAGGTATTGCACGGATTTTAAATATATATAATATGGAAATAGCTCGTCATCTTGTAGATATATGAATTGGTTTCTTCTGCAAAATAATTAGTTTAGAAAAGGAAGAGTATTCAATTTATTTTTAATCGGTGATGTGAAAATGATGCTTCCTTAGTTATTGGTTACCTTTTAACCTTCAAAACAACTAGGATATTAAATTAACGACTTGGTGATGTAGAAAGCTTCATTTACTAGACGAGAGCTACAGAAAGAAACAGTACCTTGAAAGAGTATGTTCGATTTATATTGAACGAGTTGCGTATGTGTTAAAAATTTTAATAAGAAGTAAAAATAGCGTAACGCTATCAATTATATCTGAAAAAGTGATTTATCAAGTAAGTTAAACGATACCGTGTCTAGCCAAATAGTATTACAGAGACAAGATTAATGGTCGCATATTAGCATAAGTAGTGTCATTAACATAAATATTACGTATCGGTGATCCGTTTGTGAAGCTACCGCCAAGATTCATTTATAAAACTTCATTAGTTAAGTCGGAATGTTATTGATAGTGTTAATTTGTACGGCTTTGTTTTGTGTTAAGCGTTAAATTTAGCGCTGAGAACGTCTTATAAAATATTAAGCATTTATTATGTTGGTTATCACAGTAGACTGTTTACAATGCAGAAATTTTACTCTCAGAGTACAGTTTTATACTATATTATTATATGAGCGATTATGACTGGCTTGGACCCACAAGCCGTAGGCGTGCGCTGCCAATCATCAAAGGGAATAATGGCCATAATTGCGAATGTGATACTATGTGTAGAAATGTCTTTCGGGTGATGTCGTGTAGTTGATTTTTAACTTGACGTTTCGCTGACTATCCTGTCAGCTTCTTCAGAAGATTTCTAAAGACTGCTGTTGTTGTCTTTTGCTGCTTGTTATATATCCTATTTTTGTTCCGCTTTGCTGATCCATAACCGTTCTGCTTTGCTGATCCATAACCGTTCCGTTCCGCTGAATCGCGTCGTTCGTTGTATGACGACTTCGTAGTGCTAACCTCCACGTGTTGCTGATCCTGTATCCATCTTCGCGATTGAAGTTGTTGGTGTTCTTCATTATTTCTATGGATTCGCGTATTATCGTCGGGTAGTAGTGGCTGGTCCTGGCTAATACCTTGACGTCGCTGTAGCTTATGCGGTGGTCTCCTTGTTGGTGCAGATGTTCTGCTACTGCAGATTTTTCAGTATGCCTAAGGCGTGCGTCTCTCTCGTGCTCTTTTACTCTGCACTGAATACTCCGTCCTGTTTGACCGATGTAGCTTTTTCCACATTGGCATTTCAGTTCGTATATGCCTTTTGCTCTTAGTTTTGGTAACACGTCCTTATTTGGAGGGAGTAGCTGGTCGATTTTGGTCACCGTGTTGAAACGTGTGGCGATGTTTTTCTCCCCTAGGGTCTTTTTCAGCCTGTCCGTGACTCCGGCTATGTATGGAAGGTACGCGTATCCTACTGGTTGTTGTTGGTCTTCGTCTTTTCTCTGCTCTCGTGGCTTCCTTATATCTCTTGTACTGTAGCCGTTTTTCTGCAGGGCGTTTTTGACGTGTTGTATTTCGTTATTCCTGTGATGTTTGTCGCTGATTTTTTCCGCTCTTCTTAATAAAGTGTTGATGAGGGATCTTTTCTGTTGAGGATGGTGGTGAGATGTTGCATGCAGGTACCGGTCTGTGTGGGTCTTCTTGCGGTATACACTGTGGCCTAGTTTGCTGCTGTCATTGCGCTCCACTAGGACATCTAGGAATGGTAAGGTGCCGTCTTCTTCGATTTCCATGGTGAAGTTAATGTTTACATTACATTAACTACATTAATTACAGTCGTGAAAGCCTACACTCAACTATGTGGTACTATGATTTCTCTGTACCTATTCAACAAATGAATTTTAATGGAACTCTATACAATGCATTTAATTAATTTATATTATTCATTATGCGAACCGCTAGGATAATAATGTGAAAAATACTGTACCTACAGTTCACTGTTCAGGCCTATCGTATATACGTACCCAAAGATCACTAATTCGCTGAGTAATGATATTTTAAATCGTACGTGATCAACTCTCTCTGCAGCTGGCAATCGACTAGCGCGTGTTGCTACATATATCGCTTGCTTACGTTTTGTTAAGTATGCACTTCATATTTACGAGTGGGTATCGATTAATGGACCTCCATTTGGTGTCAAAACTGATGAATTAGCGTTAAAATGGATGTTACTGAGAGCTCAACATTTTCTTTATTTGCGGTGGCACTAGTTACTGGTATTATAGCAGTCTGCAAGTGTAAAGAATTAAAAGAAATGAATATTGCAGATCTTACATCCACAAAGTCCAACGTAGTTTGCAGCTTTACAATAAGAGGGAATATCTATGAAAATATAAAAAACACATCTCTCTGCGTCTATCAAATATTCAGTATTCCTCTTCCTTCTTGAACTATCACAAGGGAAGGTGCACAAGTCAGAGAATTGGCATCAGTAGGTTTTCAGCGATGGAGAAACAAATTGCCATTCGCTCAACTTTCCCTAACCCAGAACAAACAACGGGTGAAGAAGTTGACGTTTTACTACTTCTCTTGAAGCAGGAATCTCTTCAGCCAGCTCAAAGGAAGCTATTCTTGTTGGTATCTTTTCATCAAAACAGATATTTTCAGAATGGTATTTAAGAGCTATTTCAAAGCTTCTTAAGCTTTATCAAGAAATCCATGCACGTGCCTTAAAAGTATTTGGACAGAATTAATGTTTCCTTGTTACAATTCGCACATAAGGATACTATAAGTAGGATACTACTAGTAACGCAATGGCATCAGACAGACATCACTTTCCGTTTATGTTATAGAACACTTTGTTTTTCGATAAAATATTCCGCAAAGAAATTTTAATCTTAAGTACAGTAAACCAATGTTGAATTATGCATTATGAATATTTTTTTTTTGTGAACAGTTTTATATCTTTTCTACTTTCTATGTGCATAATAAGCAAAATAACTTTTTCTTGGACTTCTGAATAATTTTCTTGCTACCACTTTCTTAACCTTCCTGAATCTTGGGGCAACTATGTATCAGTTAACTCGTCCCATAAAGTCCTCCACACACGCGCGCTCTTTCCAACGGGATTAACTGAACGAGTATTAAAAGGCAGATGGAAGAACACCATCCATTCAGTTATACTAACGAACAGGAGAACTAACAATTAGACAACTAACACAACAAAAAACCTACTACTGATGTATAAAATCGAAAATATGGTACGGACTAAAACAAAACTTAGAAGAACAAACGCTACATAAAAAGAATATCTAATATAAGATCAGAAACAGCTAAATGTGATAAAAGTACCATTAGCGGAGACAATAAACGCCTAATAAATTAGCAACAGAAACCAAGAAAATGCAGTACCTTAACCGTAAGAAGCAAATAACAGAGATGATCTAAACCGAAAACATATAAAATTTACACATAAAGAAAGAAGCTA
Organism: Oryctes borbonicus; assembly: GCA_902654985.2. NCBI lineage: Eukaryota > Metazoa > Arthropoda > Insecta > Coleoptera > Scarabaeidae > Oryctes > Oryctes borbonicus. The sequence goes on along the minus strand of LR736879.1, from coordinate 149,256 downwards.
AACGAAATAAAACCTAGCAGACCTCGATACCGGTAATCCGGGCGGAAAATATTTCCCTAATCCATGATGACCAAGAGGACCGCACGTCGTGCAAATATACGTACATATATATTGTATTTATATGTGTGTATTTGTACCCGAATAATAAATAAATAAGTAGAAGACTGTCAGTGAGCGGCTAAAAACCGCTGGGAAGCCTTAATTTTCACCGCCCGTATAGAACGCGCAAAACCGTCAATGTATGGGCCACGAACAGGAAAGAACGGTCAGTACTTCCACAGACGGCCGTTTGCACATAGAATAACATGCGCAAAGAATCATTTATTTTATTATACAAGCGTATCACAAATAATATTGTGGCTGATTTAAGACACTGCTGTAGTTGATTTTATTAAATTGTATACAAACATATATGCTTACAGAAGAATAAATCTTCAGAATGTGCAGATCGCGATAAAAAAACAATGCGTATATTTGCTCTTAAGGCTACTACCGCTGCCGTTGCCAACCTAACATTCTCATTTGTGGTTGAAGACAAACAGAAAGCTGTGTATAGTGTGTGGAGAAATTTGTTCTTCGTTCTTCCCTGCGCAATTTTACCCACAATATACATTAATTACTAGTGAGCCTGTGCCATAGAAATTATATTTTAAGAATAAAACTAGCAACGGTAAAAAGTAGTAGTATCAACTATGAAATTTCCCCCAGCATTTGGGTCATATTAGTTGTTTAGAGGGCTGTAAGTTTATTCTTTTCCTTATATTTATACAAAAATTTTCACATCTGTTTACGGCATTTTATTTTAGGAATACTTAAAAGAAATACTTAAAAGGATAAGTTTTGATTCGCATATATGAATGCGTCCATTAACAAATTATGATTCAAATGGTGTGAGATCTCTCACCCTCTCGTTATCCATAACATAACACATACAGGAGTACTAAAAATGGCAAAGCTGTGTGTACATAACCAAATCACAATTTTAACTTTACGGAATAAACTATAAACATCTTAATGAGCATGTTCCTTACGCTTCTATTCTGTCATCCAATCCCGCAACATGGTGAATTTACGTAATAACCAGTCGTCCGTTTGGCGTAAGGTCACACTGATAGGCACGACCAAGCGGGCTATCGAACGAACGCGAAAGACCGATGTTCGAGTCCGCGCCATACGAAAAAATGCAGACTAAATATAGCGATCTTCGATAATAGGCAATTACTAACACTTTACCTGCATGCATACCTGTACTCGGTACGACGACGTTTGGCGCTGTGAAGCTAAGGGCGCCCGCATCTTTTGCGCTCGCCTGAGTACCGCAGCGCGTGTCAAGGTTTTTCTATGATAAAAAAGACGCTAGATAAAATTCCACCAATATCCCATTATATCTTTCCTCCTGACCACTATATATGTACTCACGTATGCATGGACATCGAGAGAATATTGCGATCTGTGGGTATCATGGTATACAAGGGTTTTCAAAGAACATCAACACTCCATGGCTTATCTAGCAATGATCTTTAATGATTTTCCAGCAGATGCTTTGATAAAACTGCTGTATTTAGTTTAATAACTTAAGTTCATTGATAAATACCTGTTTCGGGAAAAAATGTGTAGATCGAGGATTACAGGATTACTTAGGATTATTCGGATTTCTGTAATAATTGTATATAAGAACTATTCGTTTTTCTTTTGCAATACTCCTTAATAGTAGATTGTAGAATACAACTGCAAATAATGGTTTATGTCGCTTCCTTGTTTGTATTATTAAATATCATTTTATGTTAAAAATTAAGGAAATTTCCAAAAAGCCGGAAAAATATTAACTTTACCTTTCTAGGAAGCACCTTAAGGAATGTATTAAAACATAGCTAGTAAATAACACAATTCATAGTGATGGCGACTTCTTTATTTATATCTTTGGTAACTATCCTGTAGCTTTAGTACTGTCCATTTCAATTCTTTCAGAAATTCTCTGAAGTTCTCATCACTCCGTTTTTGATGCTCCGCTATGATGAAACAAGAAGATGGCAAATCGCATATTTAATTGAATAATAATGATGTATAATAATAATAGGCCATGCTTTGGTATATCCCAACAGCTTTCACCAATTACAGCGAGCATCGACTGCCCACGAGTTATTATTATGCTCGTGGAGTGTCTTAAGATGTTCGCTGTCAGCACTGGCCAAATTTGATGTAAGAAAAACCAAGGAAAACTTCTTAAGTTGGGATACCTGAGTCCACAGTCCCTCAATGAAGGACATGTTTCTCAATCTCCTGGTGCCTAAGGACATAGTATAATATAACCAGGTTTTTTCACATTGTAGGTTCTAAGAGCGTTCAGTGCTATCTAACTATTTGTGAGCGCAGATTTGAAGCAAAAATCTCTGTTTGTAATGTGTTAATATGATGTCCCATACTCAACTTCAGGAGGTAGTTAGATCCACTAATACCATATGTATCATACCAATTACTTCTAATTCAGCGAGAATATTTATAACTGATTTTTTCAATAAAAATTGAGCTAAAAATCTTTTCGGTTACTCAAGAGAATTCGCACAGATTCCTTGACTTTCAAAGTCTTCGATCCTCTACCACAAAGAATTATTTACACTTCTGATTACCAAACTTTTGGAAGACCTTATAGAAAGTGTGTAGCCTTTGACAGTATGTATAACCATCTATCGCAATACTACGAACGTGCCGTCCACCGTTGGCATCTGCTTGCCACCGTGACTAGTCCAGGTACCCACATATTTGCAGCTGTAATGAAGCGGGGCTATGGGTTTTACGACGCGGCGCACAGGTCGCCTGTGTGCACTAGGTTACTATGTTTCCTCGTCTATGGGCTTGTCTATTTGAGTTCTTCGTTTTTGCCGAGCGCCATTCGTCTTTTCGTTTTCTCTTCACTTACATACCTACATACACCGATATGCATAGGTGCCAGCATGCATAAAACAACGTATAAACATTGAATCTAATGCGGGCAGATGGTAACGCGAACTTATGCTCGCAAACCACGAAGAGATTACGTTATGTTTGTCGCGATAGTAATTGCGCATCTTCGACGAGCAAGAACGCCAAAGAATAAATTAATGTCCCCACGGCTGCGTGCTACCTTTTCATTTGTAAACCGCCTCGCGATGTGCAGTAGTAGGCAAGCTAGTATTTCTAATTATACAGCTGTCTTCAGTAATTCTAGATTCGATTTGCTTTCGTTATCTGTATCTGCACAGAAACACAGGCAATTAGAAGTATTAGTACAGTACTGGATAGATTTACGATCTATTGATTCGCATTTGTTATTATGTTGTCGTTGATTTATTATTTTTAAAAAAGTATCGACGCTGAGAACATTCGCGAATGCTGCTACTAAATAAATCTTTAGGTTACTTCGTGTTCTGTGTATCTTGGACTCACATACATTATATAGCTCTGAATTTTTGCTTTTCACTACTTTCAATGTGATGGCGATTATTAATGAAAAACATTAGGCCTTGCGTAAATGACACTGGCTTAAAAACTGAGAGGCAATGGATAAATTTAATATGAAAAGGGATTGGTTGTTAAGTGGACAGAGAAATTTCAGATATTGATAAAATTCTCTTATGGCCTCATTGTTTGATTTGATCCCAGAACCAAATGATAATTATTGAACAGAACTGATTGCCATAATATCAGTTCATATTTTCTTCTTCTCGTATCCTTATCTTTTTCCAGGTGTCGGACAAGGATTGCGGTTCTTATTGTACCCATCTTTTCCATTCTTTTCTGGATGGTCCATTCTGATGTAATTCTAAAGTTTATGTTCTGGTTTACCGGTCCCATATTTTAAACCACAACAGATGTAGAGTCTGGAATTGCAAGATAGGAAAAATTCGATTTTAATGTTTTATCGTTAATTAATAAACAAAGATATAAACTTGGAAAAATCACGAAGCTAACATGTGCACTGTTTATATAGCAGAGGAACACATTTTCGGCGCATTTGACTTGCAAATTCGGCAACAGGTGAAAAGTGCGGGCGGATTGTAAACGTAACCTGCGGCAAACGAAATGTATCCTTTCAAAGTTCGAAAAACGAATGAAAAGTATCGCTCGCGAACACGTACGCACATAAATTTTAAATTAAATACCGTTTCATTAAGCTCAGAAAATGCGCGTTTGTTTTCTTCTTATTGCTTTGCCGATAGATTAATCTCACATTAAAATATCTACAGGGGCAAGTCATTAATTATAAATAAGCTCGTGAGAAAGAACGTTACGTGGCTGTTAATGACTTTGATATTAAAATGCTAAACGTCTCTCTGAGAATATCAAGCATGTCTAGGAATGAGAATGATGGAAGGATTAATATACTTTAAGGCCTCGAGGAAATCCGTTGTATCAATGTGACTAATAGAGGATTGGCATATTCTTCTTTCTATAACATATTATCCATAAATAGTTGCGGCATGCTTTAAATGGACGTGTTATGTGTGAAACGAATCAATGGCTTCGCATCCGATCGCCTTCCCAGATATATTTTTGCATAACATAGAATTTTACGCCACCAGTAAGATAACCATCTTAATAGAGGCGATTTAACGACTTTGCCACATTCACGTAATCAGAATTTTATAACTTTAGTAGTTAGCAAGGCTTAATGGGATTGATCAAGATAGTTCTTAAAAATTTATCGAATTTTCGTTGCTGCCAAGGGGACGACTTCATAAAATTTTAATGTAGACGTAACGTAAAAAAAAATGTCTTTAAGAAGGGATCGTATATGTCGATAAGTACTTATCTGACCAATAAAATTTTTTAGCATTCATGAGAAAGTGGTGCAATCAAGCGAGTCCAAAAGGTATATGTATTAACCGTAAGTCCCGTTTGAAGAACTTAATTTCATTATACTTGCGGTGTTCATAAAAGTTTTGTATCAAAGTACGACAAATACTTTACTTGCCTTGGCAAGAAAAAAATATTTTTTCATGTGAAATTTAATTTTTCAACATGGTCTCCTCTAAGGTTAGTACACTTAGTCTAACGTTATTCTATCTTTTACGTCTCATGTAAAGAAATACAACTTCTCGAACCCTGCAATATTGGCGTTTGTTTCTGTAACCACTTGGTCATTTTAACCAAATCTTTTTCCACCGAGTCATTTCTTATTAGTAGGAAATAATCCCTGGGGGCTAAATTTGGAGAATATAGTGCGTGAAGAAGCGATTCATACCCTAACTCACTGAGTTTTACCATAACGCCGACACAAATGTACTTACATGCGTTCTCTGGAAGGAACAGAATTCTTTTCTTCGCTAAATGATGTTTATTCTTTCACAACATTATTAAAACGATCCAGATGGCATAATACTCGCAATCAATCATTTTGCTTTTTTCAAGATAATCAACATGGATCATGCTTCCATAACCTTATTGCCCCATAAGGTAGCTTTGGCTTTCTTTAGCGCCGGTTGGCTACGAGAATTCTACTGTTTAGACTATCCGTTGGTCCTAGTATCCAATTTTAAATGGACTCCAACAATTATTCGGATTGCGCTTTAACATCATCAAATATTCTTTCGAAGTTAGTACACGTGCGTGTTTATGATCATTTCGCAGTACCCATTTTGCGGAAAGCTTCCTTACATTCAAGTGAGTTGTTATGCACCATGCCAATTCAAATGCCCACAGCCTCAACAGTCTCAGGAAATTTTAATCTCGGATTATCATATCGCAAATCATTTCTGATATGGTGGGCGAGCTGAACGTTCTTCATCAAAAATGCTCCTACAGCCGAGATTAAATTCAGCTGTCCAATGTTTTATGGTCGACGGTCGATAACGAAGGTGAAAAGTTCTATTAAACTTCACTGAGTTCAACTTTTGTCTGATTTTTCTTTTTAAAAAGGAAATATTTACTCACTGCTCTATATTCGTTTTTTTCCATTGTTGTTGGCATGGCATGTGTATAAATCACTATATCATTCTTACATTAGAACTCACTTAGACTATTGTAACATTACATGGTTACCATTATATTACTGCCATATCAACAGAATTGAATCAGAGGACATTTTACATATTGAATGGAGGAGAAGTGTGCAAATTTTACCAACGTTTACACTAACTCGAACCAACAAGCTTTGTTCAACACAAAAGCTCCAAAAATACGCGGAAAGGTGTCTCATATGGTGATACTGTACGAAACTTTAAATATTTAGAATTGTCCAATTTGGCTTGTGTTGCTTTACAAGGCCACGAACAAAACAAAAACAACAATAATAAAGGATCTTTTAATATGAACTACCGGTTATTTGCAGGCTCTTGAGTTGCCAAATTGTGACAGTTTATAGGTTGGGACAAGTTTAGACATGAAACAATATACAATAGAACAACGTGTTTATATCGTGTGAAAATTTACTATGAATATGTTAAGAGTAATAATCATATATCACCAAGTTTGTATCTAGTAGTTGTGTCTTGTAGCAGTACTGTTACCAGTTGTTGTAGTTGTTACACATTATCTGATAGTTACAAACATTTCCGGGCTGCATGGGAATTAATTCCAATAGAAGAACGCGCGCTAACAAAACTCACCCAAACTAGTAATAGAAGAAGTATTGATCGAAAACAAAGAGTGTGAGGAGTTGGTAGCTTTTAGTAATTAAGTACTCGGATAAGGATTAAGCAACACATAAGTATCGGCAACCTCCTCACCACATAGGTTTAATTAATTACATAATAATTAATCCGGGGTGGCCATGGTCCTCATCATCAACCAGTGTTTACCATACTACGCCACAGTCCTTATTATCATTTTCGAAAAACGTTTGTTTACAAACTTTGGGGTCTATGTGTGTAAATTTTATGATTACATGTTATCGCAAATCGCGAAACAGGAAAATTGCATTGAGCTAGAACTTCTTACTTTGATTGTTTTAAGAGTTTCTCAGCTGCTTTCAATAGAAAGAATATTCCATTCCCATGTTATAAATCATATCCAGCAAACAGTTTAAAGTGAGTTATACTTCGAAATTATCATTAACAAACACATCTTTATCATCAAATCAGCAAGCCATTGTGGAAAGATAAGACTCAATCTTTTACGTCGAGATGTGCCTTACAAAAATATACTCATACAGCATTGAGATCGCCAAGTATCCCACGGTGGTCGTCATTTTTCAGACAGGTAGTAGTCCTCCTACACTCCGGGAGCGCATTATACCGAACTATAACTAACCCTTCATCCCCCACGAGATTTGACCCGCCGCTACCGAATGTCATTCCGATACGACGAACCTTGACTGCGTTGAGTAATAGGCCGTGTCGCCCAAAGTGACAATGGCAAATGTAAATCACGAAAGGATGTTAATATTCGGGCGTGTTCCGTGTTTACAAGTCCGTAAGTCGGTTCGATGGCGAGGAGGCTTATTAATCTTTTTCTTCTTATTAAGACGTTACGGGAAGCCTGCGACTTTGGGACGATTTTTAATTTTTAAGGTGTTTCTGATTTATTTTTGTGAGTGGAAAGTATCTCTTAGTATTTGCAAGCTAATAATGTGCCAACCAGTATATAGCATACACTGAAGTTTAAGTTTGGTGTTATCTTGATTTTTAGATATTACTTTTAAATTTGGTTTTAGTTGCAATAGCATGTGTTGAGTTAGTTCAACACTTACGGGTAGTGGTCATCGTTTAATATTACGATTATTATTTATTTATCATTTTTTCTAGCGTACTAGCCATAGTAACAATACAATTCGTTGCGCCACAAGGGAAAATAGAAATGCACATGTGTGGGAGCTGGTATTGTCAAGATGAAGAGTAATGGGACATTATCGGTTATTTTTTCTGATTTCATCGATGATTTCAACAAATTGTAATATAGCATTCAGTACTAACTGCTCTTCGATCCTCTGAAGCAATGTATGCGACATGTCTAGTACCACGAACGAAACAATCATTTTCTGGGAGGTGGTTCTCGAATGAAGAGTTTTTGTTGGGTTAGGTTCATCGGAGAATACGCAAACGGTTCATTGTTATATATCCAAGTTTTGTCACCTATTACGATATCTTACATGTATTTTGAGGTCCCTGTCGAATTTTTTGAGCTTCCCTTTGTAGTAGTTAACACAAGCATTTTTTGTGTTAGAGTCAAATTATGCGGAGTCCATCGGAAACAGATCCTTTTCCCGTCTAAATGTTCATGTAAAATCGAATATGTTGTTATTACGTTAGGCCTTTAGCAAAATCGTAAAATATCGTTCAATGAAAACCTTTATTTTATGAAATTTCCATTCTTTTGCAAAATTGCATTTTTTAAACGTTCACTGTAAACAAGCTACTCAGCCGATTTCTGTGATGTTCTTGCTTCAGAAACCAAATGTAAAATTTTAGGAAGACAGTAATGTCAAATCCCAATAGCACAATAGCAAAGTGGTTCTTTGCAACCCCCGTACTAAATTAACTTTTAACATAGTGTAAAGGAGATTCCAATTTATCTTTCATATTGCATCCGCGTATATCTTTATGATATGGACACCAATCATCTAAATAAGATTCATGCTAATGTTATGGATTTTCTAGTGGCAATATTATAAGTCACGTCAGGAAAATCAGAATGTTAACATTAGTATGTGACTATTTTCGCTAAGGTTCTTAATAAATCAAGATTCCATACTGAAGGCGCTCCAAATTTGTCTGCAACTGCTGAATGGCAGTAAGCAATTACTTTGTACAAGAAGATCAGGAACAGCCCAAGCGATATTCTACAGAATTGTAAGTAAAACATATGGTAACATACTTGAGCCGCATCCAATCCAGAAATGCAAATTTTTACAATGTTTTTGTTATAAGGCTAGTCATATAAATAATTCTGTATTGGTTTCTAGATCCTTAGTACAAAATCACAAAAATCCTAAAATCATCACCCTCCTCTTAGAGACATACTAATAAAGTATAAATACCATGGCGGCTACAAATACTATTCAGATTATATGGTGCTCATGTTTCAATGGCACAGATGTCAAATCAGTCAATGTGGGGCATGCAGCGTCAAGAATTTAGTGTAGGAAGTGAAGCTTATGACGCGCGACGTTAAGGTGACACCTATTTCTAATGTTCCTATGTAATTCATTAGTATCTATCCAGTTTATTAACTACCCATATTAAGTAAATAAAATGGACGTATACGGAAGATAATTTTTAATACCATCGCCCGTATAAGAGGATTTGAAATGTATTTGATAACCGGTCGCTCACGTGGAAAACACACATAAAAACTCCACTAGCGGAGCACAATAAAATTACTCGAGCTTGATATATTATCGGAATCGCACCTGACTAGGCTGCGTAGCCATACGAATAGAGATATCAACGAAACCGTACAGTTCTTAAGGTATTACAATAAATAACATTGATTTATATGAATAGTATAAGTCATTTAAATACAACTCAATCACAAAAGCCTTACCCGTAGCCCTAACATCCCAGCTTCTTATCTATTAAATTTCCCAATAGATGGGGATACTATCGTTTAGGAATAATAAAACAAACGGTATACATTAATGCGCCAGCTATCTCCTACATCATATTTTAAGAAAAACGTAACAACACATAGAGCTAGACTTTTAATCTTCTCCCTTTTTATTATGTACGTATTTAATACCATCCGAGTGAATCGATATGAACCTATATATATCTAGAGGATGTCAAATATAATCTGGATGAGCCTTCTTCTTCTAGCTTTTTTCTTCGCCCATTCTTTTAAATTTAAAATCTGACTGATGATACATCTTGACCAATACCACATTATGTCAGATTAAAGGAATGACCTTCTGAGATTTTATTTTTTTTTTTGTTCACATGGGAAGCAAGCAGTGTAGAAAGATGAATCGGAACGAATTTGGGCTACTGTGTTTTTGCGTTCTGTAGCGCGCCAGACAGGTAATGAAGTTTTTATTAATGAATTTCACGAGATGTTGCGGGATTATGTAATCTGTTTGATGTTAGATTGCGGTTAATTATATTAGGTAATCAGATAAATGGCTTCCTTGAAAGATAGAAGGAGGTAAAGCTGTTTGGAGAATAAAACAGGTTTTTTACTTATATTTTAGCAGCTTTGAATTTGATGTAATATCAACTATCCTCTTATTGCATTCACATGATATATTTGATCCAAAAGTGGCTTAATATGCCAAATTTATGTTGATCTTAATCTGTTTTCAGCGCATACAGTCGATTGATTTACTAAAGGCCACTCAGGAAAGAAACGCGCATAGTATCTTTTTATCGCTAAAGCGCGTCGTAAAAGTGATGTATTGTCTGGATTACAGGCAAAGCTGTAGGATTATTTCCAGAAAAAGTAACACTAACAGTATTTAAAGTTTACATATGCGAAGGCATTTTATTTTTCTATGAAAATAAAGAATATTTTCTACCAGGCTGAAAAATGTAACGTATACTTAGCCACGTGTGTGCACAGAGTGGAGCATTTAGAGGCATTTACTACTCTTGTTTAAAATTATATAACAAAAACGAGATATGGGGGTGGCGCTGATGAGTTAACCTCTGAAACGTTACTAGTAACTTCCAAGATTGCATAAGAAACCTAAGGATCTGGATGCTGACAAGCAATCGTTGTTACATGCTCAGAAAAAGTAACGTTTGAACCAAATAGTACGCATAAGTCAATCACTTCATGCTACCTTAAAAACAAAAAATCATTGCTGTTTCCAGAAATGTACGTTTATTACCATCAAAGATGAATAATTCTTTATTTTTCGGGATAAAAAACGAAGAGGAAATAATGGAAGAAAAAATTAAACAAACGTAAATAAAGTAAACTTTCCCATTTTTAGTATTTGTATTTAATCTGTTAACCACCATCGTTTATCATATTCCATACACAGTTGTTGTATGCTTATTGAATATAACCAATTGCGGTATTTTCCAGTAATCTTCTCAGTTATTTGTATAGTAAGTAAAAGCACTCTTGAATTTAATATTTAAATTAAAATAATTTGTAATTTAAAAATGTTGTAGTAAAGAAGTCCTAGATGAGGGCACTTAACTTAATTTATTTTATTTATTTATTTTACCATCTTCAGTTCTAAAATGAATTTAGCTTTTGTGAAAGAAATAAAGAATATTTAATTAAAATGAATCTGGGCAAATTGATATTTTGTTTTCCATCTTTTCTTCCTAAATTATTAGTATTTTGGATTTTCCTAAAATAAATTTTGATAAGCCCAGAAATGGAGCGAGTAATGAGAATAACACTAAATACCTTATAGTTTTTGTATACATTTTCTACGAACTAATACAGCATTAAGCGCTACAATTTGTACAGTGGAGTAATACTATTATCTTAGGCAAAAACTAGCGATGAAATTAAAATGTTGGCCTGAAGTATCCCTTTATGCATTTTGAGAACATTAGAATAGTCTTTATGTTATGTCTTTATGTTAGTCCTTGTGACTAACCTACTAAGATCTAGTAATAATGGTTTAAAATATCCTTAAAACAATATATAATAATACACATAATCGAATACTTTGCTCAAGTCACCAACTTTAAACAAACCTTAAACAAACGCGTAAGTTATTCACCTGTTCCTTTGATTTATTATTTAACATGTTTGCAACGATGGTAAAGTTAGCAGACTTGAATTAAGGTTATCGTTTCCTTAGGAGGCCCCTTAACAATTCTTTAAGGGGCAATATATTAAGTTTGAGAAAAGTTTCTGTTATATACCGTTATACCGATGCGCCGAAAAAAAGTTTCTTAAAAATTCTTACAGGCGCATAACTCAAAACTCACAAGTACTAAAATGTCTTGATACCTTTATGACTAACCATTTTAAGGAGACTTATTAAATATTTCATACTGTCCAATATTTGTTGCTTCTTTTCACATATACGTGCATAGGAATGTATGACAATTGCATTAAATATCCTCAAAAGGAGTGAAAAGGAATTCAGGTGCTGTTATAATGAACTCTTGGTTAGGAGTACTCAACGTAACAGTTATACATCATATAGAATAAGTGAATCAAGCGTATACTTGATATTATCTTCAAAATTATGAGGTCCGTACCTACAAGATTCAACGTCAGATCTCACCTACTTTGACAAATTTAATTTTACGTATTAAAGAGAGTAATTCTTTAGGTGCTTAAATGTCAGTGACTAAGTTATTTGATAATTATAATTCGTAACATGTGGTAATAGGTCGTCGATGCAGATTATTGAATTCATAATACATAAAAAAATAGTTTGCACCGGAACTCCCTTGTACTTGGCGTCGCTTTCCCTTTTATCCTCCGAAACGCATTCTTTTCTAAACACATTCTATTAACTCAACGTGTAGGGCTACCGAAAGAAGAAAATTGGTTAATTTTTCGCAAACGACGGTAATCAACGAATATCTTCAAACTGTCATATTTCGTAAAGGCAAACACAAAACGTAGATGGAAGAGATTAAAGATTTATCCGATTTAGAAAGAAAAATAAATAAACCGTGTATAAGGTAGCCCTATTGGTAGACTTGTTTGTACTCACGGAGTCACAATAGACGTTGCAGAAGATCTTTGTGCACTTTTCATTTCCAATATTCTTTGCAATAATACCGAACTCTTTCAGACGTCCATGAGAATCTGGACCGAAAATGACAACTAGAGTTATTATGTTGGGCGGTCGCATTGTAGAACGTACACATTACTAATAGTAGAAGAGGTCCAACTAACTATTCATTCATATTCAGCGTATTCACAATGCATGTGTCATTGAAATATATAACCTATATGACAATAAATGTATATCTTGATATTTTCTTTGTTGTTGTAGTAACCCTTTGCCGAGATATAGACTGCTCGAGGTAGAGTAAGCTACGAGGAAATTACCCTATTTGTGAGTGGAGAATTTACCCAGACAATTTCTCTATTGACATCCTACACAGTAAGTTTAAAAATTATTCATACATACATATGTGGTTATCCTTCTAGAAAGTTTCAACACCTGCCATATTATCATTGTGCCTCTGGTTTAAATTTCGGGGTAACCATGATTTTTAAATTACATCAAAATATGTTTACAAATTATCAGAAAGATTGTTAAACACTTATGGCGGCTTTTTTGTCCTATATCAACGCGATGCAAAAAATCGTTTAAAATTATGTATGAGCTTTTTTGCATCTTCATTTGGTCTCTAATCTTTTAAAGGCATCACAATATCCCTGCCATTAGGAAGTAACATGGACTTCGATATCGGTGTGACGACCAACATTTAAAAAAAAAATATCAGTATTAAATTTCAACAGGTATTTTGCTTTATTTCAAAGCTTCAAGGGTATCATAAAATGTCTTTTACAGCTCATTTATGGAGCTCATGAAGCAAAATGAAATTTTAAAAAATAAGAGAGTACGATAATGCCTCAATTTTGTTAGTCATTTCTCTACTATTCTACTAATAATGCTTAATGCTGCATTATTTAATGTAAAAAGGATATTGGAAATTCATATCACTAAATTGTTGGAGCGCTATACAATAATACCGTAAACTATATGATGGTAGGGGAGGTCTTTCTTTTAGAATTAACAATAACTACATATAATACAAATGGATAATAAAAGTGACTTTAATAAGCCTTATTACTGTGTTAAAAAGCTTAATTACAATTTTAGTAGGCTTCACTGTATATAACCTCTCTGATACATGAATTTTCGGGGGCACAATGATTATTAGATTTATGAATTTGTCAAGCACGTACATTTTCAGAAAACTATTCAAAGGAGCAAATGGTGTGGTTGACTGTCCACTACTTTTGCAATAGACGGTTGGATTTAAAAGTGAATTAACTTGGTTGTACCACCCCCTAAATGTACTGTAAATGTTCGTTCCATTAGGGTGAAATTCTTTAATTATTTAGCACCGTCAATACAGAGTTTACCAACCTTACCTACACTTAAAAAGCATATGTATATATATATATATACAAGAGAAACAATAACATGAACGACCCTGTATAGTACGCATGAAGTCTTAGTCACCGGTTGCTGAGTCCTTTTGCCTTAATTTTTGCTTCCCTGTTCATATTAATTGTTTATAATTATTTTTAATGTGTTCGTGTCGTACCATTTTGTTTTTGCAATTTTATCTAGATACTGGCTTTGCATCTGTTTATATTGTGATGTGAAATATAAAAAAGAAGATTTATTTTCCATTTATGGTTTTGACAAATTATTTACAGCTGCTAACCCCCTTGTATGTATTTTTCAAGTCTGATGCCAGACTCGTTTTTCTCCTTTTTCCATCTTCTTGCGTTCAACCTTTCTTCTTCTTTTCTTCTGAGTGGTTTTAAATATTTTTCGATTGCTTTTTAGGTCCTAAATACCTTAAATATTTGTCTTAAACTAAATTCCTAATTAATTTTATTCAAAACCAGTCTTATGTAAAAAGTTTCAATTTCTGCCTCCTTGTTTGCTTATTGGCCATACCGATACCAATCCAACGCCTTCGATATTTTAATGATTAGTTCTATCGATGATAGTATTCTATGCTACAAACTACATTAAGGAATTTGATTATTGGATTCCATGTGAATAGTATCGTGTTTGTGTTTTTTCCAAAAAATATTATTAAAAAATCAGTTATTGAAAATAATTTGTGATTTTGACTATACTCTACAGAAAATTAATACTCCCTGTTAAGATATGAAACTCTTCAAAATTTAGTGTCAACAAACTAAAAATAACACCTTCGAAACTATCACTTCTTAAAATAATATTTAAGAATTCCTCATAAGCGCTTTACATCCATCCATGTTTGCTGGTACTTGAAGCTGTCAGATTAGCCGGAGACCGGAAAAAGACTTTTTCTTCTTTCTTCTGTGTTAAGATCCCCAACCACAATGCCAACCGTAAGACTGCGGACAAGCGTTTACGCGTTTCGACCCTCCTCCCCGTCCCGTAGACCCGCGCGGTCCACCTAGTTTAATTCATTCACAAAAAAAATGTCGCACAATGCCGCGTATAATGCATTTCTCTCGCTTCCGTGAGTTTTCAATGATATTGTGGCCGCACGAAATGCGGCTAAGCCGACAGTAACCGCCGGTAGAAGGCGAAAAATGTCGGACTTCGCCATTTTACGGCGGACAATGACTTCGCACGAGTTGTCAAAGATACGCCGCCGGCACGAGTGTGGCAGTGCATTCGGATATTTTTAGGCGAGCATTTAACAAGTCCGACGACAGCTTGACGTTACGTTAAAATATGGTATAAATGAATAATAATATATTTATATTCAAATCAGGAAACGCTATCTCAATAGCGCCGGTGCGTTGGTTATTCGAGTAAGAGTTGTATAACCAGTAGGTAGGTGGTTTTCAAAAGTCGAAACTGTGTCTCCTTCACAGCATTTGCAAACAAAAAAAGGAAGAAAATTGCTTTGTCTGTAATTGTTACAACAAATACCAACCAACCACTGAACGTGCATCATAAGAAAAGTAGCCTGCATGCAACATTAATTTACAATAACAATGAAAAAGCAAACGACGTAGCCTGTAGAAAGTAATAATTAAATATCCAATTTACATAGATTCGTATTATTTAAGGATACTAAGCAACTATTTGTAAATAAAAACGATTAAAAAATTCGTTTATCCAGTAGAATACATCATTATAAACGAACGCCAGGTAGAGAATTAAATTTTTTGATCCCTATTTACACTGGAGATCTCTCGTATGCCGATTGGTACCTTTGTTCCTAGTATCGTAGATATTACACATGAGTATTAGCGTCTCTGCTAAGTAAGCTTAAGTTAGCTTTAATATACACCGCAATCTGTAGTATATAACGAGCAGTCACGGTAAGACGATGCATAGATACATAGAAGAAAGGTAGGAACAGCATGAAGTACATTTAGATACTTCAAATAGTTAATCTTTGCATTCTAAGCACCTCTCTAACATGACAAAAAGCACCCCAGAACAATATCGAGTATTTTATTCAAGATTTAAATAACGAATAATAGTACGACATTACAACCTCATTACTAGCAACAGTTTTTACTTTATATATTACATAATACGATGTTGAAAGCTGTTTACATAAATTTAAATATCGATATATATGACTTTCGCATCGATATTTGATGGTCAACTAAGTCGAAAGCTTTGCTCAAGCCCATAAAGACACTCAAAGAAGCTTTTCATTTAGTTAATTCATTTTAAAGCATATTCAATATTATATTGAAGATAATGAATTCGAACCATCCTCTTCCATACTTGTTTTAAATACTTTCCAAGGCAATAATACATCATGTGTTCTGAATTCCGTAGAACCTGTATACATAAATAATCCATGAGAACACATGATTTAAATATGTATACGGCCACTACAATGTACACAGTGGCAGTCTGAGGTGAGAAGTAGGAGTGTGTATTATGCAGACGTCTTATTCTTGTCATATGGTTCACACTGTGCCGTATCTATTCCATAGATCGTCGGCCTAGCACCTTTTTATCTTAGCGTACGCACGTAGGTGTTCCTCCGGTGTGCCCGAGATTCACAAATCACCGTAATAAATATTTTTCTTTATTTTAAATTCAAATTAAAAAGGACGGTTGTTGCGAGAAAACAAGGAGACGAGTAAGAGCATCGCTTCTGAACCCGTTTACATATGGATATAAATAAGAATATTATTACGGAATAGACGAAGTTTAATGGATTTTATTAAAAAATTTACGATGATATAAAATAATAAATTCATATCCGGGCGGTTTATATGAATAAATGCATGAATTCGACTATATAGATATCTATTTCCCTCCATAGAACATTTTTCTAACGTGAGTTTTTCGTTTTTTCCAGTAAATATAAGATCGTTCATACGTGAAACAGATTTGTGTTACTTAAACACTAAGGAGGAGCAAGAATACGGCCTCTTGAATGTTCTTCAATTACGTTTTTCAGAAATCGATAGTCGTCCGTCATGTTATCTGATTCTCTTTTGTTGCAACATTAGCAAACAATAAGTCCTTAATCTACGGAAGATTAGCAAGATAGTATCTGCCGTGCGTATGTTTATAAAAATTACTTCTTTTGTGCGCTTGAACGTTTTTGTACTCGCCGACTGTGAAGGTATGCAAGATATTAAACACGATCTGATTGTTTCGTATTTGGTGTACGTGGGGCGTTGTGTATCTCCTTAGATTGTTTTGCAGCATTATTAATTAGACGAGACTATGGTTTAAGAAAAAAATATTGTAAATGCTGGAATCATCAATAAAAGCACCGATTTGTAGAGAACGTTTGTCAGTAGCTTATATGATGTCTAGCACCTCCTTTATATCATCATTTTCTGATAATTTGCATGGGCAACACCATGAAAGATATTACAATTGCAACATTTAAGAAAACCATGTCAAATAAAAGAACAGATTAAAAGTTTAAACAATAGAAAGCAAGGAAAATAAAAATTCGCAAAATTAGAGATTCTTTTGCCAGATCACACATAAGCCATTTCAAAACTTACCATAGAACACTATTTAAATTAACATTAAATCATTTTTCCGCGCCCACTTTAAACATTTTGCTATGCTTGAAGCATATAATAATAATAGTACTGTCGCACAGTGATGAGAAAGCTAGAGGATCCACGGGGCCAGCTCTGAGAAAAGGTACTGATCGTTGAGAGTTGCAGCATATCATTGTGAAACGTATTTATGGAAAACAATGTGGCTACAAATAAGGATGATAGGGTGAAAACGAAAGTAATGTAAATGTATAGTAATAGAATAAGCAAAATCTTGAGCCGGAGATTGCTCTTAATTTGCATTGAATTTCAAATAATTTAGCTACATCAACAAATGAAGCCTTCATGTCAAGAGAATAATGCTATTTTGAAAATAGGTGTGAAAGTAGTAATATTTTAGATCAAAATTATTCAATTAGACAGCGACCTTCTTGGTTGTGCAACATATTTTCTTGCATATATATATAGACATATACATATATTGCTTCTAATAATCCTTTTTCTGTGTGTATTGAGAATTTTTGAGAACAAAATGTCTGATTTCTTTTTTACAATTCTAAAGAACAAATTCAATGAATTGCCTACTTTTAATGGTCTGTATGGCTTCTATAATGTAAGCATTACGGATACAACTTGGATATAGTATACGTAATGCGTGTACTGCGTCGAAGATAATTTTTTTTAAATCTTCACATTACCAAATTGAAAAAATAACTCCTGATTATTATTATGGCGTCTTTAACATATTTCATTACAATTTCTCTTGATTTCAATTGGTCATCGAAAAATGAGATCTACATAATCTTCTTTGGCATAGCCTCAATACATCCGCAGATCCAAAAAGGAACGTCTAAAGAAGGAGACCTTTCACCGTGTACATCAAAGTTAATGATAACCGCCACCATTAAAAGCACATTAATTACACTCGTGTTTAAATAAAAATTGCAACACAGCAAGTCGAAACAGCATAAATATAACCTTCTATATCTTCTACAATCCGCCAGAGCATAGCAACCCAGTCTTCTTAGTAATTGAAATTTAATATCATTACGGGTGCTTATATCGATAGGCGTTACGCAAGGCGTTCATTTAGTGTTCGAAACAAAGAGGTAAAACCTATCATAAAGGGGAAATGATACGCAAATTAAATTGCAAATTTTCAGATCGCCTCGGACCTTCGGGCAAAATGAACGACCGACCGGGCTATAGTTATACCTCGCATACTTGATATTTTAAGTAGGTATGACATAATTTTTACAACTTGGGGACGTATCGAGTTAATGTCCGTTTCGGAGTGACGATTATGCAAAGTTCATGGGTTTCATCTCCTTGCTCCGGCGACAGTTTCACATACACGTCGGCTGCCCGCGATGCTATTACCGTAATTTCAGTAATTGATATCTATATAACGTTAATACGAGGCATTCATCGTGGATAATTTCGCGAATTGGAAGCGGCATGTAATATCCGAACGGGATTTAAGACGAAAGAGCATGACGCGTACAAGTAATATCGATGACAGAAAGGAAATACGCGAGCTTTGTGTAAATTCTCGGAGATATGGGCGCATTTAATTTCATCTCGCAAATTATATATCATTACGCGATTGTTTCGTATTTAGTTAGCGGCTCGGCAACGTTGATACAATTCCTTACATATGTGACGGCGATATAGCATAAGTAAGTACCGCTCGTGTTAAAAGGATGTAAGATTTAGGACCATGTAAGTGGTTATCTGCCAAATTGGCGAAGTGGTAATTACAATAAGAGTAAGTAGTGCTTTTATGGGTATCATGTATGCATCGGATGGTTAAACATGTACAACATTACACGCATTTCTCGAGCAGGAGGTACGTTAGCTATCAGGATAATGTTCTTTCGTATATTTAGTGGCTAACTGTATCGGACGTAAAAGCAAAAGACTCTCACAAATTGAAGAGAATAAAAAGTAATACCTTTAATAAATTTTATTTTATACTTCGGCAAGCGAAGATGAAAAATATTCAAGCATGAATCCAAAATGACAACTACTTATACAGTACAAAGTATAACCGGAGGAACCACCACTGATTAACAAACAGGATTCACAGTTAGGAACTGAAATACCGGAAACATGTATTTGCTTTTGAGTATTGTTAGTTACTTTTTACAAAGAATTTGGTGAGATTTCTGGAGCAATGACAGATATATGGTACTTTCATTAATTAAACTATCGCGGTTCGATTTGCTCACTTCTGTAGAAGTGATTTGGCAATTAGTTTGATAAGAAACGTACAAGAACTAATTATTATATTACTATATAGTAACTTAAAATTGTGTAGTGCGGAGGTTGCCGATACTTAGGTGTTGTTTACCATACAAGGAGAGTATACTTTCGCCCATACATAGACACATTGATGATTCTTAAACGGCGAATCCCGTCTGTCTGTGATGGGTAGGTACTGGCTTTTTCTTCTCAATAATATATTCTGTAATTATTATATACTTGCTTATTAATGTTTCTGTTGTTTTCATACTTTTTTTACTTTAAAACTGTTTCAATCGTAGTCGTCATGAAGCAGCTCACTTCTGTAATTTTAAAAAGGAGATTAAAAAAAAGGGGGTTCCTTTTAAAGCAAAAGAAAATAAGTGGCAAGTACAAAAAAGAGTTTGGCCCACAGGAGGCGAAGTCAGCTCTAAAGAACACTTTATTTTTCAAGTGGACTTAGGTACATCTTTGACAACAGAAACGAATTTTAATTAAAGTAGGTAAAAGCGTTTTAAGGAAGCGCACTGCACTCACAGAAAAATATATTCAACCTATCCTGAATTATAATTGCAAATGCCTTTGACTACACGCCTATTTCTTCGGACAATACATTTAACAAGCCTTTTTTTACTATTTGCGCTTGCTTTGCAAGTATACAAAAAAAAACATCCTTATTATTAGATTATTTTCTTAAGGTGTTAAAAGCAAACTCATTATCATCGTTTTAGTTAGCAGGTTGGCATATTGTCTTTCTATAGACTATCTATCTGAAAACACATACATATGTAAGTATCTTGTTAGTGATAAACTTCATGTGGCCCGCTTCACCCCACTAAATTACATTTTTCAAAGAAAAAAATTATATTTAAAAAACATCATATTCAAATAAGTGAAGTTGTTACGGATAGGTTTAAAGCTGTCAAATATATTAATATAAGCTCTCATAAAACCTTTAAATAATTGCAATTCTTTTACGGAACTGTTTGTTATATATTTGGTCAAATATTTAATAATCAGTTTATAAAACGCTGCAAACTAAACATTGCTAAGCAAACGGCATAAGCGCTTAAAACACTTAGTGATGTAATATTTACACATCATTAAAATTAAGTAAATATCGTACACATGATCCCCCTCATTTCGCCTGATCCGTTTCACTCCATTTGACGATACCAAGAGAAACCCAGAAAAAAATTATATATGACCCCACTACCTAACATGGAAAACTGTTTGCATAACAGGAAAAATCTTTATTAAGTGGCTAGAGTATTGTTGTTCGCACCTTCACAATTGCAATTGATACTAAATTTTTGATTTTTGGAAGCGTTCGTGCCAAAGAGAGTGTGTAATAAAACGCAATAATAGAAGAAGGCGATTTTATCTGCTATTTCGTTACAATTCATGTTGATGGTAAAGAAAACTAAATTATTAAATGGTGAAATTACCTTCAGCATATTAAAGAGATATATCCCGATGCACGGAACTTTTGTTCTTGATATTTATTGTACTAAACGTAGATAACATAAGACGTCATTTAAAATTTGTATTGCTTGACTTAAACCAAATATTACGTATTAAGTGTTTCTAAGACTACAACCATCACTTACCTAATTCCCATTACTAAACGCTAACCTTTATGGTTCAGTATTAGATATGACTACTAGCAACCTTAGAAAACCACTCCAGTGCGCCTTAAACTATATATCACCATCATTTATTACTGATTTTCCGCTGCGTCGTACAGGTTAGCATTTTAACATCATAAATTACGCTTTGTCTCCTTACTCTAGTACCAGTGGTTTGGAATAAAAATGAACGAAAAGATCCAGTTTAAAATTCCCTCCGCCAATTTGCATCATAATGAGTAGTAGTAGAGAAGAGATACAGACTTGGAAGGTGCTCGCATACAATCGAACAAGCCTTCGTATAGTAAATTTATTGAACAGTATTTTATCAATGAGATGTGAGCATGATTTTCTTTGAGCGACTTGCTGGTTGAGTCGTTGACTTTGGTATAGTCTACGTACGCGCAACGACTTCTTTCGCAGTTCAATCACGAATGTCTGCTTCTTTTGCTTACGTCCAGCTTCGATGTGAGACTAGAAAGCGTCGGAGGTAGCCTACGTAGACTTACAGATAAATGTTTATAACTGCTACGCATGCAGCATTGTGTTTAGAACTGACATCATCGTAGTTTGTTGCAATACCATGTAGTAGAATGTGTAACATCAATTACAGTGATAGAACAGCGTGTATTGTTTGAATTTTAATAACAATTAATTTAATGATATAATAACGTAAGCTTCTGGGGCCAGAGTCAGTTAAAACTAAGCGTGTTCGGGGTTCGGACCGTGTCATGGTTAAAGGTATTCGTTTAACCATGACACGGTCAGAACCCGGAACACGTTTAGTTTTCATTTATACGTATAGTAAATGCAAAATACATATTTCTTGTAACTATATTTAGCTAAGTAAATTCCATCCTTTCCATATCGAATATGCTAAGAACCAATTGTTAAATCTCCGTGGAATATTTTACGCGCTAAAATCGGGATCATGTAACGACCGCAACCTATACCTTAAAGACAGGAAAAAAAGGAACTTCATTTCGTATGTATGCCGAAAGGGCCTCAAAGTATATAATTCTATTCAGGAGTAATGCCGTATAATTAAGGTTTCGCTTTGCGGTTTACGGAGGCATGATGGAGTATTTATGTAAGAGATTATTTACCTTACCTAACCGCATCTCTTTAGCTTAGTATTGTGTTTAAACGAGCTTTACCATTTACATGCAACGTAGCGTAGTACCTCCTCCTGGGCCTTTGCGTCACAAGTCTTTTACTTTCTTCGACTCTTCAGGAGTGCCGTACACCTATTTTCCTTTCCACCATCGTAATTTAAGTGGATTTGGTCAAGGAATTTTCAATTGCGACAAAGTGTATCCATTTTGTCAAAGAGAATTTTACTAAATAGATTTCTTAAAGTATGAGAAGGAGATACTGTTGCATTATTCACTGATGTAACCGTTCCGCAAATTAATCTGTAATCATATCATGGAACAGTCTCAAATTTACGTTTTTTTTGTTTTATTACGACCTTGCCAACATTTCCATTAGCCTATTAATGGGATTAGAGATACACACATCACACTATAAGACGACGTACAAGATAACTACAAAACTGGATAACGGATCAATTATTTCATGTTATATGTATCTGGCTGTTTTGCTTAATGTATGCGCAGCTAATAATGACGAAATTTATAATACTAGCGACGTTTCAAATATTTGATTGCCATGTCCAATATTCGTTGTTTGTTGACTTAGGTGAATGTTGTTTTGAAATAAACGGAAAAAGTTAAGCTCTAAAACCCAGTATTCAAGTTACTGTGCTCGCCAAATTAAAGAGTGGACAATTTTACCGCAATATAGTGCCCTATCTAGTCTTAGATGTTAACTCACGAACATTTCGTACTATGGGTAAAGCATCGCTTACACACGTTTCCTATTCAAAGAGATAGGTAATAGATACTAGATAACAAATATTATAATAGAATTAAAGTGAACCTTTCTCACCATATTAATAAGCTTTATTACAATTATGTTGCCTTTCAATATTTTCTACAAACTTTTTACTAAAAATCTGGCTAGATAATGAAAGACATGTATAATAAATTTTATTAACAAATATTATAAGGGATTCATATTAACACAACATGTAATTTCTTAAACGATAGTAGAGAGTTTAAAAGAGATGCTTCCATAAATGTAGTAACCTTCGTGAAGAAGCATGGACGTTTGGGCATTTATTAATTCCGAAAAGAAGTCTTCTGGTTTCCCCAATGTCTTCAATTGTAAACGCCTTCCAGCATTTCCTTCAAGCAATTTATATATTCTTCCAACACAACGAAACATAACTTGCCCAGCTTCATAGTTAGAGACTGCAAATGTTTTTGATAAACCGTTATGCTATTTATTCAACCTTTCTTTAACAACTTGTGTTTTTCTACATCGCTGGAAGACAACCAAAATCACCCCTATTCATAAAAAGGAAGCATTAATTGTCTTGAAAATTGTCGTCCAATAGCGACTATTAATAACTTTGCCAAAGCATTTGAAATATGTCCTATCACTGTACATATGCACATATCCAACCAACGCAGTTTCGTGAAAAAGCTCTTGGGCTGTTTGGGTATTAACGATCAAGTCGATGTTGTATATACGAACTTCTCCAAAGCCTTCGACTGCGTAAATCACGGGCTACTGTTGGATAAACTTGAAGCTGCTGGGTTTGCTCAACGTTTAACATCAGAGATACCTGCTAAATAGAAATGTGTCTGGCAATGGTAAGTAAACAGATTTCTTTGCACCTAGCACAAGAGACCATTGCTCATCTGAGACCATCGCTCTTCCTATTATATTTTAATAATCTTTGTAAAGTCTTGAAATGTGAGAAGTTGTTAGTTACAGATGATCTCAAACTAACTATCAGGTGTGAATTGATGGACCCATGTTGCGTCCATGGTTATAAATCGATGCAGGAACTCGGCTTTATTGCTGCGAAAAATCGCCAAACATTCGATTCAAGCACCCTCACGACGCTGTTTTCGTTCCATTATGAGCAATCGCGACACCCATCTGGCACACAGCTTTCTCATATTCGAATTCTCGATCTATATGCGATATACAGCATTTTTTGAGATGCCGAAAATATCTGCCAGCTCGCGAACTTTCAGTCCACCGTCATCTACATCATTTCTGACGTGGTCACCTCATTTGGTCGACCACTGCGATATTCGTGCTGACGGCTCGTATAGCTTCGATTACACTCTCCCATCCAATATTGTATTCTTGTAAACGAAGGAGCAGACTCCCCCAGAGTAGAATCTAGCTCGGCTTTGATGTTGCCTGAGTTTGAGACCTTTCAAATAAAAGTATTGTATCATAATAATAATATCATAATAACCACGACTAGTTTTTTCCATGTTTACGAATTCACTGACAACGTTCACTCTCGATAGTTGTCAAACTAATACTAAACAACATAGCGTCTTCAGACTTAAATCTTAAGCTTTGTAAGGTTGGTACCTGCGACCATAATATTTTTTTTCAAACAACAGTCGCCGCCTATATATCAGGTCGAGTACTTCTGGAACTACCCTCGTAACCCCATAAGCGGCATATTGCAGTCAATGTTCCGCATAAAGTTTACGCCAATGCCAATGTATCGTACATACATTACATTTTTTTATCTATATTGGAAAGAAGCAAAACTAAATCGATTTTCTTACAGGCTGTAATTAGTGTCAGAAATGAAATTTTGTGGTAGAACTTGCAATAACACAACCTGCATGTAAAATAAATTACTGGTTCCTTTTGTGCAGCAATATACTTACATCGCGTACATACCAGAACAGGAAATATCACGCGATTAAAAATTTTTACGACATCGAACGAACAAAACGAATATCCAGAAGCAAAGAGGATGGTGCCCACGATTTTGTCGTCCAGAAGAAAGGCCACCCGTGGTTATACAGCAACGCATCGGAAAACTATCATAAAGATCATGAATAAAATATAAATTTGTTATGTGTAAATTTGAAACAAAACGTTTAGCATTGTATCGGCCTCGGGACTTATTATATTATTAATGTTGCGTTATAAATCTGGTACGTTTCCCAGGTACTGTGCGCCGTAAACTCTCCGGAGTATTGGTGATGCTGCGGCGTCGTGCTGCGAGGCTACCGATGTGTGTATGGTTTTTGCCGGCCTGCGAGATGAGAAGGTCCGATTAATGGATTTTATAATTTCTCGAAGCGAGAATTAATCTTAGTCGTTTGTGTTTGATGGGAATTTTTCAGGAGGCCGTGTGATGTTTTAGGAATCATTAAAAATACTTAAAAAACGATCATAATTCAATTTTCTTTGGTAAAAAGGCCGTGCGTCTTGCGGCGAAGCTTATCATACATTAATTTTATATTTGTCCATTCCTATGCGCACGAACAGGTCGATTCCTATATCATAAAATAGGTTAATCTTTGTGTGACCACAAACATTTATTACATCTTCTTGATCGTTAAACTAGATAACTGCAATAGTGTAAGCAACAGGCGTAAACATTTACCATGTAACTACGTTAAAACCGACCACGCGTTTGCAAAATTGCAGAATCAATTGCTAACTATATAAACCATTCCATTGCCAAAATACATAACTTTGTGCAACACTCCGATGATCTACAAAAAATAATAAACGTAGCATGCATGTTATTTACATTTATGTATGTCCAATCTAGTTGCTCTAAATTCTGAATTTTGATCATCAGCGAATGCATCAGGAGAGAAAAAATTAATAAGCGAGTGTTGTTCGAACTAAATATTTGGATTGGTGAATTAATAAATAAATGTGCTGTAAGGTTTAGAAAGTAGTCCTATATAATCCCTGCAATTTAGCGCTATTCTCCTACATACCTTGAAACACGTTCTTGTACAAAAACCGTCAGCGTGATGCTCTTCCAACGTAGGTTTTTGTTAAGGTCTAATTATAGTGTAAGGTCAGACATTTAATTAGACCTTGTATTTTCTTATCTTGATGATTATGTCGCAGTGTTTTTGCCTTCGCAGGTTTGCACCTATTTTTTGTAATGAATTGCGCTAACAAGGCCGCTTCTCTTGATGGTTCTCATAACAACTTTTGAGTCTCCTAACCCTAGCCGGTTGGTGCTCTCTGCCATGTTGTCCTGGCAATCGATGGAATTTAGCCCTCGCCCTAAAGAGATCGAGATCTGTTTTTAATACTTTAGTGACGCCCTATTACAGCCTATTTTTGATTGTTTCCATAGAACACTATTAACGAGTATAATTGGCTCTTCTGCTTAGCGTTCAACTGGCTTCCTCTACATATTAGAGGGTAGAGGACGGCGATGGGATGGGCCCTTGAGAGGTTAAGTCTTTATATTGAACGGGTCAGTTGTCGACTCCTGTGTCACTCATTCATCCTATACTTCATATATTGGCCCTATATAATATTGGTATGTCGGCAATGTACCGTGTGGAAACAGGCAACTCGTTCGAGTACGTACGTACATTATATGAACATTTATTTTTTTATTTAATCCGCCGTACCCGAAAGAATAAAATACCAACATTAGTACTAAATAAACTTCGGCTTTCCGCTAAACAACTAACTTGATTCATTCGAATTAAATAACTTTATAAACACAGAAATTAAGAATGCTTTTTAAAAATGAATACTAGTTCAATAGACCTATCCTTTTTCATTTAGATAAAAAAAATGCATATATGACTTGTAGCGTTCGGGCCGCTACCAACCGGCCGGCACATATTAAATA
Organism: Oryctes borbonicus; assembly: GCA_902654985.2. Lineage (NCBI taxonomy): Eukaryota > Metazoa > Arthropoda > Insecta > Coleoptera > Scarabaeidae > Oryctes > Oryctes borbonicus. Next base: position 122,139 of record LR736879.1, on the reverse strand, counting down.
AAGTTACTACCAGCGAGGAACGATAGGGCGGCCTCACCTCAAGAGATCTCTCAAACTACTGCGACATCGCGTCGCACAGTGGGGCCGTATGCTTTCCAAGTTGACTTTAAATCACACAATGTTTTAACGACGTTATTGATCTCACTAGAGTTATAATATATGTCGAAATACGTCGCGTTTAATATATAAAAAATATACAGACTTTCCAAAGCGTAATTCTTTTTTTCGGAATGAATAATTCAGTCGTCATCATCAGTACTGTAGCCCGTAGGACTCCACAGTAATAATATTCGTAGCGATCTATATAGAAGCTGATTTCCACAAAGTGAAAGCCTCTCTTGAAATGTGTTGAGGACAACGCGCGTATAATTCAAATAACCGGATTGAAACTTAAACAAAGGTTGAAAACGTCTTCATTGGTTTTCTCTTGGCAACAACTTCTTGCCTAATGTTCTAGATAATTTTTCTTAATCTTAATCTTGCGCTTGCCTGCAGTGCTCTGTTAATTGTTACATAAAATAATTTTATAAAATGGCATATTGTGCCACGGATATTTCTGCAATTTTGCATAATAATATGCATTCTTTAAATAAGTCTTGTGTACCTAATTTCGGCAGAAAACAAGATATTTTTTGTGTAATTCTTTGTGTTTTATCACTGTGTGTTTTGCCTTTTCGTTTCCTGCTTCAAGAAAGTACTTTTGCTTTAACAGCCTTTCTTAATAAGAAGAAATTTCCTTTTTGTCCAATACATAGTGTTAAAACGTATGCCTAAAGTGAAGTGAAAGAACTAAAGACATACATATGTTTTTTTTTTCAGCTCAGAAAGTTATATAGCGATGAGCAGAGCAAATAAACACCAGATTTTAACAATTTTGTAGTATATAATCAACACAGTAGTTACTAAAAAAATATAGTTGCGCACCTGACCATAAAGATTCCACAGTAAAAAATAAATTATATTAAACACACAACACAAAACAAAGAAAAGGGAAATACAGGTATCGCATAACGTTCTATACGTAATGATACCATTCTCTAAAGAGGGCTGCAAAGCTTCCCTTTTCTTAATAATTCTTGTTGGATATAATCAAATTTTAAATGATCCAATGCACTAGTCACATATATAATGATTCCATATGTTCTGTTGCTAAGTTCGATAGCGAACTTGCATATTTCGGGGTTGCAGATATGCAGCGATGATACTTTGAAGTGGAATTTACATATTACTGGTCTAAAGGCAACAAACGCTACCAAAGACGCAGCAACGCCTAGATAAATCTGGACATAGGCGCTTGCTGTTAGAGGAAACAGACGTATTGATCGTGAGCTATACTAAAGATCAGCGGGACAAAATACTTTGGCGAAGGTCAAACAAAACGTTTAAAAATTTTAAACTTTTCTCCATTTTGATAGTTTTCTTTTCATACATGATTTTACATTGCAGGGCAACAGAGATTCTTTCAAAATACAGTTTTCCTTAATTTTGACTTAAGCAGCAACAAGTACATATATTGTATCAGAATAAAATTCCTAAAATAAATTTTAACCATATCATTTTTTGTGTATTCGTACCTAAATAGTTAAAACTATGTTCGATTAATAGCAAAAAAAATCTGTAACTTATAATGGATCAGATGACAAGAATCTAATCGGGAAAAATATATAATTACAATAATCTCTTTGATATTTTGTAACCCAGTACCCTTTAATATCCTCATAACATTATCATTTTTAATAGGATCCGACTCAATCAGAAGTAATTATTAAGCACAGGCTCCGGCACGTACCTTCATATAAAAACAAACATGCAGAGCTTAATTAAAACTCGGTCGTAAAAATTATTAGACAGCGTTGCGCAAATAATTCGATTACACGAATTAAGTGCGTCTCGTGCTCTCGTTTGGTGCATTTCTTCTGAGCACCGATAAATAAACGGTTGCGACACGTACAGAAGCGTTTTATTAATTAGGAAGCAATTACGCGCACGGCGTTAAGCAACGCATAACGCATTTCATTTCATAGAGATACCGAAAACTATTCGAAATTTACATGACGGGAGAAAGTATTCCCTTTAGAAGAGGCGCATAATTACCATCGTTCTATATTAGGTGATGTACTATGTCGGAATGGTCGAGATTTTCTTTATATTAAACCCTAAGGTCACTTCATGATTATGTTTGGCATTAAGTATCATTAACCACTCAATCTTACTGACATTCATCTACTGAAAGTCTTAAATATATTTTATAGAAGTGTTTACATATTCACTTTTTATAGCGTAATTATAATATCGGCACTGATGACATATTACTGCAATTTAAACCGTCTCAGCATTTAACAAATTTCTATGGGATCCACGAACCATTCTGAGCTGTCGGAAAATAGAATTTTTTCAGATAATCATTGTGCTCTTCTGTAATGCCGTAATAGTCAGAATTCAAACTACTTCTTTCTCCTGAGAATTCATTTTTTTTTTCATTAATCAGCGCTAAATAAATAGATTCTCGCTAATTATGGCGTTATCAGGACAGAAGAAGAAAATCAGACGGATCCGCCTTTAACCCAAAAATTATATCTTGTACCGTTGTATGACCATAAAATATCGCGAAGGTGTATGCATTAAACTGCTCCTCACATACCAAATTCTCGCATACAATGCCAGGTTGAAAACAACCTTACTAAAAATGGATGATATTTATTTAATGACATCGCGTACGCACTGCGATAAAAGCAAACTGACAGATTACCAGGTGTGTCGGTAATTCCTTTCCGGTTTTTCCGGCAGATGTCACTGGCCATAAGTATGAAATGTTATGATTTGATACATATGTAATTTTATTCTACTGACATTAACCTTAAAACTACACAAGTTACGTTCCGCCAAAATAACAGCGTTATAGATTTATAATTTTTTGAAAATGTCGAGTTTTGTGCCTGAAAACGTGCATTTGCGGCACGCATTACTTTTCTTGTTTCATCAAAAGAAAAAAGCCGCTGAAAGTCATCGTTTGCTAGTAGAGACTTACGGTGAGCATGCTCCAACCATAAGAACATGTGAAACGTGGTTTCGACAATTCAAATGTGGTGATTTCAACGTTCAAGATAAAGAACGTCCTGGTAGGCCGAAAACGTTTGAAGACGCGGAATTGCAGGAGCTATTGGATGAAGACTCAACACAAACTCAAAAACAATTAGCAGAAAAGTTGAATGTGGGCCGAGTAGCAATTTGTGAACGATTACAAGCTATGGGAAAGATCCAAAAGATGGGGAGATGGGTGCCACATGAATTGAATGACAGACAAATGGAAAATCGAAAAATCGTTAGTGAAATTCTGCTTCAAAGGTATGAAAGGAAGTCATTTCTGCATCGAATAGTAACGGGTGATGAAAAATGGATTTATTTCGAAAATCCCAAGCGAAAAAAATCATGGTTATCACCTGGCGAAGCTGGCCCATCGACTGCAAGGCCAAATCGCTTTGGTCGCAAGACCATGCTCTGTGTCTGGTGGGACCAGATTGGTGTCGTATATTATGAACTGTTGAAACCGGGAGAAACAGTTAATAGTGATCGCTACCGACAACAAATGATCAATTTGAACTGTGCATTGATCGAAAAACGTCCACAATACGCTGAAAGACATGATAAAGTGATTTTGCAACATGACAACGCGCCGTCTCATACAGCAAAACCAGTCAAAGAAATGTTGAAATCACTTGGATGGGAAGTTTTATCGCACCCGCCGTACTCTCCAGACCTGGCTCCATCCGACTACCACCTTTTCGCATCGATGGGGCACGCGCTTGCAGAGCAGCACTTCGCCGATTTCGAAGAAGTTAAAAAATGGCTCGATGAATGGTTTAGCTCAAAGGAGGAACTGTTCTTTTGGAATGGCATTCATAAATTGCCTGAGAGATGGACAAAATGTATAGAATCAAATGGCCAATACTTTGAATAAATAAATTTTAACTATCCATTCTAAGTAACGTGTTTTCTTTAGCGAAAAAACCGGAAAAGAATTACCGACACACCTGGTATGATAAAATACGGTATTTAACCACGCAATTCAATAACAATGTTTATGTCGCACAATATAAATGCACAAGCATCAATAAACGATTGTTCCGCTCGTGGCGTAAGCGTCTCTATAAAACGTCCATTTACATATCTACTTAAAACCATTTTCCCGAATGCAAATAAAGAGAATAATGAAAGCGTAAAGAGGCGTATTTACAAAATGTATTACTTCTTTTATAGTGAATTCGTGGCAGTGTGTGCGTTCGCGTTTAGTATACTTTTAAAAGAACATGTGTTAAAAATGTGTGGTCGACGAAGTTCGTCGCGCTGTATGGTACCGCTACCGATGCACGCCAAAGCCAAATATTTGTTCGCTGTGCTGGACATGAAAGAAACGCTAATGAAAATATTTTCCTACGATATTGTCGCCGCATCGTTTGATTACAAAGCTGCCAGGAAATGGGTAATACGTGTACTTACCTAAAATTTCGATAGTTGGTAGAAAAATTCAAATGTGAAGGTACATACACAAGCTTAAAATTAGTAGCTACAATTAAGAGTTGCAATTAGTGTTTAAAGTGTAGCAATTGTGTTTAATTGCTCCCGTTTACGATGTTTGAAATTAGCGTTCTTAATTTTGGCAGAAGCAGAGAAGTTAGTAAACTCCAAACTTCCACGTTCAATAGTTTATTCGGTTTTTAGTTCGATACTGGTAACTGCTCGAAAAGTACCGAATACTTCTGTCAGCCGGTAATTATTACTCGAATCTCATTGCTACTTACATACTCATTTTATTTTAACCTCTAGATAGAAGGTATCTTGCTTTAAATTATATCAAATTGCGTTATTTTGTTATGAAAAGTACAGTGCAAATGGGTATCTCAAAGGTCCACGTGATGAATGCTTGGAAAATTAATTACCACAAGTAAGTCTAAGCAATCATCTTCGCAGGTTTGCATTAGTAATTTATTTGTAAATTGACAGCGCAGGTTTACTGTTCAGGCAATGCTCGCCCTTGCCATTGAAGCTAAGCAAGTTCACTGTTTTTTGTAGTTTTATACTGCAACAAAACACTCTACGTTATGAATCAAAGATTTATTTTAGCGCCTCTGAAAATCACACAAGGTTAACACTTGCAAATTGGTAAACATTATCTTTCAACATTTAAAGACCGAACTAAATACTGTGTACTTGGCGGTCATTTATTACTTTAAAAACGAACATAAATTGGTTTCAAAATGAATAACAAGTTTTGTTAACAAAAACCATCTCACTCGCCGCGGATGGATGCGTTTGGCTCACAAATTAGACTGAAAAATAAAACATTCCAACACAAATATTAATTTTGTGCTTGAAATGAAGAACATCCTTCATGTAGCCATCTGCGACAGGTAACACATTCAATCCAGTATTTCTTATCTATAGCAACTTTGTAACCTTCTCTGGTGGAGAAGTTGTCTGCTATGTGTTCGAGTTCTTACAAAGTCTGGCGCACTAGGAATAAGACAAAGTGCATCCAATTGTTTTTCCATCCACGTAGGTTGCCAGCTATATTTTCTCTAACTCATTTCTTCTGTACTGGAGCTCATAATGTTAGCATCTACAGTATCTACATTAGTAGAGGAAGAAGGGGCATCAGAAGCATCTTCATTTAGAAAGGCGAAACTGCGAATGGCCTCTGGGTTAAATGGTACAATACCCGTCGCGGAAAATGCAGAAGCTCCGTTTTTTTACTGTTGCTTATTCTAAGCTTGGTCAGTAATGCATCAAATTACATTATTTCGAGCTTTTTGGCGGGATTGGCTCAGACGCATGCGCTGCATGCGTCCTAAAACATTTATTTGAGAGATTTAAAGTATGCTCTAACCAATGGTTGAAGGAATTGTGTGGAGTTGATTTCTGATGGTTTGCTAGACATAAATGATTTTTTTTAACCGCGGCAAAGAAATTTCAGCAATAATATAAGCTGATTTTTGAAACATACGCACAGTGAACCAGGTGGCATGCCGTCCTTGTACTTCATGTTCCTGTTCTTTCCCTTAAAGATGCCTGCTGATGGAATAAATGTGCATTCTGCATTACAACATGCTAAAACCATTATTGTTTCGCCTTGACCCTGGATGCGATAATGGATACATTTTTAGAACCGTCTTTCAAAAAGATCATTATCACGCCAAATTTTCTCGAGTAAGACAAAATAATCGGAAACATCTTTCTTATTCATATCTTGTGCACATAACTTCTGTTTACGGATTGACAAATCCAATCTTCATATAGCCAGTCTTTCCGAGCCATTTCTTTTTCTTTATTAAATTTATGATTAATACCCAATTGCTGTGCTACATGGTATACAATTCGTCAAACCATTTTTCTTGTTGCTATTTTCCGTTCGTTCTCTTCCCTTAGTGCTAATAACGGTCTCATACGTTTGCTTTTGCCTTCGCCTGTTTTTAACTGTCTTCTTAATGTACTACAAGGAATGCTAAAGCGCCTGGCAGCTTTATTCACTTTGTACCGCTTTCATAGCTGCAATCAACGGAACTTGAGGCCACTAATTCCTCGAAGACGTTTCCTTACGTATGTAGCGCCTAGGCATACCTGGGCTTACTAAAAATATATATATCCTACGGAGCCGTTTCTTCCTAGAGGATATGTTCCAACTCTACCGACTTGGTAGGGTAAGATGGCGCATTGGAGATTTGAGGTTATGATGAAGCTACACTCTACAAGCAAGCTTTCTAAACAGCCAAATACAGTTTCATCTCCTTCGATGAATGTAATCAATAAAAGTACTTAAGGCGTAATTTAACCATACTGAAAATAATAAACCACATTACTTACGTTTTCTGGTAGGAAGACAGCGCGGTTTTGATCATCGACTAACTCCTTGCAGCGAAGTAGGCGACTAATACACGATATAACTGTAAGAAATCTTTACATTACAAGAATATTCAATTGCACCATCTCTCCAACTGCGCTGTCTCTCCCAACATGACCCCACTGACGTAAACCTCTTGACAGTTTAAATGTAACATTATTTACGCCTGTTTTCGAATCCTTGACGTATTAACAATACCCAAATGTAATTTCATATTCATGACTACAAACTATTTACAAATACCCAAACATAATCCAGTCCAGTCGTATACAAGTTACTGTAAATACGATCATCTAAACATGCAACTAATTTACATCGGACGTATCATATAACGCCATGACGGCTTTGTTATTCGTTCACTTACAATTGCTTCTGAGAGAACGACGTCAAATAGAAACATCAGCTCTTCTTCTGAAGTGACACACACACGAAATATAAAACACGCTATCAAAATAGCACGTGTACGGAAAGGTTTGGCGCACTTCTGGCTTTTTCTGTATAAAGGAAGAAAGAAAAAAAGCGAGCGGCATCAGCATCAAGTAACCAAGCAGGTGATGGCGAAGAAACGCAATACTTTTTAATAATTGCCCTATGTAGGTCGCAGATGCCATTGCAAATAGGTCAGAGATGCGAAAAAATTGATAGGTAGGAGTACTTGTAATAAATTATAACCGTACTGCTTACCTATGTGTGTTTTATACTCCAGCTTTTAAAGATTAAAGGCGACATAAAGGAAGGCAATGTTAATTCCGTAAAATATGCGGGACTTTGTGCGATGAATGGAAGAAATATGCTTACTGTTAACGATGATTTATATCCGCGATGAGTTAATAATTGCTAAGATATTGGTAGGTACGCGATGTACCATACACATGTACATTGCATACATACGTTTTAGCTCTGCAGATAAATTTCAAAATATACTCGGAAAAAAGCGGTACCTTTATATATTGTTTAATTGCACAAAATATTTAGGTCAAAGTAAGCAACATATGTAAACAATAATTCTTTACGAAGGAGTAATTTTATTGAAGAAAACAGTGTAAGTCCATTTGAAAAGGAGCAAAGCATGCAATCTACAGGCAGGTGTTCATCTTCGACCCTCTCATAAAGCTTGCTTATTACTGGAAACAGAGAGTAGGTTTAAATTGGCAAAGCTGATATGTATTGCGTTCGTTATGAACTCGAAATAAAAAATTTTTGATTCCGAAGCAAAGAGAACCCTTCTTGTTTTAATTTGACCCCGACCAGCACCTATGGAACGAACACAAATCATAATTGCAACTTTGTAAAATAAACGATCTACAGATAGGACTGCAAAGTCACATGTAATCGTTAAAAACAATACAAAAGTGACCTACATACAAAACTAAAAGCGGAGAAGATTATTACCCAGAGATAAGATATTTTAATACATCTCCCAAGTTCTTTAATCACGCATTGATGTTATCATTTTTCTCACCTTTCCGCTCAGTACTTACAGTTATTCGCAGTTAATCACTTAATTCCTTATCTTTGCGCTCCGATCAATCAATAATATATATGTTCCATACCTACGTACCTTGCACAAAGGATATTGCAAGTCATACATCGATTTGCATGGCATGTGAAACATAAATTAAAAAAATAAAGGAGCAGACGACTTCTTCACCGGGCGCTTTAAGTGAATCACATTAAATTACCCCGTCGAAAATGATTCAGCAATACAGAAATCTTATTAATAGTATTCCGCTTAATCTATATACAAAGATGTACGTATCTCATTACCCTATATTTGTGTTAACCCTCTTCAGAATATCCTTTAAGCGTCAGCGGATAACCTCTCTAGATCAAACTTTGCATATTTTCGTTGGTAATTTTTGTATATCAATAGATACAATTTGAATAACAAATTATGTAATGGAATACGATTACAGTTTCTGTAGCAAACTCATCAGAACTAGTTCTGTTCTGGCACTTCATGCATAATTTCTGTTTTTAACGAATATTGTGTCCGCATATATTTATTGGTGTTTGTGCGGGAATGATTTAATATATTTTAATGTAACGGTCGTTATAAGTGCATCAGTCTGGAACGGGTTCGGTAAATAAAGGTTTAATTTATGTAGGTCTTATATAAATTTTATGGATTCTCTTTCTCTATACTCTCTCTTGCTTAATTTGTTATGTAATTCAGTAGGGAAATAAAAAACAACAAATGTAAATGTTGTTAGGTAATCGAAATTCATTTTATAAATTGGACTTTACAACATATTAGGTTGATAGTCGCACAATACTTAATTATTCTTCTCTTACTTCTAGATCTGTAATATACAATTATAGCTCAATTTTTGGGCATTTAATTTCCGGAATAGCCCCTCTTTTGTTAAAGAAAAGCAAATTGCTGGTAATATTTTACTTGTTTAGGTAAGAACAAGCAAGCAACATAAACAATTCCCTTAAGGGTCCAACGAATATCAAACATACAAATACTTTTGCACGTCTAAAACAATCTGCCATACTAACCTGCAAAATGGTAAACCTAAGACTGACTTCTAATATAGCCAGACAATTTGTAGCGCCAAGATTTTTATCAGATTTAAATGACTGAAGGAATCGTGAAATTCAGCTGAAATATATACATGGTCTACCGCCAAACAAAGCATAAAAGAGGCTGACAATTTCAAGCACTTGTAGTCAATCTTACGTTAACTAAGATTTCCCGTTCTAAAAGCCTTAGCAGTCGTCACCTTCAGCTTTTGAGGGCTAATGGACTTAAGAAATCGGTTAACTAGTACATTAACGATATTAGTCAACAGAGTATCTCACATCTAACCTCCAAGACGTTTGCTCGGCAAGTAGTACAGAAAATCATATCATACATAAGGTCCTGCCTTTATAACACTTCCCGTAGGAATACCATTTTATCCACCTTCCTCACTTCCTCAGATTGGGCCCCCAATCTTACGTGCCTTACAAAACACAATATGTTGAGCGTGCCATGATACTACCGGCAATAACAAGAACGCGAACAACAAAGCTATTTCAGAGATATAAACATTGCCTAATGGGAAATGGTGGACACTCAAAAATACATATTTTTGGTTTCTTGAAACAAAAAAGCTGCTTGTGACTACCATTTAATAAACAATAATAAATACAAATTTTCTCCACTAATTGTATAAATATATATATATTTGTCAGATCAATAATCAGCAAAAACTTACAAGAAAGGTGCTGGATACAGTTTGAATAAGTAAAATAGAACGAGACCAATGACGACACCGACGAATTTTATGTTTCTGCTGACTTTAATATGGGACATTGATCATGAGCTCTCTAAGGTATTTCGCATGGTTCTACAGTGTAGTTGCAATTTACAACAAATAGCTTAATAGGAACGGCTTTCTATTACAATTTATTGTAAACTGAATAGCATTATGAGCTGTAGAATATCTACTGTGTGCTGCGAGTAATACTACGTTCGTTCACTAATAAGTAATGTATTTAATTAATTTTGAAATATAATTGAAATTTTCGATGATGAATTTTGTTTTGCAATAAAATCGTTTACTGAACTCTTTCTTAAAACAAAAATTAACGCTGATGTTCGCTTTAAAATGTATTTGTCATTTACGTTAATTTTAACAAGCCACTTCTTTGTCACCAAAAGTAGTTTTCGTTGTATAAATTCCAGAAATATACTTTGAATGGATAATTCCGGCCTGAAGATCTGCTCCATGCGCAAAACCGGACGCAATCATTAATTGTTCATCAAGAGTAGAAGAATTTTATGAGGAAAGGACCCCTTTTATTTCCACCCTTCAATGTGATCAGCTCACACGAAGCCACCATAGATTAGCAAGAAGCATGCACCAGATATTAAAAAAGTGACATAATTGCAATAACGCTTATTAAAATTATATTAAATCTCATATATTCACTTCTATTTTCTATTTTTTTTTCAAGTACACAGCTCCCGAAACTAATTAAATATGAATTTTGTTTTCCCCTTGACGCCAAATTAATTGTGTTTGTATTCACTTCACAATCGATGACCCCATAACTCTAAAAAACATAAAAGGATTCATCGTTAGCCCATCAAATAGAATCACGCACAATTATAGCCTCTACACATGAAAAGGATATGTCAAACAAATAACTATAAACTTCCTGCATATGTTGCGATAAAAACGATGGGAGATGAGTGTTATTTAATAATCGTGTGTATATGTACCTACTACATATGTCAATTATGTGGAAATATCGGTAGGGTTGCGATCAAAACAGCGTGGTGCATGCGTGTGTTTACATACGTTTTTGAACGATTCGTTCGCCGGCCGGGGAAACCGTGAGATAAGAAGCAAATGATACCATTAACCGTAAATTATGCGCTTCATAAACTCCCATAAAATTTCCCATAAAGTAACGTGTTAAACAGTGTTAAACAATGTAGCGTATTAATTACACATTCATAATTATTGCTTTACGTTTAAAGCGACGGTTGTTTAACCCCGTACGAGCGGTATATCACAGCATTTCGTATAGCGTTTTAGTACCTCCTTATATTCATACTAATTAATTAGACTAATTAAGGATTATGGATTCCGATAGGTTTTCGGTTTTGTTTATATACGATAATGTTTCAGATTCGGCAATAAAACCACGTGATAATTGCTAATAGTCCTAATATAATACGTAATATACGTATATAAGCGAACTTTCTGGTCTCTTACTCATTTACAATATTACGGTTACGATATTCGATGTGAGTTTATGGACATCGTTCGGACGCCACGTTTGTTCTCGATGTATAAATAATATCGAGAGCGTATGCGTGCTTACCGACATAATGTCTATCGGAAAAAATGCATCTATGCCGCATACCGGTTCTCTATACCTGGATTTTTACTGCAAGGGATGATTTAGTTCTAGGCTCTCGCCTATTCTGTAGTATATAAACTCGTGCTAAATATTTAAGGTGGGACGGCGTTATGTATTAAGTGTGTAGAGTAATATACACAAAAGTTTAATTTCATTTAATATAATACCAACATTATTTTCTCCTTCAAGTAGCACCAACGCCTAGCGTGTATAGGTCCATGTAAAATTATTTGAATAATATTCCAATTACAGAATAACCCATATAATCATAGATATTCACACAACGTTGTTGTTTATATGCAGCATTGAAGCATCATCACACGTAAAATAGTTTTTTTTTAACAAATTATAAATTGGAATCGTGAATGGTTGGTTTTCTAGTGATTTATATTCATTTTACCAACAGTTCAATGCTACTGATCCTAGGTAGATGATACTAACAACAAGTTGTAGACATTGTTAAAAATATGTATCAATCATTGAATTAACTCCATTTTGTACACTGCCGTTCAGTGAAGTTCGGTCATACAATAGAAATCTATTATATCACACTGTATACAATTATTAATACATAAAATTACAAAAATATTAAGCATACACTCTTTTCTAAGCGATTAAAGCCACAAATTATTATGCAAAGTAGAAATATTGCGACAACCACAATAAAGTCCCTTTTATTATCATTCCAAGAATTTCTCGGAAGTACCGATCTTTTGAAACGGGTCGTTTGGGGATTATTAACGAACAATACATTTAGGAAATATACCGCAGTATCACTCTTGTTTATTTATCACAGGCGTAAAGATATAAATTTGCTTCATTTTACTGTTGAACGTGTGTTGGTGTGCATCTGTCGTTTTTGCACGAAAGTTTTAAGAAAATTTACTTCAAAATGGCACGTGGCAAGCCTACCAGTGTAGAAAACCAGTGTTCGCGCATTACGCTGTTTGAAGAAGGATATTCGGGGCGACAAATTGCTGAAAAAATAAATATGAGAAGTTCAACGGTAAATGACATCATAAAGCGATATCGGACAACTGGAACTATAGAAAATCGTGTTCGTCCTGGAGCATCTAGGAAAACAACAAAAGCTGAAGATTTGAGAATTGTATTATTAAGCAAACGCAATAGAAAATTAACAGCGCCACAAATAGCAACCGAAGTCAATCGCGGCCGTGAAGAACAAGTTTCGGCGAGTACGGTAAAACGTCGACTTCAAAAAGCAGACCTTCATGAGCGCATTGCCATTCGGAAACCCTTATTACGTCGGGGCAACAGAGCAAAACGACTACAGTGGGCCCGTTCTCATCTAGATTGGTCGTTAGATGATTGGAAACACGTGCTTTGGAGTGACGAGTCAAAGTTTGAGGTTTCTGGGCAAAATCGACGAGTTTATGTCCGAAGATCTAAAACCGAAAAGTGATCCCGAACTGCATTGTGCCTACAGTGAAGCAAGGGCGTAGTTCTGTGTTAGTGTGGGGATGTTTCTTCTTTGCTGGGACGGGAGATTTATGCAGAGTGCAGGGTGTAATGAGGAAGGAAAATTATTTTGCAATACTCCAGAATCATGCAGTGCCATCAGGATTGCATATAATAGGCCGTAACTTTACATTTATGCATGACAACGACCCAAAACACACTGCGCTGGTGTGTAAGAACTATCTAAAGGAGCAAGAAGAACAGAACACCCTGAAAGTAATGACATGGCCCCCACAAAGCCCAGATTTGAACCCTATAGAGTTGTTGTGGGATAAACTGGACAGGAGGGTCCGAAAAATATGCCCAACTTCACAAGAACATTTACGGAATATTCTGCAACATGAATGGATTAATGTTCCACAATCCGTTTTAACAAAACTTATCGAAAGAATGCCTGGAATAGTTCGAACGGTTTTTTCGATGAAAAAAAAAATATAATGTTTAGTATGTTATATTAGGCTAGAATAACTTTTTATTTATTTATTTTTGTCTTTTTTACCTGTACATACAATAAAATTGCATTTTGTTTTTAGTTTCGTTTGTTTCTGTAACCTTTTCATGTTTCTTACTAACCGACCGAACTTCTCTGAACGGCAGTGTACGTTTTTCCAACAAATGATTTCCGGATTGTTCAAAATTAATACCTATTCTTTAAATTCCTATATCCTTTGACTATTTTAACCATCGTGTTTCGCTTGTGATATCGCTGCTTGCGTGATATCAATAATGATGTGAGATCATCAAAGTCATTACAAATCTAATACTCTTAGTAATAGCAGTATTTCAAGCATGGAAGAAATTATACAGTGCGCCCTCTAATATAATTTTACATTACTTGAGAGTGTGTCCCCGTATGGAAAAGTTATTCTTTATGAAAGGTTCTATAATTAGGTAAAAATAAGAATCCGGCCAAATCACAGTAAACTGGTGTATCGAAAAACGTTGGAATAATATTATATATATATATTAAATATTAAATAATATCTATTAACGTATAATAACATCCTCAAACTGGCGGCTGCCGTGTTTGTCAATAACATTAATTTGTTTTAAGAAAAATAAACACATTATTGTATCCGTTAACAAGGAAACGCTATGTCACATATTAAGCAGTTTCGTGACAATATACAACATAAATATCGCACCAATTCCCTTCCAAGTTCACACAGAAAATCTTCGTATCTGTATTGGTTACTACCGTCCGTAGATTGAACTTACAACGCAGACTAGATTAACATTTAGGGAACCTACACTATACTAGGTAACTCTGTAGGTTGTTCTTGCTTAGATCACTACCCTCGCGCGGTATTATTTATTACTGTTTTTTTTACACGGGGTGTACCCGGCCTAGATTATCTATTGTTGATCGCATCACGTGGACCGCTAACTTGCATTCAAATGTAAATGGAAGCGTTCTAAACTGGGTGCCCTAGATACGTCGGGTATACAATGCGATTTTACCTGGCGAGGATTTTTTCGCAAGTATCCGTCTACCAGAGGCCCAAAGAAAAAGATCGTGAATTAATTACAAGTGGGTCTGATTAAAATGCATGAAGATGCTACGGCGTATCCGGGTTGGTTTTCCTGTGAATAATTTATCAAGAAGTATATGCGTGTAGTCGGTACTGGTCCCTGGCGGGGTTGTCTAATAGATAAAAGGGATGTATAAAAGAATAAATCAACATTTAATTACAATGAATGAAGTATTGTGTATTGTGACAAGTACAAATGGAGAAGTGTATGTCGTTTCACGCTGAAAATATCCGGTTATTAGATTATCGAATAGATTATGACTTAGGTGAATCGAGTTCACGGAATTAGAGTATCTAAGAGTCATTTTGCTTGGAACAAATTTTTATTTCTCACTGAGAGATTTTTGGCTTTCGTTTGTATTTCCAGATAAATAATCAAACGCCACACTTGAGCACCTTGTCCCTATTTGTTGCATAAATACGTCCCAATATATTAGAAAGGAAATAAAGTAACAATGATACAATAAATATAATACGTAGGAATATTAGGAAAACCATTATGTGTTTTCAAAACCTTCGTCAAGTCCATAGAAAGACTCTAGATCAAGAGTAGAATCGAACGTTTGATATATCTACCTAATTGTAAGGAAACAGAGCAACGCGGTATCATTACGATCATAACATCCTGATAGGTTGGTAGTTATAGTAATTTTTTTATATTTTATATTTATAAATAATTTATAAATTTATCATGTTTGTGGTCAAAATTGGTGTTGCAAAAGTTAAGCCATTTATCAAGTTCATTAACTATACTTAATAATATTAGATTATTTTAGACCACAAGAATCTTTTTATATTGAAAGAATATAGTTGGGACGTCCGCTAAAGGATTTTGAGAAACAGTGAATTATGTAATGAGACTTTACAGACGTCGTGCATATTATCACCATCTCAATTTTGTTAATAACATTTTATTACCAATATTGTACTTACTGTGTAATGAATTATTTATTCCTTCGTAATAAAACATGGCCAGCAGTCATTCTATGTAGATATTAAATTCATGTTAATATTATATCAAGAGAGCACACTGTGAATAAATTAAGACCACCACCTATCATCAAAATAATACACAGCATTAAAAAATTACATAAAATCAACTGCACGTCCATACGTTAACCTATGTTCTCACAAAGATTTATAACATTAACATTACACCATAAAAACCCAAGTACTAAAAATGGGGGAAATGCTGCAAGAGAAGCAGTTAAATATTTCTTCGTAAAAAAGCGTTTAAACTGAAATAATTTCTTCTTTGCTCTGCTTTATTAATTCCACGTTATTATATATATTTTTTTTTGTCTGGAAGCAGCCCTAATGATAGTGTTGCGGGCTTCGATCACACATCAACACCTTCGACTTACGAATACATCTGCCCCAGAGGATGAAATATTAAAATATCTGTATAATATTTAATAATACGTTGTGGTGAAGCTAAAAATATAGCGCTGTGCTTTACCAGATAATAACCGCTGGAGTTGTAAATCAATGAGGTAGTAGACGTTGCTCAGTAGTACTAAAAATTTGCAGAGAACGCTGTGCAACATCGTCTTGACTATTAGGCCAGTATACTCCCACATAGCGCAACATATGTACACACCGTGTCAAAAAGTTTGGGAATACTGTAAATATTTCAAAAACTGGTAAATATTTTGCTTTGGAAACTGGCATGTCGATGTAGTTAGAAACAGGGTACCTTGAAAATGTAAAACCATTTCGGTAACTGTACAACCTGTCAGAAAATATAGCAACCACTTTATTTTAAATGGAACAGACCCTACATTTTTGAGGATTCTAACAATATAGGTTTGTTCGTTAAAATAATTGTTGTTAAAAAGCTTTTGCTAGATATTAACAGATGCCAAATAGACAGCAGGTCTTTAATCAAAGACCAGGAATTAGGATGTCAGCATTAATTGAAAGAAAACGAAAAAGTTCATGGTTGGATATTGTGACCGCAAAAGAACATAACAAGAACTATGCGAATTGTGGCATGGATGGTACAGAAGTACTCATGTACGCAGATGATATGTTCCTATTTCTACGGGGTCCTAATTCCGATGTTCTGCATGAATAATCCAAGAGTGTGCCATTACTGATGACCAAAATTCATTATCTGTAAATAAATTGAAGATCAATGTAGAAAAATACAAGAATTAGTCTTCTTCACCTCAAATAAAGATGTAGCCTCATCTGTGAAGTGGTGCCATAGATGAGATGGCAAAAGGGGTGTTACCTGCCCTATATGCTGTAGCGAGTCTGAAGATAGCTACAGGGAATTGCAAGATCGGTCCATTTTATAAATTTTCTTTCTCTCAAAAATCAGTGAAATTTGATAGGATTCTTCTGACAATATTTAACGAGAATGTAGGGACAGGCTTTGATATTGCCTAGCCAACGGTGGTAGATATTTTGAACGCCTAACAAAGTAGTATTTGTCGAACTCTCAGATGTTATTTTGATGGTATCCCTTAAATTTGTACTCATGCATGCAATCATTTTAACAAATAATCCCACTAGACACTGTGTCGACGAATTTATTTTTCAGGGAACCATTAGGATCTTCAAAAACGTACAGGATGTTCCATTTTCAATGATTCTCTGATACACGCTATATAGTTAAAGAAACGGTTTATACCTTCAAGGTACGAGGTCTTTTACTAGATCAATGTGCGAGTTTTCAAAGAGAAACACTTGCTAGTCTTTGAAGTATTTGCAACATTCCAGATTTTTTTGACATAGTGTACGGAGGGCACGTGAACTAAACATTAGTTCATTGCAATAAACACGATTAAATAATTCTGTCTTGGTATGGTTACTCCTACAATCCATTCCAACAAATTCACAATCTTCGTCATTTTGTTTCGGTACCACTGACGATAGGTAAAGCAGCGCACCCATTTACCGACACGTCGTAAAACGAGGCGATTTAAGCGCGGCCTACTCGAAATTATATGTATTCATTAAGGGCTATTAGTTCGCACATATGTTAAGCACGAAACTGTGAGTTTCGTAAATCAAATGTGAAGCTACGAATATAAATAACGCATGTCTATGCGCTGTTTAGCGCGTCCCTCTCCCCTTTGGGTCTCCCACGTTACACGCAAGTCGTAATTTACAAATAAGAGCCGCTGCGAAGCACGTAAAGCGCTCTCATACACGTCGGACGTACGCGATTAATTATAAAAAATAAAAATTCGCATTTAAAATTTATTATGGAGTATCGTTTATTTAGGTCAGAGAAGTGATTAATTAAGAGATAAGGTCGCAGTAAGTGGGAATGTAAATCACGTTTTAAATTATGTTCGAAGATAAGATAAGCTCAATTTAAAATAAATGAATCGAGGAACAACTGTTAAATAAATAATTCCAAAATTGTGTTTTCATATAAGGTTTTTATAATAAAACTATTTTCTAAGATATGCATTCAAATTATCTCTTTTATCTTGAAGAATATTTAACTTAAAACAATGGTGGCAGCGCCGGGAATTAATATTTGCAAAACCATAGATTTGTAGGTAATGTGGAAGCTTGTTGTTAATGTTTATTTTTGTTCCAATAAATTCGTTACTTTCTTTGTTTTGTTTTGTAAACTCATCGTTATATTGTTTTGACGTATAAATTTAATATATCGTTTGCATTACTTTTAAATTCATCATTCCATTTATTTTACTTCTTGTAACCTCACATATACATGTCTACATATTTAACATAAAAACGTATTTAAATTTATCTAATATGCACATATGTAACAGAACCATTCGCATACAAGTAAAAGCCGACATGAAATTGTATTAAATCAAATATTCGCAACTTCGGTAGCGGTAGTAGACGCTAAACAGAGAACCACCGAAGTCGAGCATTAAACAAAGAATCACTGTCGAGGAAAATAAATATCCGTATTTTTCTCGCATTGGACGAAACTTCGGGGAAGCACAAAATTTTATCTAATTTTATACATGTGAAAGTTATTGGCGTGGTTCCATATAATACAGGGGAAATTTCATATAAGCAAAACGGCTAGATTATCTGTAACAAGTTAAAGAAAACCTTAATTAAAAAATGCCGGCATTCTTTTTTGCTCGAAACTAGTTACTTACAATCTAATGTTGCATGAGTAATATAAGTAACATAAACTGGATGTATTTGCTCTATAAAAGAGTTTAAAAAGTGGGAACCACCTTGCTACCTGAGCTTTATAAGATTTATTGTAAGAATTTAAAGCAGTAGCCCTTTTTTGTTTATTTTTATTGCTATTTTTTTGGTATTCATGATAAAATGCTATCTTATATAGTATTTTCATAGCGCATTTCTGCTACTGATTCAAATGTTTTGAAGCTATCAGCATATTTTTTCAAATTTCATGAGTATTCTAGATCTTGCTTTTATAAAAAGGAGATAACTAAAACTAAATTCTTTTTCGAGCAAACAAGCATAACGTTTTTGGTTTCTGTCAACATAATCTCATCTACTCTTAGCTCTATCTTCTATGGTTTTGTCGAATGCTTTTATTTTTTTTTATCGAATACATTAAATTTTTTAAATTTCTTCAGCAGATAGAATGTGAAGCGTAATTCTGAAGAATAAAAATATTCTAATCCTTGGCTGGTAAAAAGCTACTACTGTTCAATTATTCATACTTATAAACACTTGAAAGTTATATAAAGATATATACGGTTATGAAGGTGAAATACCTACGCAAACATAGGAAGTAAAGGAATACGATACGTCCCAAGTTTCCCTTCAACACACATCAAATATTTGACAAACAATCAGCAACCTTTCAGAGAACTCCCCCATATTTTTGAGGCGCAAATAAATAAATTGTTTTAAAGCGTTACAACCTGTATATCGACCGGTAGTTTTACAAGTAAAAGCCTCGTGAGAAAGTCTACGCTGAGGCGTATTCAAAAATAAATGTAAGGTGATTTTTTTTTTATTTGAAGACTTAAGATTGCATTGTTTTCATTTTTAACAACCTGCGCGTATTGAAATACGTTAAAGTGATTAATTTTCTTATCAAAAACGAACAAAAACAGTAACGTATAGCCTCTACCCGGACATATACACACATATACAGCCATACACAAGCATCTTCTTGCTCTCTTATTTCGCACCCATAAATCCATGCATCCGTTTCTGCCTGGTACGGGTCGGCTTCGGGTTCTCGAGAGAGGAAGGCACGAATTGAAATTAAATGTTGAATAAAATATAAACAGACGAATGTTGAGAGATAAAAGGTACATTATTTACCGAAGCAAAGCGAAAAGGGTAACCGGAGGCAGTTTAGAACGAGATATTAAAATAACAAGTAACAACAGTGATGTTTGTTTTAAGCAGTTGGCGGCGCTTCGAGCGTTGGAGGCGTGTTGCGATAATCATTTCTTCGACCTGTAAATCACAAGCTCGCCCCGATCAAATTCTGCCTTTTTTATTTTGCGCCATTCGACCCAATCAGCTGCAAATTTATTACCTTCGCTGCCATGTGAAATCATCGGGGTGTAGTTTGATAACTTACTTCTATAGTAGTCCGAGTTAAACAAAGGAGTACGACCTGGAATAAACGCCAAGGATCTGCAAGCTTAACAAGCATACTGTGAAGATTATTAATTTGCACATTCTTTAGATTCAAACTAATAATAGAAGGTTGTCTTTTTAGTTTTGCATATAGCCATAACAGCAAACAGTAGATCGACTTAAAATATCTTATTGTGTTTCAATTCTCCATGAAAACTGATACCCTTTCGCATCCTTTTCAACTAACCGACAAAGTATGAAATAATAACGTAGGCTTCCACGGGCAGAGTCAGTTGAAACTAAACGAGTTCCGGATTTGGACTGTGTCATGGTTAATCGAGTTTTCAATTAGCCATGACAATGTCCAAACCCGTAACACGTTTAGTTTTAACTGATAAAATAGTTATGTCAGTCGTCAGCTGTAATAGCCAAAATTGCCAATTTAAAAATGTCTAGTGCTTCTTCCGCTGACTGGAACCGCTAACCACGTGGCCCAGGGAACGTGAAGATATCATTGGAACTCAAGTCAGGACTGAATGGAGGATATCTAGTAAGTCGATGTTTTGCCATTTTGAAGGGTCATTTATCTTTGAGCTCTACCAGACGTGACTTAAAATTAAGACAAGAGTTGTTAAACCGGCTCAAAGATTTTCGACAGCAATTAACGCGAGCCGCGTTCTGTCCGTCAATTAAAAGATGTAGGATCCAATGAGAAATTAACTTTCTCAAAGCCAGTTCATCATGCAGCATTTTGTATTGCGGTCTTTGAAATGCCTAATGATAGCTCAATCTCGCGACCTGTCCCGTGGAGTGTCCTTCTGCGAAATTTTTTATGTGTATGTATTAATGGGACCTACCAAAGCGCGTTTTCTGGTACTATAAGAAATCGTATTCACAAACACTTCATAGGTACGTATATCTCACCTATTCTTGGCAACCCTATAGAATACATTAACACTTACCAACTAATTTAAGAAACATGTATTCTTAACTAAAGCATGGACAAATCCAATTTGCCAATAATTAATTACTATAGCCTGCAACTACGCTTATTGCCAAAATCAGCAAAATCTTATTAATAATAATGCTGAAACGCACTTTACTACAATTACCATACCATGAATTCTTTGTTAAGCCCGGTACTTGCTAATCACATTTAACTTCAGGAGTCCAAGAGGTCGTTAGCGACCCCGTTTCCAATACGACTACTTCCACGAGGGCATGAGTTAATTACATCTTGAAAAGTACAGGAGACCGAAAATTACAAGCTTATAACCTTAAACCTCCTCTTAATTGTTTTCAGCCGACCGAAACGTAACAGACGCATCGTTTTACGAGCGTTCCCTCGCAAAATTTCGCATCGATTTCAAGTTGCTTAATTAAACTCCCGTCGCGCCGCAAAAAGGATAAATTAGACCATTAAGTCATAATAGAGAGACAACTTTCTACAACGGGCGAGTGTGCACAGCGTTTACAAGATCGAGAAAAACATCTGCCCAAATTCGTTTTTCAATCCTCCTCTCACCGTAGAATCAACTGGTTGAGTTTCACTGTTTTAGGCTGCCGTCGCCCGACATTGTTGATCTAGATATATTCATCCAAACATACAAGCACGCAGACTCCCGCTTCAGCATCTGGTTTCGCCCGAATTTCGTGAAATTTCGCAAAAATAAAAGTATACATTACACGTCCATTCATTTCGGAGCTTTGGGGTCTGCGAGAACGAGCCAGCAGCTGGCTGTATTTTATAGTACCTATGTGTATGCGTATATACGGAAGAGTAGGAGAGTGTAGGCACCTTTCTAGCCGGCACATGCCACCCTAACAATAAATAAACTCTCAGCGAAGGTAGACGCAAATGATTAGGGTGGCAGCATACGCGCGACCACCAGTTGTAGATATTTAAATTTGAATTACAACTAAATCGAATATGAATTGAATTATTGTATTGTTTAGAGTTTAGAAGTTGTAATTTTTCCACTATTTGCATAATTATATGCTTCTTTTGTCTCGGCGTAACGTATAATAGCTACCTTTGTTTCAATAATCATTATGTCTACACCTGTGTGCTTTCTATATTGCTTTCAAATTTCAATTTCATTTTCAGTATTGATTAGTTTAGGGCATACTTTGTTAGATGCAAGATCTATTATATGCATACGTATGCTTCTGTTTTTGATTTTAGAGCTACTTTTTTGGTAAAAAAGACATTTCACACAATCAGTGATTCTTTAGTTATAAATTAAAAAGGCAAGTACAAATAAAAGTTAATTTTTTAAAACAACGACTCTTTTACACTAGAAACTCTGCTATAGAGTATTAAAAAGCAAAGGTACTTTGAAGCTTTTAAAATTTAACGGAATCAGAAATTCATTAAATCTTTAATGAATTTCAATTAAATTTATATCATAAAATCTTCAGGAGGGTGAAACATTCCAGTTCCATCGAATTTCTTCAACGTGAATTTTCTTTTGATAATGGATACATTATTTAGAAAAGGTACTATTCGTCTTCATCATTTATTACCGACGTTTGGCTTTCGTCAGCCTTTACAGCAACCAGTTTTTGATAACACTACCTTTTAGCATCTCCAACATACTGCGACTGTGCAGTCAGCTTAATTACAACCTTTAATTTTCTTTTTGTGAGGCAGATTTATACCGCATTATACAGTTTATCGTCCGGTCCCGGAAACAGTGGCTTGTATATTTTTTTAGATCAAATAATCGGACACGAAGCCAGTTCAGCAATTTCAGAACACACACCACTTTCTTTGCGTTTTCCCTTAAATTATTCTATTATTTTGTGTTTTGAAATTAAAATTGTAAGTCTTCGCGTTATTTTTTATATTAATGATCTTGAAGAAAGAGGCAAATTTATGTTTATAGTTTCAAATTAATTCTTGTTTCAGTTACTTAGCTAACTAAACATTTCTTATTACTGAACAACATACGTCGGCAGTTTAGGGCAAGAACCAAATAGCTAGCCCGTCTTTTTTGTGTCATATCCCATAAAGCACCTAATTTTGACAAAAAGTGGAGCTGTTTGGTTACTGCACTCACCCCTTCAACTATTGACGTATATCGCGATACGAAAGCAACATATCGTGATTAAATTTGAACCTAAGAACTAATTGAATTAAATTGAATTTAATTAAAGAACACAACTTAGCTTGTCAAATCAGATAGGGAGTACCTACATCGTACATGTATATTGAAATATTATCTATTTCAAAAAAGAGAAGTTATTGGCAACGAGGTAAAAATATAGATGTATGCGGTTCCAGAATATTTTTTTCAGGTTTTTCAGGTTAATGGAGCAAATTTGCATAAATACAACTTAAATTTTCCATGTCCTTCCTATAATTGATGGAATCCGGACGGTTATTAATATAAGATAAATATTAATATTCTAAGAAACAACGTTTGTTCAGCGTTAAGAATTTTCACTTCGTCAAAATCAAAAAGGGGATCGTATTGCAAGAAACGGGTACTTAAGGCTGTAGAATGTAACTTGTTACGAACATCGCGTTTGTAACCTGAAATGCGGTTTTCCAACTTTTTGGAACGTTTGACCGATGTTACTTCTTTTATTCCATCAATTTTTCATTCGTTTTTGATTACAATAACCAATTGCATACCTACTTGACTACTGTCAGTGAAATTACCAACAGTAATCATTACTAAATCACATAATTACACATTGTTACTCTAACACGTTCCTCTTTTTATAGAGGCAAAACACGAATTGTTTAGACGTGTAATAGAGACGTCAAAATCTCTGTATGGCGTTCAAAATTATCCGCAGCTGCGAAAAAAATTACTAACATTAGCTCTAATAGCGTTAATTCGTCCAATTTAAAAACATCGCGAGCCTTTAACAAACTGCGAAATGACGTTAGAGACTTCTGTATTTGTACAAATAATTCGCCAGAGAAGATGTGTACAGATACAGTAGGATATACCGACCTCGAAATTATCGAAAAGGAAAGCCCAATTTTGAATGCAATTTTCCAATTAAAGCGCCTTGTAATTTTGATGGTGTTGGCGAAGAAAGGAGAATACTCAAACCGTGTTATTATTAATTTTGTGTGTTTATATAAACGCTGTTTATTTTCTTACGTTAGCATTTTTTTTGTTTTCCTTGTATTTCTCGTATTTCTTCTCTGGGCTTTGTTCCTCCATTCCACCGATAAGTTTATATAATTGCATACCTTGGTACCAAACAAGTTACTTGGTAGAAGAAAAGAGTGGAAGTAGCTTGGATTTTGTGTATGACTTAAGGCTGCGAACGCCGGGAACCGTTTCTAGTGTGAAAAACGTGCGTTTGTATAAAAAAAAAATTGCAAATTAACTGATAACACGGGAATATATTTCATAACACGTATAAAAACACCAAAAGTACTAAAATGTAAACACGTTACACCACTGTAAACATCAGATATTATGTGAATGTTTCAGATACAACAGTTCCTTGGTATCCTTTTCCTATAAATTAATCAATACACAGTACGGCCATACTTGAATTATTGAATTTTGTTCACTCAAATTTTACTGCTTAACATCCATTCTTGATCTTCAGATTTATTCGTCAAAAATTCATTTTTTATTTATATTGGCATATGGGGTCTCGGTTTACTTTGCTAAGTATCGTCCGAAACGTAAGAAAAGAAACAAATAAAATGCTTGAGGAAGACAATCATTAATGACGAAGCGTAGCAAAATAAACGAAGAACGAAAAAGAGGCATCGTTTGCTTTCCTAAAACCTCAAATCCCGATATTAAAAAAAAGAATTGTAGTTCAAATTTTGTGGAAATATCCTTGTACACATTGAAGCTAACAAACGTCGTCGGTACCTAATATATGCGAGCACGTGAAAATTAGAATGTACTCTGGCGGCTATAGTACTTAACATTACAGGGATTTCATGTCTTAGCTTTCATCGTATCACAAATGTCTAACCGGTGTTCAATTGGCAGGCTTTGTGGTGATCGTAACAACAACAGCAACACTAGAAAATACTAATTATATATTAGCAAATCATAGCTTCAGAGGAAGCATAACATCGTAATAAGAGTGTTCCGGATTTGAACGAAACCTTTTATATACTTCGTCTTGAATTATTTTTATCTTTAATTTTACAATCCTTCAAGAAATTAACAGGAATTTCCCAAAACAACTTTCATAAACAGGGTTATAAATTTAAACTTTTATATGACATTAAATTTTTAATTTTCATTTGATTTAAACCTATATACACAACCAATACACTGGCGAGTGTATTTGAACCTGTGGAGCCCACGCGCAGTATATTAAACTGTACCTTTACAAGAAGTGGCGAACAATTAATCTTCTTGTTTACAATTTTTGCATAATGTTAGCAAATCATTTACCTTTCTTCTATTTGTTAGGGATAATAAGTCATGTATTTGTAAGCTACAAGTACAATTTAAGTCAGTAGTATTTTCGAATTTAAAATCTACATAGGTACTTCAAAAACTTGCCTTGTATTCTTTCGATTCTATCGGGGAACTCCAGATGATGCACCCATAATAATAATAATTTAAATGGATTATACAATTTTCATTGGTAAATCCATAAGATAACCACCAAAATAATTTTCAACAGGTAAAGAATATATTCTATGATAATATTAGAATCGTCACGAATAAAATTAAAATAAACAAGTTCAAATATTATAATTCTCAAAATGCCAAATTTCCAATTTAAGTATATGAATAAGTTCTTCAGATTTGGGAGATTGCGTGGAGGACATAAGAGATAAAATATCTATATTTTAAGAATTTATGTTGTGTATTACATGTTGGTTTGATCAAACAAAGAATATGCTTATTTTGAAAGTAATATATCACCGTTTACAGCACTTGTAAGCAATATAATATAAGTTTGTCAAATTTCTAGCCTGGTCTTAAGGAATTGGTTCCTAAATTCGACTGATATCATAAGATTTCTGTGCTGTAAAACGTGACGTGACATCAAACACTTCCTTTCCCAAATTTCCAACAATCTCAGATCTGCATTGATAGCTGATGCTAAGACACAGATTTCTATAATGGTATCACCTCAAAGTTTGGATGTATTCGTTATTTTGATCTAGATGTTGGTCACAAAAGAAAAGTATTGGAAGTAATCTATTTTGATTTTATAATACGCACATTCAATTTGGGAACTATCGAGAGGATGATCCATGTAAATTTTGTAAACACTACAAGGTATTGAAAAAATGCATACAACAAAAACTGTAAAACCTACCAAATTCGTTTACTTAGCAATTCATTCTTTTTGATTTTTAAAATCAAAAAATGTTGTCTTTCAGAGAATAATGGGTTTTATGGTAGTTGCTTTTGTTTATTTGAGATTGGCAGCCTATTGGACAATAGTAGTCCGAGCACATTTTCTTTTGGAAATTTTTGAAACTTTATCAAAACTTTTGGTCGCTTACAGAAGAGAATTGCAGTTTTTCTATAAGTAATTCGTTAATACAAATGACTAAAGTTTCTAGAAACTATTTAAAGTATAATTAAATATGATTTGAAGTAGGGATCTTCAATTAAAAACCAGGTGTTACATACAAGTGTTTCTTCTACGCAATTCTGATATTTTGGTTATGTAGTGTTAACTAATAACGGCTTTTTGGCATGAAAAGACTCCTTTATTATGAACTTATATTTAAGTTTGTTCCAAGTAATCGCCAAAATCTTGGGAGAATTTGGTCTTCCTAGAAATAAAACTTTATGCAGTGTGCTACTGTAATCATTACTTCTGCATATGTACACTTTTATTTACAATTGAATTTTGGTTTCATTTCACACGTACGCACCTAAAGCAATATGACAACGAATTTCATTCATACACCCCGATTTCTCGCCCCGCTTGGCCATTCCGAGTATTAAAAGTGAGAGTATTCCTTTCATGCAAAATTTCTGCATCTGTCCGGTGGCCGCAGTATAACCCCTTCGGATGAGTTACCTGCGTGACGGGTACCATCTGTATTTTGACGAAAAATATACGATTTCTTTCAATTTTGCGATTCAATCCTTTATTGACACCCACGCACGCAGCTTGCCATGGTTGCATCTGTTCATATTTACCAATTGCTCGTGTAGAGCGCTGATAAGATGCGTGGGTGGATTGATATGCGGACGGGCGGATGACACACTTGTGCCATTGTTATGTAATAAAGATTCTCTTTGTGAAAAAAGCGTCGTTGCAAGCTGCCGTAAACACGATCGGCATTAAAAGTTGTAGGAGGAGGCGATTTTAGGCTGGCATATGCGAGATCTATACGCACGAAACACCTTGATCGGTTTTTTGAATCAATATTTACCATTTTTTGAATGTATGAATACATTTTGTCTAAATTGCTTCGTCTGTTAATGCGTTACGTAATCCTTAATACAGCAATATTCAAAAGTCTTGCAACTTGATTTAACGCAAATGAATTACTGGAAAACTACTAAAATATGAAAAAGAACTGGTAATACATATGTGAATTGGTCAAGCCCATCTAGCAGAAAGAAACTACAACTCAAGCTCTTTTCTTTGAAGCTTTAAGCATTTAAACTAAATCCATGTTAAACGTTCACCAATTTTTATTGCAAGAAAGCTATTCTAATAACTTTTCTAACATATACTAGTGCGATGAAACGGAGGTTAGAATACATTCCCAGAGAGACATTTTTCACCATTTTTTCATATTTCAGGTAAGGTGAAGAAATAATAGTTTCTCTAGAAAACATCTTTTGAAGTACTAAAAAATGCGTAAAAGAAATATTATTTGTAATTTTTCAGGGTTATAAAGAAGTAAGTATTTCTAACTAGTACCAGTTTATTCAACGTATAACAACATTATCTTCACTCGTTTTACACTTAATGCCCGCAAAAGCAATCCATGTTCCGCGTTAGGTTCGAAGCCGTACCTTTTTCTTTAATACTCAGCGAACCTTATAAGCCACATACCCGCATTGTTCCCTCAATACTGAAACGATTCGTATTAGAAATGCTACGCTGTAAGTCGCCATAAATAACCGAATAAACAATAAAAGTAGCTGACGATAAATTCTCATACGTGGCACCCAATACGTACAAGCCGAGTAATCGGTATCTGCGCCTTATTATTTCGAGACGTGGGTGTCTGCTAAAATAATACGTAAACAGTAATTTAAGAGGCAAGCGGTTGAACGCAGCGGGTATACGTGTTATTACAGAATTCCTACAAGAGCTGCTAATGTTGCGCGAGGCCTTTTGAAGATTCATTAAAAATGTTTTGATACGGTGTAGAAGATAATGGTCCGTGTTTGTACACACGCCTTTTTCGTGTGTAGAATGAAATAGGGGAGGGTAGGGAACGGGGGATCTATTAAACAATATCATGTTTTTGTTTTTTTTTTTATTTATGCCGTGCAGATAAATAAAAATACTTCTCTCCCAAATTTCCGATATGCAGTTCCACTTTATTTTGCATGTAGATTTTAAGACGAAAGAAAGTAAAAAACGCGGTTTGGAAAGCTAGGTTTTTATTTTATATTATCTTATTCATCCTCTTAACACAACATATTATCATAAAACTACACGGTGCATTAATCTCAGTCTATTTCTGATTTTGACTAATGGTAGATGCAGAGTGAAAGATGTAAATAATATCAACTCTAGTTCTAGCTTCTTCACTAATATCGGCGAAGCTATCCCTCATGCGCACTGGTCTTTCTAACTGACGCCAGCGCAAAATACACAAGGAGAAAGTGTTCCACTGTCTTATCTTCAGATTGGCAGTTCCTACATGACAAGTATACGACTGATTCCCGCAGCGGACCTTCTTTAGTCGGTAATGTCCAAACCACGTGAACGTTCTTTTTGGACGGTTTCAGGTATCTTAATATTGTCTACCTGTTCGGATAAGTCAAAATTAGTGATGCCACAGGAATTATTTTCATCCCACCTCTTCAAGACGCGTTCGTGGGTAATAGTTGTAATACTTCCATAAAGGGTGGACACAGGCGAATGGAGGGTCTGACTTCCAAACCGTCAAACACAAATCTCTCCTAGCCGGTCTATCGGTCTGTTTATTGTCAGGATTTCCGCTGTGGCCCTTCAGCCATGCTACCTTGATGTTTGTTTCAGAGGTTAAGGATAAGGCTGTGTGCCAATATCAAAATGTTCTGTACATTAAACCTTTCGCGTGAATTTAGAGGAAATATTCTAGTTTAAGTGAGATTTATTAATAAATTTACTGGTTAGGTAAACTAGACCAGTACTTATTGGTATTAAGTAATGTAGAGAATGTAAAGTTATAGAACTTTTTATGTGAGGAGGAAGTGTGTCAAAGTACCCGGACCAATACGTAAAACGGAAAATTTTATATATCTTACTTCTTTACTTTATGTCGCTTATCGAATTAGATAAAGCTACTGATTCTTCTTGCCCCATATGGAAAATACATCCTTCAATTGAGTTACTGTCGCATTTAAAATACAGCTTCCTCTTTAAGAACATAACTTTAATTGATATTTGTTCAAACTTCCATATACACTTCCCAATTACAGTTAATATTAATACGAACTCTGCTGTGTAATAATCGAATCAATAGGGCATTAATGAGCCGTACCGTTCTATTTTCTAATCCCGAAGTAATCAGAAAGACAGCATGTAGCTAATAATATAGTGATATCGCTGTGGTTTAAATTATTTCATAAAGTAATTTCACTGAACACTTCATATATTGTATACATTATGTACTTTACAACATTCGAAACTGATTATAATTCTATGGTTAATGCGACATTATAGCTCTTCGAATTATAAAATTCAAGTAATTTTGGGAAATGCCGGATATTATAATAGGCGAATATAAATTAGATGTCAATATTTAAAGAAATGTGTAATTATTTAAGTTTAAGTCGAAAATGTTCTGTTTTATTAATTAAAAGTAACCTGTACCCTTCTTAACTCTTGAATAAAGCTGGAAGTACGACATCCAGGTTAATGTTAACTTAAAAATGGGAATGAAATATGAAATCCGGCGCTGTTTATAATTATTATGGATTGAGAAGAATATACAACTGCTGCGCTAGCACAGTAATGTTTCAAATAATCAAAAAATTTCAAAATTTGTATTTTTGAGAGTTTCTCTCACAATCTAATGTTGGCATATTACATTTCATATACTGCCAATATTATCTCCGGTAGAAACATTTGTATTTAAAAATTCCATAGCTGATGGAACTGAAGAAATATTAAACATTTGGAAAACTAAAACATCTCAACATTATACTTGAGGAGGCAATAGGTAGACAGAAACTTGGTAATGTTAATATTGAAGTTCTTGCTGTCTAATTACTGCGAATAGGGGTAATAACTCGAAAATGCCAAACACCTCAAAAATGACTAGCTTTGGGTACGATAAATGTTTTATATAATAATGAAAATATTTCTAGCTCTATATGATTATAGACGATGAAGGAGTGAGGGAGATCCCACGCCATTTCTATCTCTCTATCTCTGACAGCGGTGGTGGGTGATGAGTAACACAGGGCCGCGCACAAAAATTCAACTTCCCCGTGCCAAAAATGCAAGGAAAATACACGAAGAAATTGAATCATCGTGCAGGGCTCTCCGTTACATCATCACGCACCGACTCTGACCTCGGGGAACCCTCTACTCACTGTCTTTGCATAGGTTCAGTGTTAACAAGTCTGGTAAAATTTCTTCTAAAAGTTCTTATGATTTCAAGTCCAATTGGATGATTTGGTGAAAACTTTTTCGAAATACCAAAAATCTGGTGGTTTTTCAAATGTAGGAGTACTATTTTTTCGTAATAAATATTATTTATTGCAGGCATTAATTTGCAACATCAAGAGGTAAGTAAAATAAGTAAATGTCTGCTACCATCTAATCAACAATACCAGCGACTGTAATATTAGGTTAATGTTTTGGGAACAATCTTGGTAAATTAGTATATTTTTACTATATTTTCATTGATCAATTACTTAACGTATAATTTTACCATTTTTGAATCGTATATCGCCATTGGTTTATTTACTTTGTAATTATGTTTTCATCTACAAAAATCAGATCCTACAATCTCTAATGAACCTTCTTGTTCATCCGAAATAGGGCCATCCACAAGTGCATACCTGTATAATTTGTAAATATAAACAACTTAATACCATATTTATGCTAATTATAAGAAATGACGAAAATCTGCATAGGTTAGAACGTAATATATTCCTCCTAACTGACGTCAGCACCGGGCATTTGCAGAGGAAGTGTTCTAGTACTTCGTTTTCAGGTTGGCAACCCCTACATATCAGGTTTGTGTAAAGAATTCCGACGGTTAAGGCGAGAAAAATGAAATGAAACTACTATATGACAATGTCCTCAGCCACAAGGCTCAGCTCAAGAATTTCTAATAGCGGCAACCACCTTACTTGCCTGATCCAGTATATGCTGAGTTTTGGCTGTTTTCTGCTATCAAAATAGAATTTTGCCGTAGTGGTTTCGAGACAATTGATGGTATAACAAGCAATGAGACTGCTTTGCAATTTATACCACGGAACGAACATTACTTATAAATGAATTTTGGATGAGTTCCTGGAATTCTTTGATGATTATTTTCTGCGTGGGAATTCTAAGAAATTATATCGTTACTTAAATTACCTTACTTATTCTTTTAAATAAGTTTTACGTAAGATGTTCTGTTATACTGTCACTCCAGTGTAGGCTTAAATATAAGGAACAATATAATTTCCAAAAAGAGTACCTCTAATAAACCTGACAAGAGCATTTTTCAGCTTTTCTGTGCTTTCCTTATGCATTTAAATCTGTTCTTTGTAAATTAACGGCTTCTCACAGATACGTATGTATATTATTCTTTATGTCCATAGGTTATAATTTCGTTTTCCTCTTACCACGAAGCTAACGTGAAGCGTCTAGTTAACGTTTTAATAGACTTAATAACTTAGATAACGTACTAGCTCATCTCCACGCCTTAAACGCGTATAATGCGCGTCTAACAAATATCTAATGAAGCGCCGCACATCACTGCTCACAGTCTTAATTTTCGAACGGATTTACTAGCCTCGCGCGCATATGACCATCGATGGGACTTTCCTATTATTTCAAGTTCGTGTTTTTATGCGAACCGGACCGCCGCGCGACAGGCGGCGACCCCTAGCGGTCGTACACATTATACGGGTACCGCACGTCGACTCCAACAATAACATTGTGTATAATTCGATCTGTTTTAAGACGTCTTCAAAGGCCGGCGCCCCGTATAGAGCCCGGCACATTACCAGCCACGCTTATAACTCAATTTAGTGTGACTGGCTGCAGTTTCCCATAAAACGGTCGTAAAAAATATTCTCATAGTTGGGTTTTGTTTATAGTTGAGATCGTTTAAGAACCTAGCCTAGCGCATACAGACATATGTTAAGCAATATTGTTTTTTAAAAGTACGTCGATATTTCTCGAGACGCTAGTACAGTAGGATTGTTTAAGTGTCTCCAATTAAACTTGCCTAATTTACGTGTAGTATTTAAAATCAATGGCGTTGTTGAATAATTGCCGGTAATTGGTATCTGTGTTCTTATTTATTCGGATGCTAACTCCGGAGGAGGTCTTCATTTACTGTTTGTTCCATTGAAATGAAAAAAACCCTAAAGGAGTTTGTAATATACAGCACATAATTTTTATTTTCCCACCATGATCTCTGAACTGCTTCCTTTGAAAGCTACTATAACTACATGTTACGTCATAGATGAGGTTTAACACTTTCCTGCTTTAAGGAAAGAAACTGGAAGGCTTTGTATTTCGACTGGAATCAAATATATAAAGCGAGAAAATTGAAGTGGTGACTTTCGAGTTTTGTCATGCTTATTATATTTATGTACCTGACGTTACACTAAACACACTATTCGCATCTTCTCGCGTTTTCTTAAGATCAAAGGTGTTATTGCTTTCTGTGCCTTGTTATACACCGCAGCGTTTGCTATTGCGTTTTGCCAACTAATGTGTTACTCGGTCTACGGCTATGTTTTCCAATGGAAATTGTTGCTCTTTTTCGTTATTTGCAGTTTGTTGATAGTAATTGTTCTTATAATACATGGAGCAGTTGTGGAAACGCATTATTGCTCCGGGTATCTCCATTTCTAAGTTTATCCTTGTCCATTTCGCGTCACCTATTTTAAGTTTTAGCATATCAACTGTATCTTTGCCGAATCTATTTGATACACAGACAAAGACGAAGACTGAAGTCGGAACCGAAATTACATCAAAATATCCAAATCACTAAGCCTAATTCAAAACGCCA